>CM068374.1:202439283-202876273 GCA_034769895.1 Magicicada septendecula
TCAAATTGTGTGTTTGGATCAGTGTATCGAATAGTGTATGTGATCTATAATGTAATTGTTCATTTAATATGTTGTTTGGTTGTAGTGCGTGATATCTGTATATTTCGAATTGTTCAGCTGTGTTTAGTTTTCTACTTTTAGGTAAGTAGTGTAATATTTCCATGTTGTGTTCTATGTTTGTGTAACTGTGGTTTTCGTTTTGTAAATGTGTGGCAAATGTGGAATGTATGTAATTTGTGGTGAGGGCTTTTAAATGTTCTGAAAATCTGGAGGAAAAAGATCTTCCCGTCTGGCCGATGTAGAATTGGTGACAATCATTACAATTTAATTTATAAACCCCTGTTTTGCTGTATGTGTCTGTGTCTTTGTTAGTATTATTTATGTGTTTCCTAATGGTGTTGTTAGTTCTGTAGGCTACTTTATAATTGTGTTTCCTAAATGTGTTAGCAATTTTGTGTGTATTGGAATTGTAGTATGTAAGTGTTATGTGTTATGTATATTTACTGGGTTGTGTGCTGTTGGTCTGATGTGTTTTACTTTTTGTGCTTAGGATGCATTTGTGTATTTTATTTACCAAATCAGGGTTGTATCCATTTTGACTGCTATATATCTGATTGTGTTTAATTCTTCTTGGTAGTCATGTGTGTTTAGGGGTATTGAAGTGAGCCTATGGAGCATGTAGTTGAATGCTGCATGTTTGTGTTGAGTTGGGTGGTTGGATGAGTTATGTATGACCATGTCTGATGTGGTGGGTTTCCTGTATATTTTGTATGTGTGTGTGTTGTTTGTTTTGGTGATTGTGAGGTCTAAGAAGTTTATGCTATTATTTAGTTCTATTTCAAGTGTGAATTTTAATTTATGGTGTATAGTGTTAATGTATTTGTGGAAATTTTCTATTTGTCTTTTGTTGCCATTGTAGAGGAGTAAAATGTCATCAACATACCTGTGCCAATATATTATTTTATCGGTATATTTGTTATTGTGCAGTATGTGTTCCTGTTCTATGGTGTGTACAAATATTTCGGCTAGTATACCTGATATAGGGGAGCCCATGGGTAGTCCATCTGTTTGTGTGTAAAACATGTTATTGTGTGTGAAATAATTTTGATCAGTGATGATTTTAGTTAGATGGATGATCTCTTTTATATGTGTTTCAGGTGTGTTGTTTAATTTTAGTAATTGTTCTAATGTAGTTATAGTTTCTTTTATGGGAACACTGGTGTACAGGTTTGTTATGTCAAATGAAGCTAGTGTGGAATGTGGACATGTTGAGTTTTATTCACTAGATCTGAATTATTTTTGACGGTGGTGTTGTTTGTTAAATTTATGCTATTTCTGATTAATTTATCTAAGTGTCTAGCTATTTTGTGTGCAGGTGCTTGTGTGTTGTTTATAAGTGGCCTGATGGGAATATTTGGTTTGTGTAATTTCGGTAGTGCATTTAGTGTAGGGGCATTTGGTTTAATTTGTTTAAGTTATTTGATGTTGTCAGGTGATACTATGTGTTTTGTGTTATTTAAGGTTTTGTTTATTTGTTTGTGATAATTTGGGGTGGGGTCTTTATTTAATTTAGTGATGTTTTCATTAAAAAATGTTTCGATTTTGTTATTTAAAGCCTGTTTTTCTATTATGGCATTTATATTACCTTTGTCTGGTTTGAGTATGGTTAGGTTGTGCTCTTGTAATTTACGTTTTACAGCGTTTGGAATTCATTATTGTGTTGTTTTTGTTCGTATTGCTGTGTGTGTTGCAATTTGCGTTTGATATCATGGTGTATGGTGTCTTGGTCTTTGTTATGCGTGTGTTGTATGGCTGTTTCAGCGTCTAGAACCATGTCACGTGTATGTCTTTTATTATTGTTGTTATTGGTTGGATTGATGCCTAAATTGTGTTTTAGACCTTTATCTAATAGGGTTATTTCTGCATTAGTGAAATGGGTCTTTGTTGTATTTACTGTACGTGTGTGAAACTTATGTGTCGGTGTAGGGACGGGTTTCGTTTCTGCATGTTAATAGGTTATTGATTTTTCTGTTATGTCTTTCCTGTATTCTTAATTGGATTTTCTCTACGATATTTCGTGTATGTTGTATTATGTGTTCAAATTCAATGTGGTGTAATATTTGTGTGAGTTTTACGTGTAGGTTGTATGCCGTTTTGTTTAGTGTATCTTTTTTATGGTATAAATCATTGACGATGTTGTCCAGGTGTATTATTTCTGCTTTACGTTTGGTTTGTATTGTGGCGTGTGTGTTATTTTTTATTGTTATTTGTGCAGTGTGGGTATAATGTTGTGTTTGCGGCATGTTTTGTTGTATGCGATGTTTAAGGATGTTTTTGTTATCTGTATTCTGACATTCCTGTATTTGTGGATGTAATACGCTGTGCTGGCGGTATTATAATTATCTTGTTGATTCATCCTCTTCGTTCAATTTTTTAAATATTATTATATATATAAACTTTCACATATGAACTTACTTTGGTTATCACTTTCCCATACGTTTCAAGGTGATTTGCCTCTTCCTCAGTGGGAGTAAATACTGAATGTCATTTTACAGAATAACGGTTATGGAGTATAGGTGTGTGTGTGTGGTGGGGGTTGATGGTGGGAGGGAATTGGCGCTGAGGTTCAAATTGTGTGTTTGGATCAGTGTATCGAAGAGTGTATGTGATCTATAATGTAATTGTTCATTTAATATGTTGTTTGGTTGTAGTGCGTGTTAGTAAAGCGCGTAAGCACAAAAAGTAAAACACATCAGACCAACAGCACACAACCCAGTAAATACATAACACTTACATACTACAATTCCAATATACACAAAATTGCTAACACATTTAGGAAACACAATTATAAAGTAGCCTACAGAACCAACAACACCATTAGGAAACACATAAATAATACTAACAAAGACACAGACATATACAGCAAAACAGGGGTTTATAAATTAAATTGTAATGATTGTCACCAATTCTACATTGGCCAGACGGGAAGATCTTTTTCCTCCAGATTTTCAGAACATTTAAAAGCCCTCACCACAAATTACATACATTCCACATTTGCCACACATTTACAAAACGAAAACCACAGTTACACAATCATAGAACACAACATGGAAATATTACACTACTTACCTAAAAGTAGAAAACTAAACACAGCTGAACAATTCGAAATATACAGATATCACGCACTACAACCAAACAACATATTAAATGAACAATTACATTATAGATCACATACACTATTCGATACACTGATCCAAACACACAATTTGAACCTCAGCACCAATTCCCTCCCACCATCAACCCCCACCATACACACCTATAGTCCATAACCGTTATTCTGTAAAATGACATTCAGTATTTACTCCCACTGAGGAAGAGACACATCACCTTGAAACATATGGGAAAGTGATAACCAAAGTAAGTTCATATGTGAAAGTTTATATATATAATAACAATAAATATCTTGCAATGAGTGTGGGAGACATTAGAAAATATATGCTGCTATTGGGGGAATGGGATATTTTGAGCACTTTTGGTAAAATAAGTAAAAGAGTTAAACGAAAATCACGTCTTGCCACTGTGGAAGTTGGATGACATAATGTAGGGTAAGTCGTTTGATCCACTGCCTCCTTAAAAAAAAAACTGGAATATTATATGTCTTATGAAATGCAGACCAGAAGGAAAGAGAGGACGTGGAAGACCTAGACTATGATAGATTGATGTAATCCTAGAAGATGAGAAGGTACCTGGAGTGAAAAAATGGTGGACATTGGCTAAGGATAGGGAAGTCTGGGAGAAAGTTCTGAGTGAAGCTGAGACCCACGGTGGGCTCTGGAGCTATTCATAATGATAAATTGTATGTGTCTTATGTTAAAAACATATTCCACATTTCAAAATTCTACAACTCAAACTCATTCCATTAAATACAGAACAGGGTTTCATTAGCTGTGTCAACTATCACTGAATGTGAAAGTGAATATTATACACAAAAGTTTAATACAAAAAAATTTATTTACTTAAAAATAGTAACAAATAAATGTATATTTAAAATTTTAATATATACTATATTATTCATATATACTATAATTATAAATATAAATTTTATTTCAAAATTACAATTAATAAAATCTCAAATAACTGGAATATGCATGTTATAGACAAGAAAAAACAAATTCTTATTACTTTGAATATCACATCTAACTTTCAGACAACAATAAAAATTAACTATATTAATAAAAATAACATTAAAACATAATAGGATTACTGAAATTAATTATATACTGATAGAAACAATAAATATACTGTACACTTAAATGAAAACACAACATAAAATCTTATTTAACAAATACAAGATTTTAATTTAGAACTACTCATATGGACTGCACATATAGTCAGATGTAGAGTAAGGAATACTTTTGACAATTAATTACACATCTGTACACAATCAAATTTTAAGTATGATTTAACTGTTGTAAGTATCCTCATTTTCATTTAACATGTCTCACTTTCAACAAAGCAAATGCATTAATTTGTATACACAGAAGTTTACTGTTTTTAATTCACTTAATTTGTTAAAAAACCTTAGTAGTTTGAAATATTTCACCATCACATCAGTTATGGACAATATAGTATACAATAGGACAGATCTTTTTCTTTGTGTTGTGATATTTTAAGCCAGTGTTGTTATTTTCTTAGATTTGTATGTTTAGTAAACTTGCTGGCTTTCTCTATAATAATTGTTACATATAAAGAGTCCACTGCCATCTGACCAATCCACATTACTTCATATATATAGTTGAGTTGACAATCTAAAGTAATTGGAACCAGGGATAGTTCAAATTGTTAAATATTAAAATACATGTTTTAATAACAATTTTATGTAAAAATGAGTATGTCTTAAAAAAATAAACTCAAGAGTGCTTTAAAATTGCATATCAGGTTCTATATTAGACTTGACAAACTATAAAAGTATATTCAATTTTTTTTAAGCATATCTATTAATACACTGCAAAAAAGAAACTTGAATACTGTAACTTAAAGTTACAATATGATACAACTAGCATCACACAGTTTCATATTTAAAAAATTGTGGATCAGAGTCTTACCAGTATTGAAAACAGCAATTCTATTTTTATGTTATTCACCATTTTTTAATGTTTTGATGCTGCAATGCTGTTCAGATTACTGACATTACGAGTATCAACATTCTACTGCGTAGCCTGTATGATATATAACCAGGTGCTACAATTGTACAGGTTGAGATATTACATAAATGTATTGTAAATGCGGGTTCTCACGGATTCTGAACAACTTCAATGTGTCAAGATGAAATATAAATGTATTGTAAATGTGGGTTCTCACTGATTCTGAACAACTTCAATGTGTCAAAGTGAAATATCAAGTCTGAATTTGTACATATGTTTTCTCAATATTATAATGTGTATATGTAAATGTTAAAAGTTGATAGCAGATTTATATCTGAATTTTAACACATAGCATACAAACATATTAAGAAGTAAACAATACATCTTGAGATGCAGGTTGGTTATCTGTCAGCTTTGACAGTCTAAATCTAAATTGATTTATTTTCTCACATTCGTATATTTGTTTTACTCAGGTCGGTGTGAATTTTATGGGTATTCCAATAAGACACGAAATACGTGAAATAAAACTTAAAACACAAAAAATAATTCAAGTACAGTAGACCCCTCTTAATCATCCTTCTCTTATCTGATTGTTTCAAAACAGAAAAAAGTAAAGGAAAATTACAGATACCGTAAATGTATTGCCTCTAAACAATTTAGTGGAAGGCATAACATGTAAATACTGAATATACTAAACTAGGGGCCATGTATTGCTTACAATACCTAATGGTTACTTTTAATTAATTTAGATTTGTATAATTTTGTAGCTCAACATAATTTCTCAAATGCACTTTTGAGACTGAGTATGTAAACGAGTTTATGAACAAGGCTATCATTGCTACGGTAACTCAGAAGCTAGAAAATCATAAAAGTAGTGAAGTCAAGAGTATGAAACTAATGTCATTCCTAACGTACGTTATGTCACTTTGTTTTTTATAAAACATACAATAGGTATAAACATAATATGCTTATACAGTATTGAATCCACTAATCCACGTTTAGATCTCGCACTAAAGCCGCAGATTCCATGGATACATGTACATCTGCAGTAGCCTGGAAAACAAGAATTGGTGATAAGTGTTGGGAACTTATTTTTCAAAAAATGAGGGGATTAAACTGTCCACAAACAACTTACATCATACATCCTCGGTGCTACAGCCCAGTCCGGGCCCTGGCCTCCAAAAGAAATCTTCCCCACTGGTCTACTCCCGGCCAATGTCCACCAGTTTGCTGCACCCAGCCTCACTGCCTCCTTACCAACCTGGTCCAGCCATCTTGTACGCGGTCTTCCCTTCCTCCTCCTTTCCATCAGCAAATAATTCATCACTCTTTTTGGGATTCTATCCTCCGCCATTCTCTGCACATGACCAGCCCAACGCAATCTGTTAATTTGTATGAGTTGCACGATCGGAAGATCTTTAAACCTTTCGTACAACTCTCGATTATGCAATCGTCTCCAAATGTTGTTTTCCCTCACAGGGCCATAGATTCTCCTCAGTACCCTCCTCTCAAAAACGGATAGTTTCTGCTCATCTAGTTTTTTTACCACCCAGCATTCCGAGCCATACATCAGGACTTGTAATCAAGGTCTTGTATAGGGTGGCTTTTGTATCTTTACTTATTAATTTAGACTTTAAATGTTTCACCAGTCCGTAGTAACACCTATTAGCAGGTAATATCCGTCTTTCAATATCTCTAGAGTCCACAAACAACTGCATTCCATTAAACACAAAAAAATGATTTTATAAGATAAAGAGTTCATTTTCTGAACACTATTGTTAATTACTGATCACTGATCTACTGTTAATTATAACATTATTTTTTATAAAATTCTGATAATCAGCTTTCTCTTTTAACCAACCAACCTCCAGTCCCAACCATAAGAGGAGTCTACTGAAAAGGAATTCCGTAATAAATGCAAAATGAAATCTCGATGTCTTATACATAAAATAAATTAAACAAGAGCCAACTTTCAGTATAAGTAATACTGGGTCTTAGGACTGTTAGTCATGTAATTGATGCCAGACAATACAGTTTCAAATTTGTATTGTTATTATTCTAGTTTCATGTTTTAGTCGTGTAAAAGGTGAAACTGCCCTTAGGTTCTTAGTTTAACTGGCATTTTAAATTGATTCTGTAAATGTTTACTTGTCACTTATCATAAGAGGAAATGGATTCAGCATCTATTACAAAAAACTACTAGTGTTGACCTCATAAATGAAATACTTCAAGTTTTGAAATACTTCAACAGTTTCTATTGTCTGTGTTATATATTTTTTAATGAATCCTTTATCATAAACAATTATGCCACTTTTAATACTAAAACTTTTATCAAAGAAGTAAATATTTATCACTGGTATATAGTCAAATAAGAATAGAATAAATAATGAATAATTTTTATATATTCTAATGCACACATTTGGCAAAAAATGACATTGATTAGATTAAAGAAAGGTTATGTAAACAAAATGCATTTGTAAAATCATTCTCTATCACAACTGACACACTGAGAAAACATACGGTTTCATTTTAAAGTACATAACTGGTACTCCTTAACTGGTAATTAGTACTTAGCGACAGCGATGAAGAACAACAGTATGGCAAAACTGGCAGAGGTGGCAACTTGGTTTTTAGGGGGAATGTAAAAGCAAAGTTGTAGCAAAAACTACTCATCTAAGGGAAGAACACCATGAAATCAACATTCCTGGTAGATGCAACAACCTTGCATCTATAAAAATTTCTTACTGCTAAAAATCCTAATAAGAAGTATCAGTTTAATGGTTTACACACCACGCAAAAGGAGGTTCTAGATGAAATAATATGATTTAAAATGGATATAGTGGCTAGTACTGAGAGAAAAAAAAGGTAAATTAGTGAGCAAAATACAAGTTATATACATACTTACAGTGGCATTAACAAAACTTGCAGAGCTAAAGCAGGTGACTTGATTTTATAAAAAAAAGCATTGATTAAAAATACAAAGGATTGGGATGCTAATAATGAAAGAATAATAGAAGCTGATCGTAAATTAAAAGGATATGATGTGGTGGTAATTGGAGTTTACACATCTTCAAATGATAAAGATGAACATGATGACAAATTAAGTCACCTTTTAGATACTGTAAAATAGTAACAGAAAAGAAATAGTTATGTTGGGTGGTTTTAATGTGTATGTAGGAACAAGAAATAATGATGCTAGAAACATTCACAATGAAAATTAGAAACTGATTTTTCGAACACAAAGATATCCCTAAATATACTTGGATACAACTAACTTTCCAAAGAAAATCAACAACTGATTCTGTTATTAGCAAATAATTCATCTGCTTGAAATATATATATATGTCATTACGCTTCATTAGAGCTCTAATGCACTTTTGTAAAAAATGAAGTAAACTGATTTCTATATACTGTATAATTACAGAAGTACGGTATTATTATTTACATACCACCAAAATCAGTAAAATTCCATTTTTAAAATAATGAATAAGGCTTTTTTGAAATATTAAAATTTCATCATCAGTTCATACACTGATAATAACATATACACTGATACATTTTCAGTTGATATTTGAAAATGATCAATTATTTCAATACATATCTGGCTTGGTTTCACCCAATAATGATGGCAGTGGAAAGTTCAAAATGAAGTACAGTAAGAGGTAGTAGACACAGTTAACAACAGTTATACATTTAAAGAAAAACATCATAACAGGAACATTACAGTGTACGAACTGATGATGAAATTTTAATATTTCGAAAAGGCCTTATTCATTATTTTAAAAAATGGAATTTTACTGATTTTGGTGGTATGCATATAATAATATTATAGCAAGTCAGTGGCATAATGTTTGGTAAAATAATAATTACAGAAGTAACTGACTAATGAGTCATTTGGAGTCTCATCTCAAATTCTGTGCTGGTTCTATGGTCAATGGATGCCAACATGTCATGTGTTTGTGTGTCACGACACTTCAGTGGTCATAAAAAGTCAAGATTTGAGTCTCACTACAAGAATTGATGAATAGATTGTTAAATTTACAGGGTTAAATTATGTAGTCATCTACCTAGACCGAATATGATATCTTGCCAATCATATGGAAACTAATTATTGTTTTGACCTGACTACTGTCTGGGCCTGATCTTGGTTACTTTCTCATGGAACGCTCATGGTTATTTGTTACAGTAAATCAAATCAGATCAAATCACAGACACTGCAGTCAAAACTAAATGCATAGTAATACTGTGTTGTGCTACCAATAATCCTGTCACACTCATTAATGTAACAATAAAAAGCAGTCTGCTTGGACACAGATTGATTACCGGTATTCCAGACATCCATGTTTCCAGGTAAATCAGATACCACACTCACAACAATGAATCAGTAAATAGAGAATGAGGTAACTCCTTCTTGGAAAACTCCAAATGGCTAACTTACAAGGTGCAAGTTACTTGTAATACCAAAAACAGTGAATGTGTACAATTTCCAATGCTCCACACAACACAAATATAGGCAATACATAGCTATCAGAAAAATACATGTAGGTGATATTTTGGTCACAAATATGCCTCTGAAGAATATGTGAACATTAATTTATGATTGACTTGGCATAAAACTGAAGAAGAGTTTCAAAATAGAACATCCATTTTTAGTGCTTGCAATTCTTCGCATAACTTAAAATGCTAGTGGTTCAGTGAAAAACCTATATTGGAACCAGAAACAACTTTTCCACAAAGGCCTGTCAATGCGTTATAAATACATCATAAGCAGAATTCACCTGCTGTAATGTGGCCTCAGTTGTTATAACAATGTTGTTTTGATTATATTCATATACATTAAATGGGTTTAAACATACGTTGGTTTACATTTCACAATGGGTACTGTAACGGGGCTAAAGGGAAGGGTTTTCATTTTATTAAAAAATTATAATATTATATTTTCCCTCTGCACGGTCAGTCCCTGTGAAGTAAAATTGTCGTCCAAGGAACAATGAAGTGAGATTGTGAACGGTGAGTTGGCAATGGAATGCGATGCCTAGTCTAAACACACGGCGGTAATTAAGCATTGAGGCATGTACAAAGACGCGCAACATGACCATGCGCGCGTAAAGACACACATCAGACTCCAAAGGGATGCCACGAAAAATGGCGAGAGACGAAAACTTTGTTCCATGCGGTTGGTTCGTTGCTGACGGATACTCTTAGAGGCCACGCCTTCCACAGCCTCAACATTTTCGCCAGTCAGCATCGTCGACGCCAGTGTCCAATGCAAAACCATGCTACCTAAACGGTAACGAAAGGCTGTGTAATCGCAGTGGCCGTGTATGTGCCCGGAAACAGTCAGACGAGGTGGGGATTTAATTACCCACCGTTTCATCAGTCAACGAAAGAACTTCTCCCGGCCGGGACCTCCTACAAAGTTCGCGAACTATAGAAAGTTGACAAAATGTCCACAAAGTGTATACAAACGTAAATTAGAGCAGCCCATCAGCTCGAAGTGTATACCGTGGAGACCGGAAAGTGAAAAATGAAAAAAAAAGACTTTCGCACAAATCTGTAGTGCGGCGCGTGGTTATCAGAGGCGCCAAGAGTTAGGCAATCAACGAGCTATTTCCCTATTTAATTAATTTTACTAATTCAACGAGCGCTCTAAAATTATGGGTATGTAAAATTTTGTGTGAATGGAATGAATGGGCAAACTGGGTCGTCTTCCTAGACTGTAAGTAAATTTTGTTCTTACGTAAGATGTCTATCATGTTAAAAATTTATAACAATGTACTTCAAAAGTTAAAAATCATGTGGAGAGATTAATATTTTTTATATTTTATACATGGAAGGTAGTGGGACGAAGAGATGTTTAGTAATCGCAAAATAAAATATTATGTGCTAAATGATATACTTTGTTAAATAAAATCATTTCAAACACCTTATTTCATTTGCTGTACTGTTAAGTTCGCTGTACGAACGGGGTTCGTCCACACTTAGAGATCAGGCCAGATCAAGAATCAAAAGGTAAGCAGAAGTTGCAATTTAATTCATTAATAAAATTAAATAAAGTTACAATGGTGCCGTGACTGCAGGACGTAATGTAATAAAAAGTTATATTACACCGGCCTATATTTTGACAGTACAGAGAATGAAATACGGTTATGAAAGCGAAATTTTATTTACGTAAAATGTAAGTAATTATGGTATAAGGTTTATTTTATGTATGTTGTAGTATAATGTTTTGAAAGGAGATTAATCAATTGTAGTTAACACGTAAGTAAAAATAAGTTAAAAATGTCTGAGCATACTGAACAAAGCAATGTAACGAACGGAGATATGAGTGAAAGTGACCTTGAACCACAGTCACTGAATGTAAGTGAGATGCGGACAGCTGATCCGAGCGCTGTTACAGAAACAGCTGTTGGCGGCAACGTAATCATTCATTCTACCCCAATTGCTGCTCAAATGCAACTAAGTGAAACAGCTGTTGATTCTGGGATTCAATTAACCCCAGTTTTAACAAATAAAAATAAACAATCCGATGAAATGGATATAATGAGTTTTTTATGAAAAATTGATAGCAAGTTTGATAGTAGCTTAAACGAACTGAGAGGTGAGTTGGTAAACGAACTGAGAGGCGAGTTGGAAAGTCGTTTTAATTCTAGTGACGACAAAATAAATAAACGTTTTGATACAAATGATGAGACATTTGAGATTTTAAGTAATGACATTAAAGAACAGAGAATAAAATGTGAACAACAAAATATTAAAAATATTAATTTTAAAGAAATTAAAGAACAAAATATTAAGTTTGAGCAGAGTATAAGTGTAAAATTTGATAATCCGAGTATGTACTAGATAAACATGTTGATGAACGTTGTGAAAATATTAAATTACAATTGACAGAGTCTATGAATGAGCAATTAGAGTGCCGTGTTTCTGATATAAAAAATGATATAACAAATAAAGTAGAAAAACAGATCACGGAACAATATAGTGTAATAAACACAATTGTTGAGACACAGATAAATGAATGCAACACCAATACTGAATGTAAGGTTAGTTATGCTATGAATAAGATTGAATGTAATAACATTAAAATAAGTGAAATAGAAAATAGTTGTAAGATTGAATTTAAGACAATACACAATACAATAAGTGACCTTGAATCTGATAGTAACAATAAATTAATGAACGTTAAAAAGAATATTATGGATGTTAAAAATGAATTGAGTATGGCCATCAGCCAACAAGTAAACAATGTTACCGAACGAATAATTATGACTCGTGACGTAAGCAGTGAAGTTGAATTAGAGTCATTTAGTTGTGACAATAAAAGAGTGCATCCTATGCAATTCATAAATAGAGTGAGGGAGTTTAATAAATTTAATACTAATAGTTGGGAGGTACAATTATTAAAAATTTTAAAATGTTTCAAGGGTAGTTCGGAGATATGGGCCGAGGTACACAAAACAGAATGGGGGTGCTTCGAAAGTTTTGAGGCCGCATTCAGAAATAAATATTGGTCTGAAGAAGACCAAGAAGTGTTGCGTAGCAGAATTATGGGAACCGGGAATTTTAGGGGACCCAATAATAATATAACAGGGTATGTAATGAAAATATTTAGTGAGGCGAAATACCTACAACCGCCATTGCCATTTAGATCCTTCGTGAGGCATATAAGTAAGCACTTGCCAAGGGAGGTGCAAATAACATTGATGACGTGTAAGGTAGCCACCATTAGCGAGTTAGAAAACATTTTAGATGTGTTTCAGAACATCCGTGACCAAGAGATGAGTCGCCGTCACAACCAGCAGAATATGAATAACGGAGGTAATCAGGGACCGCCGAGGGGACCTACAAATGGACCGGCATACCCCAGACGAGAACAAAATAATCGAGGCCCATTGTGGACTTGTCCGGCGTGTTCGCAGGGAAATTATGCTTCACAAAATTTTTGTTTTAGATGTAGGAGAGAGAGACCGGATCAGCGACAGGGACCACAACCCGCGCAGAACCACAATGCATACCAACGAAGGGGAGAGGGCCAAGGAGGAGCGCCGAGAGGTAACGCCCATGAAAAGCAGGTGAACCGGAGTGAAAGTGGATACAACCCAGCGGTGGCGAGCACGTCTGCGGTAAACTAAGAGAGACAATGGAACACCAGGCCCGACCGTTGTCGCCGGAAGATTCTGGGGTCCAAATGAATGACAACTATCAAAACAACATTATCATAACCGATTTATCTGAGGAATTAATGGAGGAAGAAGACTTCGAAGCAGTGAGACGGGAGAATGGACTGACCGAGGTGAAAATCAACATTGAAGGTAAGGAGATTAAAACTTTGATATATACAGGTAGTGAAATCTCAGTTATTTCCGAACACGTACTAGACGAATTGAAAGAAGTAAATAAAAATATTCCATCTTTGCCAGTTGCGGGAGTGACGATTGTAGGTATTACGGGCGTTAGGAGTAAAAGAGTCACTAAACAAGTACATTTAAATATGATAATTAACGGGGTAGGGTACGATAATACATTTCTAGTCGTACGTGGATTAAATCTTGAGGTTATATTGGGAAATGATTTTCTGATTAAACATAAGGTGGTGATTGATTTCCAAAAACGGGTGTTAGAATTACACAATGAAATGGAACCAGTTCGGATTAATTTTGAGCGGGTAGTAGATGCGATAAGAATTTCGGGCTTAAGGGTGATACGTAATCGGGTTAATGAAAAAGAAGCGGAAGTTAGTATGAATGTGTGTAGTGAGAGTAAAATAGAGTGCGATGAAAGTGTGGAGCAAATATGGGATGAGAGGGCACTTAAATTTTGTAGTGAGGGTGGCGTAATAGGGAGTTCTCAACGTGAATCGTTGTGGCGGGTAGTAGAGAATTTTAGAGGAGTGTTTGCCGATATACCAGGGAGGGCAAGAAACTATGAATGCGAATTAAAGGTAAGGGAACACGCTCCCTACGTACAAAGAAGTTATCCGGTGCCATATGCGAAGAGAAGAGCGGTCCAGATTAAGTTAGAGAAAATGTTAGAGGGAGATATAATTGAGCGATCCGTATCACCATATTCTAACCCTTTAGTAGTAGTGATTAAAAAAGATGGGAGAGTCAGGTTATGTTTAGATGCCCGCAAAATCAATCAAATAATTATTCCAGACCAAATAATTCTTTAGACCTAACCACCGGGTATTGGCAAGTTCCGTTGCCAGCGAATAGTAGGAAATATACAACTTTCTTATTCAACGGAAAAAACTACCAATTCAAACGATTACCGTTTGGATTGAACACCAGTGTAGCTAGTTTTATTAAATGTCTTGATGAAATTTTGCAGCCTCATAATTTAGATTTTTTGACTATATATGTGGATGACATTCTGATAGCTTCCAGAACATTGGAGGAGCATGTAGAACATTTAGAGTATGTGTTGGAGAAATTATACCAGGGAGGTTTAACTGTGAATTGGGATAAATCAAAATTTTTACAGACTGAAATACATTTTCTAGGATTCATCATAACACCTAAAGGAATACGGGCTAATCCGGACAAGGTAGAATCCATCCTGACGTTCCTGGAGCCAAAGAACATAAAGCAATTACAAAGTTTTCTTGGTCTATGTAATTTTTTCAGGAAGTTCCAGCGAAACTACACTCAGACGATGGCAAGACTTAGCGCCGTGCTGCAGAAGAACAAACAATGGAAATAGGGGGAAAATGAAAGAGAAGCGTTTTGCGAAATTAAGAATAAGTTCGCCGATATGATTTTAATGAACCACCCAAATTTCAATAATAATTTTTATTTACAGACAGACGCTAGTAATATAGCACTAGGAGCCGAACTGTATCAAGAGGACAAGGCGAGAGAACACCATACAATTGCCTTCGCCAGCCGGACGTTACTAGCATCAGAACGCAACTATACAACCACAGAGAAGGAGCTCCTCAGTATAGTGTTTGCAGTAAAAAAGTTCCGGACATATCTGCTGGGCAGTAAAACCATCATCAGGCCGGACCATAAAGCGCTGTCGTTCCTGAACACGTGCAAGCTCACACACAGCCGGATAACAAGGTGGGTGTTAGCTCTCCAAGAGTACAATTTCTCTTGGGAATACATTAAGGGGGTAGAGAACAGGGTGCCAGACACACTATCACGAATAGACACAGATAGAAATGGGACTGGTAGAGATATTAAGGAAATAGAAATTTATAGACTATCCAGGGAAGATAAACTTTTTGGGGAAGAATTGAAAGACATAAACATAATGCAAAGAAATGATAGTAAGCTGAATAAAATTATAACTAGTGTAGAGTCAGAGTTAGATGAATTTGGGTATAAACAATATTTTCGGTGTTAAGGGGAGTTTATTTAAAAAAGTAGAGGGGAGAGAAAGGGATTGGAGGTTAGTTATACCTGAAGGGTTGATAGATAAAATAGTATGGGACTGTCATTATAGATATGGCCATTTTGGAGCCAAGAAATGTGTGTGTGTATTGAGAGAGTCTTGTATATTTAAGAATATGGAGAGAAGAGTAAGAAAAATATTGAAAAGTTGTGAACTGTGTCAGAAATCGAAAGTAGTAAATTATCGATTGGAAGTGGAGTTAAACTATATTAAAGTAGAAAAACCATTCGACTTAGTAGCTGTAGATCTGTATCATCAGTGGCAAATGGCGCCAGACTCTAGGATGGGAAGGAATCATCCCAAAGCACACTGCCGTATATCATCCACAATCCAACCAGGCAGAGAGAGTCATGAGAGAAATAGGCCGGATCTTAAGAGCATACTGTCACGCAAAACACAGCGAGTGGCCGCTATATGTTCAGAAGATTGAAGGCTGGCTAAACTGCACCACCCACGAGTCGACGGGATTCACACCTTACGAGTTAATAAGAGGAACGCGTCTGCCGAGGATTTTGGAGGAACTATTTGAGTATCCACCAGAAACCAATGTTATTGATCGTGATGTAAAACTTAGGCTGGCGAATGAAAATTTACTAACGAAGGGGGAGAAGAGAAAACGGAGGCATGATATGAAAGGTAAGTGGATGCAGTATGAGATAGGACAGCTGGTATTAGTACGGCGACATGATTTGTCGAGTGCTCAGGACAAGGAGATCAAGAAGTTCTTCTTACTCTACGAAGGGCCTTACGAGATAACAGAAATTAAAATGAATAATTCATATGTATTACAGAACAGAGAAACGAGGGAGATAATGGGTACACAGAATGCTACGAATCTGAAATTATATTGGTCAAGATAGGAATTTGAATTGTAATGTGTTTTGTTTGTTTTCAGAAGGGATCCTCCCCCATTTTCGGGCGGTCATGGCTTCACCATCCCTGACCGTGGATTTTGGCTGTTTGGAGGCGGACCATGGTTGGTGGAACTTCTCAAGAGGGGGTAAAAGCAACAATGGTCCGGCTCCACAAAATTGGTTGAGAATAGAAATTTCACCAGCTTGTTGAACGGGGAGGGGGACCCATCAGGTATGTGATACAAAATATTTTACACTCAAGGTGCATAGATAAGGTGCACCATACCACGTACCAGCATTGGCTAAGAGTGTATGTAAATATTTTAGTGAGGCAGTGTGTTCAAATAAAATTTACTAGTGCCGTCTGTGAAAATAATGATTAGAAGTTCATAATTGGCTTGTAATAATAAAATGTAACGGGATGAAAGGTTTATGGAGTTTGAAACTAAACCTAAAATTGAAATGTTTGTAATTTTATTCAGATGCCGATTAAATGTTTATTTTAATGGAGTGAGAGAGTGAATCCTTTTTATTAAACGGTCAATTATATTATTAAATGTAATTAAAGATTCAATCGTTAGTTGATGATAGCCTATGTAAGTAGGAATAGATTAATTTGAGTGACTAAGTAAATATTTTGTTGTACTCACTATATTATGTTAATGAAGGTCAAAGTTAAGAACGAAATGTATGATGATAAAACGCACCACCAAGACTAGAAATTTCATGCAATGTAAATTGTAAATTTTAAATGTAGCTATATCATAAACTAAGGTATCTTTTACTTGTGATTCCCCAACTTTTCGGGCGGTCACGGCCTCACCGAACCCTGACCGTGGAATTGGTTTAGCTTTGACAGCTATGGTCGGGGCTCATTGCGTCACGTTCTGCCTTAACTGGCCATAGCTGTTATCATTGTAAAGGTGAATTTAGAAATTGACAGGGGGGTAATTCAGGGGAATCACCAAATTATGGAACAGCGGCTATCACTCTGTTCGCGTAGGAACAGTAAAAAAAGGTGATAGACCCGCATTAGGGGCGTATAACTACATAATTTATAGATATTACGATATCTAAATGCTTTTTATAATGTAAGGCTGAAGCAAGGACAAGGAGATGACAAAATTCCTCCAAAACTTCAGTCCTTGTGGACGCAGCTGGACGCCACAGTCCAAGGGGGGTCATATTGTGTGTGGAAGGGGGGTTACTCAGGGGGAGTAACGATTTAAAAAAATTTTTTTTTGAAACTTAACGATAGCTGATAAGCTAAATGAATGATTTTATGTTTGTTCAGAAGGAATTGATGCAACCATGTTTCGCTCCATATGATAATTTTATACTAAGTAATTTATCATGTCTTATTGTATTATTATTTTACTATGTTAGAAAGTAAGTATTATAAACATATGTCATATATTTTATATTGTATAATTTTGAAGTGTATCTAAGGTAAGGTCATCAACCTGACCCAGAGCGATCAGCTGATGATTGGGGTTAGATATGTAATATATGCCTCATAATTGATTTGTAGTTTTTTTTTATATAAGTAAAGGAGGGAATAATAAATTTTAATAACATGATAATTCTTTAAAAAAAAAAAAAAAAAAAAAATCGCAGTAAAGAAGTTTATGTTAAATTTTGAGGTTCACTATCAGTGGAAGAGAGGTCAGCTGATTCACGATGTATATCTTATGTTATCTTTGTAATCAAGCGTAGCTATTTTGAATTTACGGTAGAAATAGGTTGTTTATTATATTATATCATTTATTTGTTTATTATAAGTGTGAGTAATGTCAGAAGAATAAAGTAAATGTATTTGAAATATTTTGGATAATTTTGGAAGATTTTAAAATCTGCAATGAATTAAGGAATGGAAAGAAATAAAGTAGACTAACGTGGAAATGGGTTTTGATCATGGACCCAGATTGTTTTTACTAGTGGAATAAAATTTTATTAACTGAATTTAATTTGAAATAATATCAGAAAAAATTTTGTTGTTTGGAAAGGGAGAATTACTTCATGTAGAAGCAATTATAGAATGCTTGTGAAGTTTATTTTAATGTAAATGGACGTAATATGTAATCAATAATGAAATGTGTATGCACCCAGTATTTTGCTAAAGGCAACCCAGTGTGCATGGTAAGGGGAAACATATCGGTTGAGGATCTGGCATGGTATAAGGCCAAGGTTTTGATTTTATGGGCGGAATGTTGGAAGGTTGGGTGTACTATGGTGAGTATTGGTCCGATTTTATGGTGTTGGGATCTCGAATAGAGAAGTCCAGTAATCTCGTTCAGGTGCAGCCATAGTCGCCGAGCTAGGGGGGTAGTTTACCCATGATGTGTTAGAGCTAATGGGGGGGGGGTTGTTGGCACCATATCCTCACCGGGTTTAGCAATGAGATTTCTTCTGTTTCGGCAGAAGATCTCTCATTGGGGGGGGGGGGTTATTGTAACGGGGCTAAAGGGAAGGGTTTTCATTTTATTAAAAAATTATAATATTATATTTTCCCTCTGCACGGTCAGTCCCTATGTGAAGTAAAATTGTCGTCCAAGGAACAATGAAGTGAGATTGTGAACGGTGAGTTGGCAATGGAATGCGATGCCTAGTCTAAACACACGGCGGTAATTAAGCATTGAGGCACGTACAAAGACGCGCAACATGACCATGCGCGCGTAAAGACGCACATCAGACTCCAAAGGGACGCCACGAAAAATGGCGAGAGACGAAAACTTTGTTCCATGCGGTTGGTTCGTTGCTGACGGATACTCTTAGAGGCCACGCCTTCCACAGCTTCAACATTTTCGCCAGTCAGCATCGTCGACGCCAGTGCCCAATGCAAAACCATGCTACCTAAACGGTAACGAAAGGCTGTGTAATCGCAGTGGCCGTGTATGTGCCCGGAAACAGTCAGACGAGGTGGGGATTTAATTACCCGCCGTTTCATCAGTCAACGAAAGAACTTCTCCTGGCTGGGATCTCCTACACGGTTCGCGAACTATAGAAAGTTGACAAAATGTCCATTTGAACTGGTAAATTCAGTGGCCATGTTTGTGAAAATAATGGACCAAATCCTTGGACAGGACACTCTGCCATATCAACCGTCTATGTGGACATTTTAATCACTTCGACCGATTGGGATGACCATTGTCAACGAGTAGAGCAGATACTGGGAAGGCTGTCAGAAAACCACATTACACTGAAGTTGGGGAAATCAAAATTGATAGCAAGGGAGGTACAGTTTCTAGGGTTCAACTTGTCAGAGAAAGGGATCACTCCATCCGAAGAGAAAGTCGAGTCCATTCAAAAATTTCCAACACCAAGAAATCGAAAGCAACTTCAATCATTCCTCGGCTTATGTAATTATTACCGGAAATTCCAAGGTAATTATTCGGAATTAACAGCAAAATTCGCAAGACAGTTATCGTCAAAAGACAAGTGGACGTGGGGAGAAGAGCAAGATGCCACACTTAAACTAATCAAAGATAAATTTCTGGAATCAGTAATATTACACCATCCAAATTTCAACAAACAATTTTTTATGAACTGTGATGCCAGTGATGTCAGTTTGGGAACCGTTCTCTATCAGGAAGACGATGAAGGAAACCATCAGGTCATCAGTTTTGCCAGTCGAGTTCTGAATAGCTGTGAAAAGAACTATAATGTCACAGAGAAAGAGCTTTTAAGCGTTGTATTCGGCTGTAGCAAATTCAGAACGTACATCTTAGGATATAGGACAACCATCAGAACTGACCACAAGTCAATATCATTCCTGAAAAATTGCAAGTTGAACCACGGAAGGTTAACCAGATGGAGCTTGGTACTTCAGGAATACAACCTAAATTGGGAGTATATTCCTGGAAAGAAGAACATCGCTGCAGACACGTTGTCAAGAATTAATATCAGAGATCAAACGTTTGAGGGCGAAAAAGAAACCATAATTAAACTATACATCATTAGCAGTAGACCAGACCTGGCTGACATCATAAAAGAACTAGAACAATGACAGAAGCAGGACACCAAATTGGGTAAAATCCTTGACAGACTTCCCAAACAAGATGACCGCATAACACCATTTTACTGCACACATCAGCAAATCTTATTTATCAGGACCCAATACGAATTTAGTAAATGGAAAATTGTGATACCACGTAATATGGAGAAAGACCTCATAATTGATTATCACGTCAGGTATGGCCACATGGGGGCGTTAAAAGTTGTAAAGGCACTCCAGGAGCATGTATATATAAAAGATGCCAATAGAAAAGTACGAAACCAAATTAAACACTGTCACATATGCCAACTCGTAAAGATCAATAATGACAAGAAAGAAGGTACCATGATGCCCATAACATCAGCAAGCAGATTAGAGAAGGTATTCGTTGATATTTGCGGCCCATTCCTGCGAAGTGGCGGGAGACACCAATATAAATATTTTGTAATATTGTTCGACCACTATACTAGATACACAAAACTATACCCAATCAACTGGGCAACACCGCAAAAGATTTTAACCATTATTCTCCAGCACTATGTCAATGAGGTAGGAACACCTAAGTCCATTATTACTGACCATGGGACGCAGTTCAAGGGTAACAGATGGAAAGAGACACTACGGGAGAATGGAATCAAGACATACAAAACATCTGTATACCACCCGAGTAGTAACCCGGCCGAACGAGTTATAAGGGAAGTAGGAAGGATCCTATGAACATATTGTTTCGACCAACAGAGAAGGTGGGCGGAGTATTTGCCAGCTGCTGAAGACTTCTTGAATTTATCATACCATCAGTTTATTGAAATGACCCCGTATACAGCAATGTTTCAGAAAGCACCACCCAGGGAGATCACAGAACTAATTCAATTCCCTAACAAAAATGAATACCAATTTGACGATGTAAAATTCTATGAAAAAATATTAGAATGGACTGAGAAGACGAGAAGAAAATATCAGCAACTACAACCGAAGCCAGAACGTTACCTAGTGGAAGACAAAATACTGCTGAAAAACCAGGAATTGCCCAGCACAATGGAAGGGATTGCAAAGAAATTGTTGTTATTGTACACTGGACCATATACTGTAAGCAGAGTTAACGGTAACAATACTTATGAGATTATAGATTCCCATACATTGAAGAAGAAGGGCACATATAATCAATCATCTACGAAACGATACTACTAAATCAGTGATAACAAAACAATGGCATTAATATTGACTAGTACAGAAAACAAAAATATGAATCTTATACATATAACTAAAAAGGAAGATACATACCACCCATCACTAACATGGAAGAACAGAGAGCTAAAATCATATGAAAGAAGAAAGTGAATAGTAAACATAATTAATGTTTAAATAACTGAAATGAAACCAGCACAAGTAATCCCAGAATGATTTTTTTAGTCGTAATTAAGACTATTCTTAGAGATTTTAATTGAAATGAGTTGACTGTAGATGATTTCCAGCAACCATTATCATGAGCAGACGATACGTTCCTCTGAACTCATAAGGTGTAACATTGGACAGCGGTGAATTAGAGCCAAAAAGTGCCTACCCGAACTGTACCAAATCACATAATTAGGTAAATTTTGTTATTCAAGGGATGAAACAAAGAAGGAAGAAAGTTGTGTAAACAGAAGGAAAAATGCAATATATGTAAATCTATATAAGGAATAAAATAAAAAGAGCTTGAATAGATAAACTGAAAATATTAAATCAAATATATTGCAACTTACCGTCTGCGGCTTCTAGAAACAACGTCTTCACAAAGTTGACATGTTTCGGGACACTTGTCCCATCATCAGAACTTAAAATAATCGTGTATCATTTAAGTTGATACATTTGTCAATTAATTAAAATATTAAAATCCAACATGAAATAAATAATTTAAAACAATATGAATACTTAAATGTCTAAAAGCGAGCGCGAAGGTTTAACGATGTACATCGTACTGATATTGACCGCGCACTGAATTACGTTTTGCTCCCACCACGACAATAGCGCAAGGCAGTGTCATACAATACATTTGACTTGAAAAGCAGTTTATCATTTAAAACACGCGGCTTGGTATCAGTATTGTTATATGCTTTATAAATTTCGTACTCTTCAAGAGCGTTCAAATATCACCCTTTCTTACATATGTGAAGGGGTATTAAATTAGTTTTAAAATTAGTGTAATTATGATTCTCGGAAATGAGGTGTTCTGCAAATTTTGACTTGATATTGTCCAAACTGTGAAGGTGTGTAGGAGGCCTATGTTCTGTAAATCTTTTTAAAAAACTACGTCCTGTCTGGCCCACATAAAAGGCGTCACAATCGTCACATATCAATTTGTAAACACCAGTTTTGTGTTCAAGGCTGGTAGTTCTGCGGACACGAAGATTATTCATAATATTATTACTGGTTTTGTAAGTGACCTTTATATTGCTGGTTTTATTAAAAATTGACCGAAAAATCTTAGGCATAAGGTATGTGTACGGTGTTACAATGTATTTGCATGTTGTATTCTCGCGTGTTTTATGTCCATTAATGTTTCTATGTTTTTTCTTATGTTTTCGAAGGATGTTGTTCACCATATCGAAATCATAACCATTAGCAACTGCAATGTGTTTAATGGTGTCTAATTCCTCACGGTATTCTTTATCACCGAGGGGCAAAGATAAAAGTCTATAAATCATACTGTGGAAGGCAGCCAATTTCTGGGATAAAGGATGAAAGGACTTAGCATGTATTACAATATCAGTCATTGTGGGTTTTCTATAGATGTTAAATTGTAATTTTTTATTATTGTCCTTGGCAACAGTTAAATCTAGAAAATTCAGTTTACCATTGTCTTCACTTTCAAGTGTGAACCGCATTTTGTCATTGATATTATTTAAATAACTATGTAAATTATCAATTTGCCTTTGTGTACCTTTGTATATTAAAAAGGTATCATCAACATACCTGCCATAAAATATTATGTTATTCTTGTGTTTGTTATTCGTGAGAATGAATGAATTTTCGAAATTATTCAGGTATATATCTGCAAGAAGACCTGAAAGTGGAGAACCCATTGCTAACCCATTTTTTTGGCTGAAATATTGATTATTGTGGGTAAAGTAATTTTGATCAAGAACTAACTCCAAAATGTGCATCAATTCGTTTATACTATCAATATCCAATTTATTAGTATTAATAAGGTTAATCTTAAGTATACGCAGGGTCTCAGCTACTGGTATATTCATATATAAGTCTACAATATCAAAGGAAACAAGTTTGTAAGCTGGTTCAACTATTAAGTTTTTAACCTTATTCACAAAGTCAACACTATTAATTAGACTATGATCATTAATTATTTGTATATTGTGCTTTATTATGTTAACTAATTTTTTAGCCGTTTTATACCCCGGAGCAGTGGTGAAATTTACTAATGGTCTCAAGGGAATAGCATCCTTGTGGAGTTTGGGTAATCCTGTCAAAACACGTGCTTTTGAATTTATAGGTTTCAAAGATCTTGTTTGTTCATCAAACAAATGAGTGCATCTGTTTATACACTGATTTAATCGTTTTACATAATTTTCAGTTGGGTCAGAATTTAGTAAACCAATGTTGTTGTTAATAATGAAATTTTGTTATTTTATTGTTATAATCTTCTCTGTCCATAATAACCACAGTGTTACCTTTGTCAGCTTTAGTGACGAGAGCTTTATTGTATTTTTGTTTTAATCCTATTAAAATTTTCGGTTCTTTATTATAATTAGTATTTGTTAAAGGAATACAGGACTGAACATTATTATACCGATTTTTAATGATTTTATTGAATTTTTCGTTTATTAAGAAACGTGTCTGGTCTTGATCTTTTTGGTCAACCATTGCCTTAACAACAGTCTCTGCATTCATAATTTCTGTAATAATGTGCTTACGATTGAGACTCGATTTGTGTATGGGAAGATTATACTTCAAACCTTTGCTCAATAAATCAGTTTCATCAGTATTTAAAACAAGGGAAGTTAAATTCTGCAACCGCGTATAAAATTTGTTTTTACATTTGAAATTGCTGGATATCGGTAACTGATCATTCAACAACCTTTGTAGTTTATCTGATTGCTTTATACGCATTTGATAAACTATTCGCCTGACGTCATTGTTTATAAAATCCAGATAATGATTCAGTACGGCTGGATGCGTGTTATCTAATAATTGTAAATGTAATTTGTATAATTTATAATTTAGATTTGACTTTTTAATGTATAGAGATTGAATTTCTTCTTTAATTCTGTAAATTTCTGCATATTTTTTGGTTTTTGATTCAGCAATAGATGAACCTTTAAGTCTTTTAACAGCATAATTCGGTATAACATTGTTCTTCAAACAAGATTTGTTGAACTTAATGTGTAAAATAGTTTTGTGTAATTGGACTTTAATACTTTGAAATTTTCGTACTAAGTTTGCACGACTTGCAGTATTCATGTTTAAAAGGAATAATTCCAAATGTTTAGTACCAAGCCACGTGTTGTTCAATCAAATATATTGCAACTTACTGTCTGCGGCTTCTAGAAACGTCTTCACAAAGTTGACATGTTTCGGGACACTTGTCCCATCATCAGAACTTAAAATAATCGTGTATCATTTAAGTTGATACATTTGTCAATTAATTAAAATATTAAAATCCAACATGAAATAAATAATTTAAAACAATATGAATACTTAAATGTCTAAAAGCGAGCGCGAAGGTTTAACGATGTACATCGTACGGATATTGACCGCGCACTGAATTACGTTTTGCTCCCACCATGACAATAGCGCAAGGCAGTGTCGTACAATACATTTGACTTGAAAAGCAGTTTATCATTTAAAACACATGGCTTAGTATCAGTATTGGTATATGCTTTATAAATTTCGTACTCTTCAAGAGCGTTCAAATATCGCCCTTTCTTACATATGTGAAGGGGTATTAAATTAGTTTTAAAATTAGTATAATTATGATTCTCGGAAATGAGGTGTTCTGCAAATTTTGACTTGATATTGTCCAAACTGTGAAGGTGTGTAGGAGGCCTATGTTCTGTAAATCTTTTTAAAAAACTACGTCCTGTCTGGCCCACATAAAAGGCGTCACAATCTGTCACATATCAATTTGTAAACACCAGTTTTGTGTTCAAGGCTGGTAGTTCTGTGGACACGAAGATTATTCATAATATTATTACTGGTTTTGTAAGTGACCTTTATATTGCTGGATTTATTAAAAATTGACCCAAAAATCTTAGGCATAAGGTATGTGTACGGTGTTGCAATGTATTTGCGTGTTGTATTCTCACGTGTTTTATGTCCGTTAATGTTTCTATGTTTTTTCTTATGTTTTCGAAGGATGTTGTTCACCATATCGACATCATAACCATTAGCAACTGCAATGTGTTTAATGGTGTCTACAAATTTGCACACAAAACTGGTATTTACAAATTACCTTGAACACAAAACTGGTGTTTACAAATTGATATGTGATGATTGTGACGCCTTTTATGTGGGCCAGACAGGACGTAGTTTTTTAAAAAGATTTACAGAACATAGGCCGCCTACACACCTTCACAGTTTGGACAATATCAAGTCAAAATTTGCAGAACACCTCATTTCCGAGAATCATAATTACACTAATTTTAAAACTAATTTAATACCCCTTCACATATGTAAGAAAGGGCGATATTTGAACGCTCTTGAAGATTATGTAACGGGGCAAAAGGGAAGGGTTTTCATTTTATTAAAAATTTATAATATTATATTTTCCCTCTGCACGGTCAGTCCTTATGTGAAGTAAAATTGTCGCCAAAGGAACAATGAAGTGAGATTGGGAACGGCGAGTTGGCAATGGAATACGATGCCTAGTCTAAACACACGGCGGTAATTAGGCATTGAGGCACGTACAAAGACGCGCAACATGACCATGCGCGCGTGGACGACGTAGATCAGACTCCAAAGGGACGCCATGAAAAATGGCGAGAGACGAAGACTTTTGTTCCATGCGGTTCGTTGCTGACGGATACTCTTAGAGGCCACGCCTTCCACAGCCTCACTATTTTCGCCAGTCAGCATCGTCAACGCCAGTGCCCAATGCCAAACCATGCTACCTAAACGGTGACGAAAAGCTTAGTAATCGCAGTGGCCGTGTTGTAACTGTATTGATTTACGCCAAATATTAATACTCGGGTCCCTAGTTCGGGGCCAATGTAACTGTATGTATTTACTGGAAATATATAATATCTTACGCTTACCTTTCGAGATAGGGTCCAAAGTCGTTCAGACGAAACCAGCTACAGAAATGATTATTTGGGTTTGAGTTACGAATAATTACGCTAACACATGTTATGCAATGAATGGCGCTTATTTATTTTTCTTTAATTAATTTCCCTCTTTACTCTCTGTAAGACAACGGTTTACACAAAAATCGCTTAATTACTTATTACATGAAAGTGGTATTAAAAAGTTACTACAATTGTCTTTGCGTCATCCCCTTACAACATTAAGATTATGCAAAAAAACTTTTCAATTAATTAATTTACTCAATCTATGAACCAGTATTTTACTTTGTAGGTACGTACCCCAAACTTACGCTCTCACTCACTCTCTCTCTCTCTCACCCTCACACTTCTATTTCATTTAGTTAATTTGGTATACCGTTAATTTTGTTAGTATTCTCTCCATTATATCTGTGAAATTTAAAAGTTTTGGCCAATTAGTTACTGATGGTACTTAACCGTTCCATGTGTCTCTCTGGGAGTTGTACAATCGCTTGTTTGTTCGACCTTACGGTTCACTCCGCGTTTAGTTGTTTTTCCTTTGGTACACTGGTTAATTCACGTCAATGCTATGACCGTCAGTCACCACTGTTCAAATTATACGTATATTATTTATTTAGTCGGCCGACGTAACTTTTCGCACTTAGAAAGTCACTTGAAGTTTTTTAGGCTGGCCGCGCGTTATACTGTTTTTTATACTAGTTTTAGTACTTTAAAAGATAGGCCGACTCTTTAACTACGGCCTATCTTACACCCGAGGCCACTATGTAATTTTTATCTGCACTGTATGCTGCTTACTTCTACTCTCTCTGATGACAAACTGTTGACTGTGATTCACAAAGAGCCTGCTGCTGGGCGGTTACGCAATACGTCTGGGCAATTGTTTAGGCTAACTGTATGTGCATTGCTGGTTGGGGCTCCCCACAGGTGAAAGTTAACTACTGAATTACTGAATTAAATACTGATTTATATAAAATAAAATTCCCATTTCTGTACCGTTACAATACCCCCCCCCAATAAGAGGTTGAAAGCCGAAGCGTTCAAACTCTTATTGCCTAAACCCTAAGAGGATCAGTGAGGATATGGCGCCGCAACCCCCCTGAACACTCTAATAAATCATGGGTTCTTACCCCCCTAGTCTGGCGACTGTGACAGCACCCACCCGATCTTACTGGACTTCTCTGTTCGAGATCCCAACTCCGAAAAATCGAACAGATACCCGACCCAGTATCGCCTGACTTTAAAACATTCAATTAAAAAATCAACAAACGGCCTTCCATCACTCCATATCCCACAACTGATTTGTTTCCTCTTAGCCATAACGGCTCATTTTTTGCAAAGTACTGGTTCTGCTTATTTGCAAAGTACTGGCTTTAGTTTAAAATAATAATATAATCTTACAGTCTACTTGCAGTTCAATCATATAAACTAAATAATATTCCCCGTATAATATTACCCATCCAAAATAACACCTTAATGGTTGTCCTTAACTACTATATATATACGTATAGAACAAAAATTCATGACCTATGTAATGTTTATATGTACAGTAATATACCCATCTTATTTTCCAAACACCGTTTCAGCTCAAACATTTCCTTCAATTTTCAATTTTAAATGCATATTTTAATCATTATGTTTTTTATCAATTAGTATTTAATTTATAATTCCAGTTCGAATTCGAATGAAAATAAAGTTTAAGTTCATTATTACAAATTCATTATTAAAATCATCTTTTCAATTAATTTAATTACCAATTTCATTTATTAATTTAATTCATATTGTTTTAATTAACAAATTCAAAATTAATTACATTTTTCAAAATGATAAGGCATAAAGTATTACCTACGTTATTCAAAAAATTTACATTCCTTAATAATGGTATTTCTTTTTATTTCATAATGGGATTTTCCTACTGGCATTAATTCATCAAACTGAAACAGTTAGCAGTTTCAACACTTGGCTGTAGACATTAGTCAAAACATACAATTCAAAATGATCCGACAAAAATATTACCTGTTATACAAAAAATTTACATTCCTTAATAATGGTATTTCTTTTTATTTCATAATGGGATTTTCCTACTGGCAATAATTCAGCAGACTACAACATTTTTGTTATTGTCACCAAGTATGTCTGTAGGCATTAGTCACAACATACAACTACAACACACCTGTTTACATAAACAGTTGTATGCCAGACTGTTTTAATAAACACTCTGTCTCAACATTCATAGTTACATCATATACTGACATATATGCTTCCTTCAAATTTTTTGGCTCTATAAATCTTCTTGTTAACACATTTATCTCTTAACGTTTCAATTCAGATCCAAATACAATTTTAATTCACCTTTTTAGTTATTATTACTTTCTAATTACAGTTTCTATTTAATATTTAATAATTATTGACTCAAAATCTTTCCACACCTGTAAACCTTTTATTCTATCTGACTGGTATAATAAACTTTATACTTACAATACATTATCCACCTATTGACCTGAACACAAAATACACACCACACACACACACCAATATCTCCACGTAACCTCTGAAACATTTAACAACAATGTTATTTCATATCAAACAATTTAACATTTATTTATTAATATCAAATCACATAAAACAATTTAAACCCATTGGAAAATTCAATTATACAGAAAATTAATCAGAATATTCAAACATCTCAAATTATTTAATTAAATTGATTATTGAAAAGACAACCTTTTAATTACTTTCACCCATTGCAATAACTACAACTCATTCATTATCTTCTTCCAAATTATTTTTGTTATTTATTTAAGCTGCAAAATATTAATATTATTATTATCATCGCAACAATTTCTACTACATACATACATTGTTTGTCTAACATTTTATAATACATACAATTAATTTCACTAAACATGTATTTTCAATTCTTCAGCATTAATTATTCAGTTATATCACACGTCATTGTCCAAGGTTGCGAGGTCTGAACTATAAAACAAAGTATTTAAAAATGTTCATTTATGAATTTCAGCCTCCGTCGTCAAAAATTAGTCTGGGTTTCAAATAACAATTTTCAATTTTATTTGCATTCCACATGCGGTTATCTTGTGTATAGTAACCATAAAATTTGAGTTTATTCATTTTACCATAATAATCATATACCAAGTCAACATCAGTATTTTTTGTAAAGTCTCCGTCAGTGTTTTTTGTTATTACCATTACATTATTATTACCATATTCTACTACTATAGGTTCATTAACAGGCAAATATTTGTCATCAATATACACATTATTTGTCACACAATGTATGTTTTTAATTCTACCAGTTCTCTCACTATTTAAACTCTGTATTAACTCTTCATAATCTCTCTTCACCTTAAATATTTCTACCATTCTCTCTCTCTCATAATTACTTTCATTACCACAACATTTCATAATCTCATTCCACACAGAGGGCAACACAACATTATTACAACATCTGGCTTTACCAGATAAACACAAATAATCTAAAGACCTTTTGTCTTTTACAAAAACTAAGGAGGAACCTTTGTCCTCCAACACTGCTGGTGAAACTTTTTCTTCACCTGTATTACTAGAAAATTTTGCCCTCTTTTTATGCTCTACATTTAAACTGTCTACACACTCTCTCTCGTTCTCATTGGCATTTACTAACAACACTTCATTACTGATAAAATTATCTTTAATCTCTTGAATTTGCTCATGAACTTGTATTTTGACTGTCTCTGACACTTGTTTGTTTACATTAATGATATGATTATTTAATTGTTCCTTTACTAATCCTATCACTTGTTCTTTAAATGTATTGAAACATTCATTCATCTCATTTAGACGTTTATTCATACTGATTTCGAACTTAACATTTTGTGTATCCATTTCACATAAACGCTTACCAAATTTTACATCAATATTATTTATGTCACCCTTTAACTCATTGACACTACTTTTGATTTCGTTTTTCTGTTCATCAAATTTAGCGTCATTACTATCAAATCGTTTACTGAGAAGGTTAAATAGGTCATTCATTGACATTTCTTTTTCTTTTATATTTGTTTTAATTGTAATAGGGGTGGAAGTTGCTCCCCCCTCATTAATTAATACAGATTCGTTTACATTACTGTCACTGATTGACAGTGACTCTGTCTGAATACCTGAATCGCCTTTATTGGCCGACTCAGTTGACATATTTTCATTTACTACCGTTTCGGTTACTATTGTTTTTGATTTTCAGCACTAGTGCTAGTTAAATTAATAGTGTTTTCCATGTTTTCAAGTATTTACTTATACACAATTTATATACTTATACTGACAATCGCCCTCACTCCCAAACAACCCGTTCTGCAGCTTGGTTAGGTCTGGCGAATGTAAGTTGTAACCTACACTCGAGTCCCTGTTCGGGCGCCAATGTAACTGTATTGATTTACGCCAAATATTAATACTCGGGTCCCTAGTTCGGGGCCAATGTAACTGTATGTATTTACTGGAAATATATATCTTACGCTTACCTTTCGAGATAGGGTCCAAAGTCGTTCAGACGAAACCAGCTACAGAAATGATTATTTGGGTTTCAGTTACGAATAATTACGCTAACACATGTTATGCAATGAATGGCGCTTATTTATTTTTCTTCAATTAATTTCCCTCTTTACTCTCTGTAAGACAACGGTTTACACAAAAATCGCTTAATTACTTATTACATGAAAGTGGTATTAAAAAGTTACTACAATTGTCTTTGCGTCATCCCCTTACAACATTAAGATTATGCAAAAAACTTTTCAATTAATTAATTTACTCAATCTATGAACCAGTATTTTACTTTGTAGGTACGTACCCCAAACTTACGCTCTCACTCACTCTCTCTCTCTCACCCTCACACTTCTATTTCATTTAGTTAATTTGGTATACCGTTAATTTTGTTAGTATTCTCTCCATTATATCTGTGAAATTTAAAAGTTTTGGCCAATTAGTTACTGATGGTACTTAACCGTTCCATGTGTCTCTCTGGGAGTTGTACAATCGCTTGTTTGTTCGACCTTACGGTTCACTCCGCGTTTAGTTGTTTTTCCTTTGGTACACTGGTTAATTCACGTCAATGCTATGACCGTCAGTCACCACTGTTCAAATTATACGTATATTATTTATTTAGTCGGCCGACGTAACTTTTCGCACTTAGAAAGTCACTTGAAGTTTTTTAGGCTGGCCGCGCGTTATACTGTTTTTTATACTAGTTTTAGTACTTTAAAAGATAGGCCGACTCTTTAACTACGGCCTATCTTACACCCGAGGCCACTATGTAATTTTTATCTGCACTGTATGCTGCTTACTTCTACTCTCTCTGATGACAAACTGTTGACTGTGATTCACAAAGAGCCTGCTGCTGGGCGGTTACGCAATACGTCTGGGCAATTGTTTAGGCTAACTGTATGTGCATTGCTGGTTGGGGCTCCCCACAGGTGAAAGTTAACTACTGAATTACTGAATTAAATACTGATTTATATAAAATAAAATTCCCATTTCTGTACCGTTACAGTGTATGTGCCCGGAAACATTCAGATAAGGTGGGGATTTAATTACCCGCCGTTTCATCAGTCGGCGAAAAAGAACTAAGTGCAGCGGACGCCGGTCGTGGTGTGCGTTGCCGGCCAGGCAAAGTTTTATCTATTATTAAAAATGGGAAAATAGTTAAAAGTGAGTCGACTAAGAAACTTTTCCCCGGCCGGGTGAACACATAGGCGTGAGCCTAAACTTTAGTGTAATATCTTCAAAATTTTATAATGTGAACGAATAACAAAACACGGAGTTATACCAAGAGTATGACTTCAGTTAACAGTGACTAAAACGAATTAAAGTACTCAAAATTAACAGTGGGAAACATTCGGACAAAAGTGAACAAAATTTCTCGAGATCAACAAGTGACTTGCAGGGACGCCGATACCACGTAACCGTATATTACACAATTTAATTATGAGAATTTAAATAAAAAAAAAAGCGCTAAATTAAATATGGTATGGGTGTGAATGAGAGAATGTGCAGATACTGGGCTGTTTTATCTATAGATATAAGAAAGAAATATTTAAGCTAACTAGAGTAGGAAAGTTATATTAAATATCCGATGTAACATTAGCATCAGTATTTGTTTAAAGAAAAGATAAAGAGTAGAAATTTGAAAAGAGAGAATAAAGAAATGTATTAAAAAGAATAAATCCATTACTTTATTTCACTTGATATATGTGTGTTAGAATAATCATTTCAAGTACCTAATTTCATTTTCTGTGCTGGTAAATTTCCTGTACGAAATAGGGTTACACCACTAGACGATCTGGCCAGAGAGTGACAAACAGAAGGTAAGTGGGAGTTTAAGATCATTTGTAATTAATTAAAATTATATAAAACATTACAATTGGTGCCGTGACCAGGATGTAATGTAATTAAAAGTTATATTACACCGGCCTATTTTGATAGTATAGAGAATGAAATACGGTTATGAAAGCAAAATTTTATTTACGTAAAATGTATGTAATTATGGTATAAGGTTTATTTTATGTATGTTGTAGTATAATGTTTTGAAAGGAGATTAATCAATTGTAGTTATCACGTAAGTAAAAATAAGTTATAAATCAGTTAAAAATGTCTGAGCATACTGAACAAAGCAATGTAACAGACGTAGATATGAGTGAAAGTGACCTTGAACCACAGTCACTGAATGAAAGTGAGATGCGGACAGCTGATCCGAGCGCTGTTACAGAAACAGCTGTTGGCGGTAATGTAATAATTCATTCTACCCCAATCGCTACGCAAATGCAATTAAGCAAAGCACCTGTTGATTCTGGGATTCAATTAACCCCAGTTTTAACAAATAAAAATAAACAATCCGATGAAATGGATATAATGAGTTTTTTACGAAAGATGGACAGTAAATTTGAAAGTCGTTTTAATTCTAGTGACGACAAAATAAATAAACGTTTTGATGCCAATGACGAAAAGTTCGATAAAATAAATTGTCGTTTCGATATTAATGATACCAAATTTGACCAATTGAGTAATGAAATTAAAGAACAGAGAATAAAATGCGAACAACAAAATATTAAAAATGATATTAATTTTCAAGAACGTAAATAACAAAATATTAAGTTTGAGCAGAATATAAATGTAATGTTTGATAATTTAATAAAACAAACAAAAGATGATGTAGATAATGTTACAAGAAATACCGGTAAGTGTAGTGGGAATATAATTAATAAAGTAACTGAGGCCAAGGTGAGTACCGATAATTATAATAATGAGTTAACAAATGATAACGAGATAATTAAAATCTGTTCGAAAGTAAAGTGAATAATAGTGGAGATACAGTTTTAATGAAAAGAGAGAGTAGTAATAAGATAGTGGTTAAAGAGAGGTTGGGTTTACAAAGGGAAAATTTTTCCCGTGATTTAAATGGAGCAAAGACTCCGATAATGAGTTATGAGGACAGAGTTTCCTTCAGTAATGATGTGACAGACAAGGTGTCTCGAAGTAGGTCCCCTTTTATATATCATAAACTCCCTGAAAGAATCAGGATGGGTTTTAATAATGTTATGTTGCCTTTTGTGTGGAGTGATAGAAACAAAGTGAGATGGTGTCAGGATGAGTGGTTTTGCGAGAGAGTGGTAGAATTGTTCACATTTAGAGAAAGAGAGATAATATTATTTAATGTTGTTAGAAGTTATGAAGAGCTACTAGAAAAAATAAAGAGAGAGAGAATTAGTAATGTTGTTGACTTACCTTGTTATGCAGAAAGAAATAATAATAACGATAATTACATTGAATGCTCACTTGTGCTTAGACGCAGAGTATTAGTAGTAAATGATTTTGAAACTGTTGCCAAGGACAATAATAAAAAATTACAATTTAACATCTATAGAAAACCCACAATGACTGATATTGTAATGCATGCTAAGTCCTTTCATCCTTTATCCCAGAAATTGGCAGCCTTCCATAGTATGATTTATAGACTTTTATCTTTTCCCCTCAGTGATAAAGAATACCGTGAGGAATTAGACACCATTAAACACATTGCAGTTGCTAATGGTTATGATGTCGATATGGTGAACAACATCCTTCGAAAACATAAGAAAAAACATAGAAACATTAACGGACATAAAACACGCGAGAAGCGAGAATACAACACGCAAATACATTCCAACACCGTACACATACCTTATGCCTAAGATTTTTTGGTCAATTTTTAATAAAACCAGCAAAATAAAGGTCACTTACAAAACCACTAATAATATTATGAGTAATCTTCGTGTCCGCAGAACTACCAGCCTTGAACACAAAACTGGTGTTTACAAATTGATATGTGACGATTGTGACGCCTTTTATGTGGGTCAGACAGGACGTAGTTTTTTAAAAAGATTTACAGAACATAGGCCACCTACACACCTTCACAGTTTGGACAATATCAAGTCAAAATTTGCAGAACACCTCATTTCCGAGAATCATTATTACACTAATTTTAAAACTATTTAATACCCCTTCACATATGTAAGAACGGGCGATATTTGAACGCTCTTGAAGAGTACGAAATTTATAAAGCATATAACAATACTGATACCAAGCCGCGTGTTTTAAATGATAAACTGCTTTTCAAGTCAAATGTATTGTACGACACTGCCTTGCGCTATTGTCGTGGTAGGAGCAAAACGTAATTCAGTGCGCGGTCAATATCCGTACGATGTACATCTGTAACGGTACAGAATTGTGCGCCGCCCCAGTTTTAATTTTATTTTATATCAATTCAGTTTTAATCTTCAAATTGTCAGTATTAACCTGTGAGGTGCCCCAGTAACCAGCAACACAATGTTAGCATAAACAAGGATGTCTAGACGTATTGCGTAACTGCCCCAGCAGCAGTCCTTGTGAATCACAGTATGCAGTTTGTCATCAGAGAGTGAACAACCAACAGTAGTCAGCAGCAGCATACAGTGCAGTTCATTAAAAGAAAATAGTGGCCTCGGATGTAAAGGATAGGCCGTAATTAATAGTCGGCCTATCCGGTAAAAATCAACTAACAGTGCGCAAATAATGTAGCGTCCATTAAACATTAAGTGTCCGGGCAAAACTTAAAAGCCGGCTATATCAAAAAATATATAAACATATACAGTACAGTGCTTAAAGAGTTTTAAAGTAATGAGGCGACGTAAATAACGACATAATAAGTTCAATGAAAACAGTTACGGGAGTGCGATATGCGGAAGCCAGTGGCAAACACGAGTGTCGGACCAACCATATGAACTCACAGCTGATGGGTAACTGTACTGAACATAATTTATTAACAAAAACAGAAACATTGTAATCAAAGCTTAAAAATAATTTAATAGTTCTGAATTAAAAGATTTTATTAATGAGATCTCAGTAAGGGAATTAAAATAGTATGAGAGAGAGAGAGAGTGACGTAAAGTGCTGGTTACTGAATTAAAGTTATTGTTAAGTATTGTCATATTAGTCTATATTGAATGATTAAATGCCCATGTATTCTTGTTTTATTATGAAAATTGTAGTGTAAAGTCCAAGTAAAAGGAAATAGTTCAGTTCAATAAAAGAAAGCAAATTTAGTAGAATCCTAAAAATGGGTGTTAGCATGATTATTGAGTAACTGAAACCCAGTAACCATTTTTGTGCAGCTGATTTTTTTCGTCTGTACGACCTTGGAGGAGTAACCCTAAGGTAAGATAAGAGTTTTATTATTTGCATATAAATTCATAGTGTTTCATTGGCCCCCGATACAGGGACAGCGAGTGTAAGTTTTTATTACATTCGCCAGACACAATTAAGCTGCAGAACGGGTTATTTGGGAGTGGGGCGAGGTTGTAAATTGTAGACTGTGATGACAAAGGGGTAAAGCAAAACCAGGCATATTTGTATATGTAAAAAATAATATAAAACAAAAAGGGAAAATAATAGTTTGACCGAATCAACGGTCATGAGTGGGTTGGAGGTCCATTCGACCCCAATCCCAGTTCAAAATAGAGAATTAAGTAAGTCAGCTGACATAGATGACTCTGAGACTCAAATAACCCCACCCGTAATGAATAAAAATAAACAATCTGAGGATAATGATATGATAAAAATGATGCAATTGCTTTTGGAGAAAAATACAATGTTGTGTACTAATTTTAGTGAACAGAGTGTAAAATTAAATGAATTAAGTAGCGATTTCAACACAAAATTTGACATACAAAATAGTAATTTCAATAACAAATTTGATGAGCTCAAAATTGACATTAATGAAGTAAAAATTAAGTATGAGAGTAACCTTAATGAATTGAAATACGAATTAAGCAAAATAAATGAAATATGTAGTGAAACAAAAAGAAAAACAGATGAGTCAGGAGAGAGTGTGTGTGCGGTATACGGTAAAACACTTGCAGTAAATGACAAATTAGAAAACTTTGTAAGTAAAGAGGGTAATGATGTTAAAAATGTGGTATCAGTCAGTGATGATAGAGAAACAGTTAGTGAGAGAGTGAGCGAGAGTGAGAGAGTAATGGGTTGTAAATGGGGAGAAACAAATGTTAATCAGTTAGAGAGAGAGTATGAAGAGAGTGTACAGAGGGCAAAATTTTCCCGTGGTGTGGTTGTGGGTGAAGAAAATGCTTCACGAGTGTATTTGGGAGACGTATGGTCTACAAATAATTGTCCCTTGATTTTTTGTGCATCTGGTAAGGCCAGGCTGTGTTGTAACAATGTTGTGTTGCCCTCTGTGTGGAATGAGAATGTGAAATGTTGTGATGAGAGAGAGAAAGAGTTTGAGTGGTTCAAGTTAAATAGAAGTTATAAAGAGTTGATAGAGATTTTGAATATCAACATTATGATAAACAATGTTGATTTACCTTGTGTAATTGTAAACAATGAATATATGGATGATAAACATTTACCTGTGGGGAGAGTTAATGTACCGGTAGTAGCAGAATATTATAATAATGATGTAATGGTAATAACAAACACTGACAGAGACTTTATAAAAAATACTAATGTCGACTTGATTTATGATAAGATAATTATGGGGGGTACCCCTATATATTATTATTTTGGTACAATGGAAAAAATAAGTTCTTGTGGTTATAAAACAAAAAAGAGCCGTACGTTGTGTATCAGCAAAATTGAAAAGTGTCATGTGCAGAAAAGACTAATTTTTGATGATGGAGGTTGAATATAAACCCAATGAAGGGACAGTTTTAAATATTCTAGTTTATGGTAATGACCTGGCTGCTTTAGGTATTGAAGTGTGGTACACAAGAAAATTATGACGAAAATTTGTAAATAAATGTATTAATGCCAAATGTATGGTGTCAAAGCTATATTGTCTAAATGTAGATTATAGTTTATGTAACGATGTTTATATTATGTTACAATAATAATTAATAAGAGGTAATAATAATGAATTTAATTTTGAATGGTGTTTGTATTAAAAGTGTTTTAAATACTGTAATCAAAGTCAAACTGTTCTGGTTGGAGTTAAAATGAAGTTAATTTAAGAATGTGTATTTTGATACAGTCAAATTAATTTTGATTTAAATTTTGGTATGAATGGGTACAAAAATAGTAGTTGATAAATATGTTAACTAAAAGATTTATAGAAATTGAAAATTAGAAGTACAGGTAAAAGGGGTGATGTAATTTTGAGTGTTGAGACAGAGTGTTTATAAAAACAGTCTGGCATACAACTGTTTATGTAAACAAGTATGTGGTCTGTTGTGACTAATGTTTACAGCCAGGTGTTGAAGTTGATAACTATTGTATTCTGCTGAATCATTGCCAGCAGTGAAACCTTATAATGAAACAAAAGAAATGTAAGATGTGTTGAAATGGAGGTGGCTTTTTATGGTAATGCAATTAATATTTGCTTTGAACAAATAAGACAAAATAATAATGAGGTAATTACTGTAACTTAGAGTTTGAGAAATTAAATTAAATTAATTTGGTAATCACATTAATTGAAAAGATGATTCTTAATAATAAACTAATTACTGTAACATTCTTTAAGGGACTATTAGGGGGGAAAAAAAAGTTAAGAATAAAGCATTCTTGAGTATATAACTCATATTTTTTGTTATGATTATTATGATGTACTGGTATTTTGTATAATTAAGGTGTTATTTTGGATGGGTAATATTGTATTGGGAATATGAGTCAATTTGTATGGTAGTATTCATATTAGTCAGATATAAATGTATGGCTAGTCCATATGACCCAGTGGGGATTGTATTTCATGAAGGCTAGCTATGGTGGTGATGGAACACAATGTTGATGATAAATTGAATTCAACCAAAGATGAATTAAATAATTTAACAGATAGATCATCTAAAAGGTCGTAGTGATTTATTTTTGACTTATAATGAATACATAGTAATGTTTTGTTTATAACTCAAGGTAAAAAATTGTAATATCCAGTTGGAATGTTTATTATGTCATATCCTGTTTATGTAATCATGAATGAATGTAGAACAGTTGCCATTGTAGTGCTACCCACCTAAATGAATAACCAGCACTTTTTATAAGCAGAACCAGTACTTTGCAAATAAAAGAACCAGTATTACTAAGAGGATACAAATCAGTTGTGGGATATGGTATATTGGAAGGCCTTTTTGTTGAATTTTAATTGAATGTTTTAGAGTCGGGTGATACTGTGGCAGGTATCTGTCCGAGCTTATGGTGTTGGGATCTCGTACAGAGAAGGCCAGTAAGAGCGGATGGGTGCTGCCGCAGCCACCGGACTAGGGGGGCAAAGTACCCATGATTTTAGTAGAAAGTTCAGGGGGGTTATGGCGCCATATCCTCACTGATCCTCTTAGGTTTTAGGCAATGAGAGTTTGTATGCTTCGACATCCAATCTCTCATTGGGGGGGTATTGTAACGGTACAGAATTGTGCGCCGCCCCAGTTTTAATTTTATTTTATATCAATTCAGTTTTAATCTTCAAATTGTCAGTATTAACCTGTGAGGTGCCCCAGTAACCAGCAACACAATGTTAGCATAAACAAGGATGTCTAGACGTATTGCGTAACTGCCCCAGCAGCAGTCCTTGTGAATCACAGTATGCAGTTTGTCATCAGAGAGTGAACAACCAACAGTAGTCAGCAGCAGCATACAGTGCAGTTCATTAAAAGAAAATAGTGGCCTCGGACGTAAAGGATAGGCCGTAATTAATAGTCGGCCTATCCGGTAAAAAACAACTAACAGTGCGCAAATAATGTAGCGTCCATTAAACAATAAGTGTCCGGGCAAAACTTACAAGCCGGCTATATCAAAAAATATATAAACATATACATTACAGTGCCTAAAGAGTTTTAAAGTAATGAGGTGACGTAAATAACGACATAATAAGTTCAACGAAAACAGTTACGGGAGTGCGGTATGCGGAAGCCAGTGGCAAACACGAGTGTCGGACCAACCATATGAACTCGCAGCTGATGGGTAACTGTACTGAACATAATTTATTAACAAAAACAGAAACATTGTAATCAAAGCTTAAAAATAATTTAATAGTTCTGAATTAAAAGATTTTATTAATGAGATCTCAGTAAGGGAATTAAAATAGTATGAGAGAGAGAGAGAGTGACGTAAAGTGCTGGTTACTGAATTAAAGTTATTGTTAAGTATTGTCATATTAGTCTATATTGAATGATTAAATGCCCATGTATTCTTGTTTTATTATGAAAATTGTAGTGTAAAGTCCAAGTAAAAGGAAATAGTTCAGTTCAATAAAAGAAAGAAAATTTAGTAGAATCCTAAAAATGGGTGTTAGCGCGATTATTGAGTAACTGAAACCCAGATAACCTTTTTTCTGCAGCTGATTTTTTTCGTCTGTACGACCTTGGAGGAGTAACCCTAAGGTAAGATAAGAGTTTTATTATTTGCATATAAATTCATAGTGTTTCACATCGATAAACCTTTGCGCTTGCTTTTAGACATTTAAGTATTCATATTGTTTTAAATTATTTATTTCATGTTGGATTTTAATATTTTAATTAATTGACAAATGTATCAACTTAAATGATACACGATTATTTTAAGTTCTGATGATGGGACAAGTGTCCCGAAACATGTCAACTTTGTGAAGACGTTGTTTCTAGAAGCCGCAGACGGTAAGTTGCAATATATTTGATTGAACAACACGTGGCTTGGTACTAAACATTTGGAATTATTCCTTTTAAACATGAAAATATTAATGATTATTTCTTCAGTATCTGAAGACATCTTTCGAAATAATCAGTTTTAATGACGGGGCAATATGTGATGGTACATTTCATCACATATGTATAAGATATATTATAACAATAAGATATCAATAACAAGTACTAGCACAAGCCATGAATGGGAAAAAACTTGTTAAGAAATATGTAATAAACATTAAAATATCAATTCCAACATCCAACAAAAGTAATCAAAGAAGATTAAATAAATATTTTGTAAGAAACCATAGTTATAAAAAGAAATTGAGAAGAAAACAAACAAAGAAAAATTTCTAATAACGTGACAAAACCCAATAGTTGGTAGGTGAGGGGCATGAACAAATCCAACATAAACCAATCTAACAAGAACTACAGATTTATTGATAATAAATAATGAAATGTGCGACAATGTATACCACAAGAACAATAAACATTTAATAGCAGAAATGAGAAGAGGCAAAGAACTAGGATTAGAACTTGGAAACAGAAGTTTGGACCAAGAGACATAACAAATAGACCCAATTTAATAAGTAAACTAATCCCATTCTTTTGAGTAGCGATAAAATTGGTAGGAGGACCCAATAAATATAAAATAAAGTTAAGAATACAATGCAATAGAGTAAATAATAACAGAATATGTAATAGTATAAGAAACCACTGTACGTAAATGAGCTAAAACAAGTGAAGGTAGTGAGAGTGCACTCCCAAAGTAATTGAGTGATGATCAAAAGATCATGATATGAACCAGTGGGGAGATGAAAGTCAGGGGGGGAAATTAAAGTGATAAAGGTCTTATGAACCACATATATGGAAGTAAGAACCAAAATATAGTGACAAAGTGTTTTTTGTTAAGTGTTTTGTAAACTACAATGTTCTATTTCATGACTAATTATTTATTCATAGGGGTTGAAAATACCTAATAATTTTAAAATAGTAAACAGTTATTGTTCGTTACGATATAATTTAGATAATAGGAATAGTGATATACAAAAGAGTTAGGGTAATAAACACCCATGTTTAGTTGTGTTAGAAGTAGTTAATATGGGGAGCCTGTGTGCACCATTAATTTCAATGTTATAAATAGTTTTGTTGAAAAAATGTTAATTGTTTAGTGAACAGGATGTTCATAAATTATTCAAAAATGTTAACCAGGTAATTGGGAAGGATCTAATTGTATAAAAAAGCTATTGTACAGAAATAACTAACTGCTAGACATATAGGCCCAAAGAATTGAGCCAGACTCAAGCAACATTGAATTATTTAGATAAACACTACCAAATTAAATAAAACAAAACACAAAAGCTTGATTTTGATAAAATAGAAAGATGTTAATGGAGGGAGATGTATAAACAATCCATTACTGTCATAATATGGATAGGAAACATAATTGTAAAGTGTTTAGTGAGCCACTAAGCTGACATGGCTTCAGTATTATTGTTATTGTCAGGAGAATAGGTTGTAATGGTACAATCATGGTACATTTTATAATTACCTTAAATATGGTAAATAAAACCATAAATATTGTATTTTTTAGTTTGGTCATAATTAAACAAACATAATTCATAATAACCGGTATGAATATATAGTGAGTGGACTGTATAATATTTGCCAGGATTTGGACCGATTCATAGCAAAAAACCGTGAAGCATCACAAAAACAATATGTAATTTGTTGCGATAACAGTGACGATCCTTAATTACGTCAGCGGCCGAGAATGTGTTTACATCCACAACACGATGCTGTCAACAACTTAACAAAGAACGAGTGACGTAGATTCACCCCACCTCGGAAACATATAACAAAGACTCGTCGTCATTTCATCTGCAACAGTGATCGTAGCCGGCCGGCAACTCGTTCACTAATAAGTGAATTTTAACTTTTAAACCACTGTAAGTGGTTAATAAACTATATAAACATCAAAAACATGTGGTGAAGAACGTTAAAGTTCGGCTTCGTGTAGGCGTCATCGGCCGATGGATCGTCCCAAATAGATCAGCGTATAGAATCGGTCCGAGGAGTTACGTGGGTCGACACGACGGTGCGCCGTAAACCGCAGTAAAACTATACCGATTGTGCTAATCTGGACGATTCTAGCAGTGCGAGGAGGCCTACACGACTTTGGTGAGAACGTTCCATCAACACACACATATCTTTATTTTATTTCCACTTCAAACTTTATTTGAAATGACCAAATAACAAATAAATTCAAGTATTCAAAATTTCACTTTTTTAAAATGAGCTCATAACATAATAACAAATTGTACCAGGATGAGAGAGAGAGAGAGAGAGAGAGAGAGAGAGAGAGAGAGAGAGAGAGAGAGTGTGTGTGCGTGAGTAATTTCTAAGTGCTGGGTTGTGCGCACCAATATAACGATATGTAAGTCTATATTCACGTAATTATATAATATTACATAATAACGCATTTAATTTTACCTGTATTATGATTTTGGAGGGTTTAAAGTTTGTTTAATACTTACAAGAGCATTATGTAAGATGTCTATAAAAAAAAAATAAACAGGGTATATCATTGGTAACAATTTTAACCAGGTATTTTATTATTTCAAACAACTTCCGTTTATCACAAATTCGCGTAACGAATACCTGCCCTATAGTGTTTAACAATGACAACATATGTAATCAAGATGGCGCCCGACTTTTGAAAACATGACTATAAGTTTAACATGTAATTTATCGTATATTTATTGTCAGCAGTAAACGTAAAGTTACAGATGGCGCCCGAACAGGGACTCTATATAAGATTATTTTATATAGAGTACACCTATAAAGAGAGCGGAAATATTTGAGGTAATAAACGCCAAAATTTTAATACGTAAACATAACCCAATAGTTAGGTTATACAATTGTATGCATGTGTGTATTGTAAAATTGCCAACATGAGTACAAATGATAATATTACAATAGAAATCAGTACAACTGATGTAAATTTGACTGGCGAGATGGATGTCCAACCAAATCAAGCTAGTCAGACTGACGAGGCAAATACGCATGTATCTGTAGAGACAACGAAAACCGATACATCCATGTCAGCTATGTTGGATAGCAAACCAGATGGTACTGCTGCTATGATACAGCTCCTATTAAATAAATTTGATAATTTTGACAAAAAGCTAGATGAGCAGAAAAGCGATTCTAATATTAAATTCACAAATTTGAATGACAAGTTTGATAGTTTTGATATCAAGTTCAATGAACTTAAAAATGAAATCAAATTAGGTCATGATAATCTGGTTAAGAAGGTTGACAAGGTCATCACAAAACTAGATGAGAATTTAAGTCAATTAGAAAGCCAGAAAGTAAATAGTAGTACCCAGCAAAATGCAGTACTGAATAATAACGTATTTAAAAATGATAACTCAAATAATGAATGTACAGATAGTAAGAATATTATAGGTAGTAAGAATGTGGTGTTAGAAAATGATAATGAAAGTATTATGAATGATAATGAAATGTTTGAGTGTATTGAGTCAGAAAGAAAGTTGAGGGAAAGTATTTTTGTACAAGGAGTGCAGGGGGTAGAATTTTCTTTTGATGTTGTGTTAGGGGGTGAAGAAAAATCTTCACGTATTTTTCATAAGGATAAGAGTTCCTTCAATTTATATTTGGGAGACGATAGGTCTACAAATAAAGTTTCTTGGTGTTTTTGTGTACCTAATAAATGGTGCAACAATTTTATGTTAGGGACCCCTGCATATTTGGAGAGAGAGAGTGTAATTTGGTGTTATGGAGAGAAATGTATTAAGAGAGAAAGTATAGAGAGATATTGTGAGAGTAAGAGAGTAATAGAAATATTTAAAGTAAACAGAAATTACAGACAATTGTTAGAAAGGTTAGGGTTAGATAAGGTGGATGAAAATAAGGAATACGTACCTTATAATAACAATGAATTTGAGATAACAATAAATGAGAATAAAGGTATTAAGTACTTACCTGTGGTATAAAATTATAAGGATAATTATAAAATAAATAACCAATTCATGACATATGACATTACTGAGATAAACGGAACCCTACTCGATCGTGACTTGAAATATTTGTTTGATAACATTTGTATAAATGAATATGAATATAATGTTACTATTCATAAAATTTATTCATTAAATAATAAATTAAATAGACCTAAGATAAGAATGTTATTCAACGATGGTGGATAGACTGTTTCAATTGTGTAATGAACATTAAATATATATGTGAAAAGTGGTATTGAATTGGACTGCTATGAACTGAGTTTGGTAAATAACAAAATAATGAGTTGGAGTGTATATTTTTCATTGTGTTAAATGTATTTATGTAACAATGTATTATGTATTACAGGTATATTTACACCAGTATGTATTATTATGTATTCTAATAACTAACATGTTTAATAATAATATTTTTTTTTTCAATTGAATAACAATTAAAGAGTAATCATTATTTATGACTAAAAGAAAGTTGTACTTTATTACAGAAGTAAGGTATTAATTATCATAAAAGTTTCTATTAATGAAGTAAATTATTAATTAATTTGCATTGAAGGTAATTCCTTATGAATAATAATAAATGTTTAAATAAGAATATATATATTTGAAGAGTGAGAGGTATTGTTATGAGTAGGTGAGAGATGAATTTTATAAGACAATTGTTAATGATTACAGTAAGGTAGAGTGTTTAAACAGGAATAGAGCCTGGGTATTAAAGTAGATGCAGGTGAGTTATTTAATTAATGAAAATGGAGTTAGATAGTTAAGAATATTGAAGTAAATAATACAAAGAGAATTATTAGATATTTAGGGACACAGTAGTTAGTGATTATTTGTAAAGGTGTTAAAGTAAAGGTATAAACATATATTTGTTATTGATGAATTCTGTAGTGGGGGTGAGGTGATAAGGAGTAGCCAACCAATAGTGTTGTGGCAGGTAATAGCGTAGTTTTAGGGAGTGTTTGCCGAATATTTTGGAAGGGCAAAATAATATGAATGTATATAGCCAGTTAGGGAACACCCAACCCATTGCAAAGACGAGCGGTGCCATAGGATTTAAATGAAATTAGTAATGGTGTTTATAATTGAGATATTGGTGTCATGATAGGTAAATTTGGTTGTCAGTTAGAAGAAAGGTGAGTAAAAGTATAAGGAGTATAGTGAATACAGGAGTCACCCAGACTAAAAAATGATTAGGAGGTGAAAGGTTAGGTAGTAGGTAGGTAAGAAGTTCAGAATAGAGAGGTAATAAGAAATGAATAATGAAATAATAATAATGTAATATGAATACTAATAATTTGAAATGAATTTTATAATTATAATTATAATAATTGATATCTAATTAATGAATTAACTGCAATTGTAATTTTTTAACTTAAATGCAACTTCAAATAAATTATGCAAATGTTAGTACATATCTTATAGTGTAAATCTTAATCAAGATTAAAAATGAATAAATTATTTCAATGTATTAAATGTATCAATGTGTATCATTATTTAAAATGTATTATGTATTTATGTTATAAAATTTTTAATTTGCATTTTATAATTATCATATTTTCAATTAGATTTTAATTCTTTTTATATCAATGTGTTTATTTTATACTTATAGTAATTATAAAATGGAAAGAGATAAATATTATCGATAGAAATCGAAACCATTCATAAATTCAGGATCTGTCAATATGGAGAAGGGAAATTCTTTCTAATTCTTGAGAGTTACGTTTTAGTAGTATAAATTTTATAACTATATCTTAGTATTAACTATATATTAAGCCAACCCAGTGCTTATTAGCACAAACCAGCACCTAGCTAAGGGGAACCAGATCAGTTAAGGGTAGAGTAATTTACTAAGCCACTATTTTAATATTTATCATGTATTGTTTCAGTGTTTGGTGATATGACAGCGGTCCTGAGCTGGCCAGCGCGTCAGAGCAGGGGCGTTACGAGCCTAAGTGGCCTTATGGTGTTGGGATCTCGAAGGAGAAGTCCAGTAAGGTCATGTAGGTACGGTCATCATCATCAGACCAAGGGTGAGTTGTTATTTTCTTTTATATAAAATTGTAAGGGGGTTGTGGCGACTTATCCTGGCTGATCCCTTTAGGAAGTATGAAAGGGTCAATGCAAGTTTTTGTGCTTCGACACGCAATCTTTCATTGAGGGGGTTTTGTAATGGTACAATCATGGTACATTTTATAATTACCTTAAATATGGTAAATAAAACCATAAATATTGTATTTTTTAGTTTGGTCATAATTAAACAAACATAATTCATAATAACCGGTATGAATATATAGTGAGTGGACTGTATATTTGCCAGGATTTGGACCGATTCATAGCAAAAAACCGTGAAGCATCACAAAAACAATATGTAATTTGTTGCGATAACAGTGACGATCCTTAATTACGTCAGCGGCCGAGAATGTGTTTACATCCACAACACGATGCTGTCAACAACTTAACAAAGAACGAGTGACGTAGATTCACCCCACCTCGGAAACATATAACAAAGACTCGTCGTCATTTCATCTGCAACAGTGATCGTAGCCGGCCGGCAACTCTTTCACTAATAAGTGAATTTTAACTTTTAAACCACTGTAAGTGGTTAATAAACTATATAAACATCAAAAACATGTGGTGAAGAACGTTAAAGTTCGGCTTCGTGTAGGCGTCATCGGCCGATGGATCGTCCCAAATAGATCAGCGTATAGAATCGGTCCGAGGAGTTACGTGGGTCGACACGACGATGCGCCGTAAACCGCAGTAAAACTATACCGATTGTGCTAATCTGGACGATTCTAGCAGTGCAAGGAGGCCTACACGACTTTGGTGAGAACGTTCCATCAACACACACATATCCTTATTTTATTTCCACTTCAAACTTTATTTGAAATGACCAAATAACAAATAAATTCAAGTATTCAAAATTTCACTTTTTTAAAATGAGCTCATAACATAATAACAAATTGTACCAGGATGAGAGAGAGAGAGAGAGAGAGTGTGTGTGCGTGAGTAATTTCTAAGTGCTGGGTTGTGCGCACCAATATAACGATATGTAAGTCTATATTCACGTAATTATATAATATTACATAGTAACACATTTAATTTTACCTGTATTATGATTTTGGAGGGTTTAAAGTTTGTTTAATACTTACAAGAGCATTATGTAAGATGTCTATAAAAAAAAAATAAACAGGGTATATCATTGGTAACAATTTTAACCAGGTATTTTATTATTTCAAACAACTTCCGTTTATCACAAATTCGCGTAACGAATACCTGCCCTATAGTGTTTAACAATGACAACATATGTAATCAAGATGGCGCCCAACTTTTGAAAACATGACTATAAGTTTAACATGTAATTTATCGTATATTTATTGTCAGCAGTAAACGTAAAGTTACACGGTATAGGTATTTAAATTAATATGTAAATTAATTACTTTAGGTATGTAAAGTAAGAATATTCAGAATTATGTTTAGTAGTAAGAATAACAATGTTAGAAAATATTAGATCTGTAAGACATACAATAGAAATGTCAAACAAGATTAGATCAATGCCTCAAAACACAAAATTATAAACCTGTCAAAACAGCCGATAAGAGGCCAAAATGGGGGGAGATTAATATCAAAACGATTTAATTTTAATAAACAATAAAATGGTACTAATTAAAGATAAATTTAAGTCAAAATAAATGAAACGTAATCTGAGGTGACGGAATGAAAATCGCCAGTTTTCGAATAGTTTTAGTCACATGACGTGGGGTCAGAGATTTAGACCAATCACAAAACACCAAAAGCCAGGTCACCAACGAAATTTAAACATATTTTGAGGGACAGTTCATTGTTAGACATTAAACCATAAACTTCAACAGCATATTGCTGGCAGTAAAAATTAATATAAACTGAAAGAAAACTTACTCCAGGAGAGGCATTTCCAGTAAAACATAACACAGAAAAGATCAACAACACATGACGTGGCACCAGAACCAAGAAAAACCATTACAATGATGAGAATTTAAGAAAATAGTGACTCTACCCAAGGCGTTCATCACGATTATACAATCAGTTGGTGAGGAATTTTTGGTTAAGCCCAGGATACCACTACATAACATCACAACACAATTTCCACCAAAAAACAGCTGTTCCAGATAAAGGAGGCTATATACAAACTATTACTATAAACTATTATAACTAAAACTTTATTTAAAGCACTCTAATTGGAATTTAAAAAACATATTTTTCCGAGATGCGAATCAGGCAGTCCACCATGTTTTAATGTCAGCGTTCGCTCTGAGCACTATTACAACCTTTGAAAGTGAACAATTTTGACAACATTATTATATTATTACAACACAAATAAGCCACCCCAATACCAGGGATGAAAAAGATGATTCTAAATATAAAATAATACTTCATATAAAATAAAATGTTTAATATAAATTGTAATGGGACAATTTTGAGGGATGTATGTTTTTATTTCATTTAATAACAATATTGAGAATGATCTGTTTGGACACCCTTTACGGCCACCGAGACCACTAACACTTGTTTGGACACCCTGTATACGATTCCGTATCAGTCTGTGCCTAGCGCACAACGATAACACCGTTGGAATGTCAGCCTATGCGCACCTGCGTGTATCCTCCGTTGGGGAGAAGTAACAAAAACTTTGTAAATAACGCCCAACTACAATGAAATGTGGCGGTGAGTGTGCGCTCGTGTGCCGCTATCTGTACTCTCGACACCAAAGTCGATCACCGGAACCGGCCATATAAGAGCCGCAGCCAATCACAGCGCGAGCTGACGGAAATGTTTTTTGACCAACGCACCTGTAGCGTCACTAGTCGACGAAATCACCCGTTCCCGGCCGGGACAAGTTACGCAGTTCGCGAACTTTAAATGTTGTATTTTAACATATTCCAAAGTGTAACAGAAAGTTTGAAGAGAAACAGTCAAATCCGACAGTTTAGACGAAGTCAGCGGAGTGGACAGCGAAAGCGAGAAATGTGACAAATAAACGAAACATTCATACAGTCATCAGAAGGACGCGGGTTAAGTAGTCGACTCAAATTTAAATTCATCAATTAATTTTCAAATTTATAAAAAAGGGGTTATAACTAAATTATGGGGAATTTTACAGTATGAGAGGGAGAGAGCGAGCAATCTGGGTCGTCTTAGTACTTTAGTTAAGTAGTTTTTTAACAGTACAGACAGACCCAGTACCAGAATTATGGGAATTAAGGGGATTTTCAGTGTTTTGTATTATGTAATTATTAAAACATGCAGAATGGTTAGGTACATTGTCCCTCTGAAAAAAGGAACAACGCAAATTCGGCCAGAGTAAAACACCAAGGTCTCCGGTGGACGTGAAAACATCAAAATATACCATGGCGGTGTTTATGACGAAGTACAACAATATGAATTATGATTGGGCTATAGCACAGCTCCATCATCGCTAAGAACAATGACGCACTGAGTACAATGTGTGTAACCCGGCGTTGTCCAGCAAGACAAAGCTGGATGACGTAAGAACTACACACACACAAGCGCAATTTTACATTTGCCTCGTTCTCATTTCAACGCCATTTTTCATAGCAGCCACAGCGATGTATCGATGTGTGCACAAAATTTTACAATAATTTAAATATAATTGGCAAAATGTTGGCCGCAATAGTGGAGCAAGAAGGCTCATATAACTTGATAATATAAAATACAGAATATGTAAATTCAGTGTGAACATCAACCAAATTGAACGGCAGACTAAAAAAAGGCGAACACCGGCCATCACCATGGGCAGCAAGTACAACCAACGGATGGACATCAGCACCGATTAACCAGAGAAGTTCCTTTTATTATTTTCTATCTCATGAGCTCATTAATATCAAATTGTTAATTAAAGAATGTACGGGTCTAAAATTGAGTGTGCAAATGAGAGAGTGAATGCATGGCCATAAAAAACATATGCCGAGGGCATTGGTTTGTGTAAGAAGTTAAAATCTATTAATTAATAATTTTGAAGCTGCAGCAGTAACGTTAAATTGATATTAATCCAACCAATAAAGAAATTAAAAGAATACCAAGAGATATAAAAGGGCAACCGCCATTTTGTTTTGAGTCAGGCCACCTGACGTCATTATTGTGAACACATGGTTATGTATGTACTAACTGAGAGTGAATTAAAATTAATGGTTAACTTCCAAAATATTTTGTTATCAATTGTGTAGTCAACTGTGTTTCGAAATCTTCCTGTACCCGAAACCCCTTAGGTATAAAACAGTTTACAAAAGAAGAAATGAGCCCGGCGAATAATGAATTTGGTAAGTACCCAGAAATACCAAATTATGGTATTTGTCATACATATTTTGTTAGATATATGTAATAATATTATAAGTAGTAAAAGGGAATATTACAATTTGCGCCCAGAACAGTGACTAAGTTAGTAATAATATTACAATTGACGCCCTCACTGGGACATGATAAATTATAATTATGGGTAAGATAACATTATTTATATATTTAAAGTTTATTGACGAATTGCGTCCAGAACAGGTAGTTAATAAGTTTATTGACAAAGGTAGTATTGATACATACAAATATAAATACATTTATATTTATAATTATAAGTTGGTATATTACAATTGGATGCCCTCACAGTGGACTTTATATAAAATTAATTTATATAAAACAGATAGATGGAGAAACACAGAAGACGATATATAATGAATGAGAGGTTATGTTGTTGAAGTTGAATAGTTAAATACGAGTTGAGTAAATTGCGTAGTCAAATACAAATAAAGATAAATAACCATTTCAAATACTACTAAAATACAAAATGGCAGAAAATAATAATAGCATGGAAATGGAAAATAAAATCTCATTAGAAAATTTGTTCAAGTTAATCAGTGATAAATTCGAACAACAAAATAGCAAGTTTGAAGACAAATTCAATCAAATGAACAGTACACTTAATGTAAAATTAGATAGTTTTGAGAGTGAGCTAAAAAAGCAGAATACTTTACAGAATGTCAAATTAAATCAAGTAGATGAAAATTACGAGAGTAAAATGGGGGTAGAGAATAGAAGAGAATCATATAAATTGAATGAAAATAAAGACAAGGTAAGTAGTGGTGAGAATTATGATAATAGAATTACAAATATGGTGTTAGAAAATAATTGTGTGAGTATTGAGAGTGGTGATAAAAGTATAATGGGAGTAGAATTTGATAATGAAGTGATAAAAAGTGTTGATGAATTAGAGAGAAAGTATAGAGAGAATTTACAGATAAAGGGATTGCAGGGGGTAAATTTTTCCCGTAATGTTGTAGTAGGGGGTGAAGTAAAGACTTCACGTGTGTTTAGGAAGGACGAGAGTGCCTTCAATGAGTATTTGGAAGACAAAAGGTCTACAAATAAAGTGGTCCCTGGTTTTTTTTGTGCACTTCACAGGTGGTGCAGTGATAAAGTAGTAGAGTCCCCTGCATATATGGAGAAAGAGTGTGTAGCTTGGTATGATGGTGAGAAATGTTTTGAGAGACAGAGAAAGAGAGAAATTGAGATATATAAAGTAAAGAAAAATTATGAAGAGTTTATGAAAAGGTTAGGTGTAGAGATGATATATAATAAAAATAATAAGTACCTACCTTGTAAGGAAGCTGATATAACAGTAGGAGAAGATGATAATGGAAATAATGACTTTATAACATACCTAGTGGTGACGAATTATACTGGAGGTGACAGGACAATAACCAATCGTGACAGGTTGTATGATGAATTGATAGGTAATAACCCTATTAATGATGACGGTTTGGTGAAATATAAGAATTTAAATAAGTATTGTATTAATGATGTTAATATAATGTATTTAATAAAAAATAAATTGTACAGACCAAAAATAAGACTATTGTTTAACGATGGAGGATAGATATTCTATTGTGTTATGAACATTTAATTGTGTGGACAGTGTTTTTAAAAATGGACTGATTATGGTAAATGATTTAGTGATTATGTGAATTGTATATTTTGTGTATTGATGTCTGTGTATTTGTGTATTTACTGTTGTGTATTTTATGTATTTTTTAGGTAAGCATGTATTGTACAATTTTAAATAACTGAAGAAAGTTTAAATGATATTATGAGATTCAGGTTATAAGGGTTAGTAAATGATTAAGCAGGTAATAGATTTGGGTACTGAGAGGTATTGTTGTTAGTTGGTAAGTGATGAATTTTGTAATGGTGTATTAAGTTGAAATGTTGTAAAAGAGTTTGGGTGGTAAGGATAAAATAGAGGCATGGGAGTTAGTTAGTTAGAGTTAATGGGAGTTAGGGAAAATAAAGTGTTGAGATGTTGATAGTATATAAAGAGGTGTTAGATATTTTAGGGACACAGTGGTTAGTAATTATATGTAGAGGTGAGTGGTAATTTTATAGTTGTTGATGGTGATATTTTGTAATAAGGGTATTGGTGTAGGAGTCCAACGAGAGATGTTGAGACGGGAGTGGATCGTTGTGTGCCGGAAAGGGTTATCTGAAAGGGTCAGGAACCGATAAGGGAATGAGCATAGTGAGGGAATACACACATACTAGTACAAAAAAGGCGCGGTGCCAGAGGTTTTAAATGGGATATGTGAAGGGGGTTATTATAGAGATATTGGTGTCAAAATATATTAATGGTTAGAAGCGGTTAGTGTAAAAAAGGGGTAGTAAGGTTAGGTTGACAGATGCCAAAATAAGACAGAGAAAATAATGAATAATAGAGAGTCACCCAAACGAGTAAGGATAGAAGGGTTAGAAAAGGAGAATTCATGGTAGGAAGGTGAGGTAACAAAGGAAGGTAATTGTAACAGAAGGGTAAGGATAAATTTGAAACTGTTGCATAGAATATGATGAATGTCAAAGAATTAAAAGTTAATAGAGAATTGTTGAAGTAGTAATGTGATAAACTTTGGTACAAATCATGTAAATTTAAATGGTTTAATGTAAGGTAAATGTAACAATGTTAATATGTGATGTACAATGTTTTATGATGTTTTATTATGTTGATGGCACACAACAACAGGAGGTCGTTACAGGGGTAATGACGATAACAAGTGTTAAGAGATAGTATATTTTAAAGTTGAAAATCTAAAGTTACAAATGAAGATTGATAAAAATATTATAGTAAGCTGCCATGTACAAAATAGAAGAAGTGAGTCTAAGTTGAGTAACAAAATTTAAATAATAAAAGTGTCTGCCATGATAGTTGTAAGCTGAATTTGTAGAAATAATTAGGTGAAGGTATTTTGGGGGTATATTAAAGAATTGTTGATATATTGTGTTATATGTAGTTATATATATATATGTTGTTTATTTTCTTACACGTAAGAAATTGATTTTGGTGGTGGTAAAAAATCAAGGTATTCTAAGTCTTGTAGTTGTGAGGTTGAAACTTTTGAATTAACAACAAACCAATGCCCAAAACACAAACCAATGCGTCTAAAAGGGAACATATCAGTTGTAGATATGTAAGTGTATTATACCACTATTTTGAATTTTGTATTGGATGTTTCAGAGTTTTGTGGTGTTGTGACCGCAGTCCTGGGCTGGCTGGCGCGTCAGAACAGGAGTGTAGAGTGCCTCATGGCCTTATGGTGTAGGGATCTCTCAGGAGAAGTCCAGTAAGGTCAGAGGGTGTGACCAACATCATGGGACCAAGGGTAAGTAATGATAAAAAATTTTTTTGTAACGTTACAGGGGGTTGTGGTGACATATCTAGACTGATCCTTTTAGGAAAGTGTGAATGAGTCAAGGAAATTTTTTGTGTTCCGACACAAAAATTTTCCTTGAGGGGGTTTGTAACAGTACAGACTGACCCAGTACCAGAATTATGGGAATTAAGGGGATTTTCAGTGTTTTGTATTATATAATTATTAAAACATGCAGAATGGTTAGGTACATTGTCCCTCTGAAAAAAGGAACAACGCAAATTCGGCCAGAGTAAAACACCAAGGTCTCCGGTGGACGTGAAAACATCAAAATATACCATGGCGGTGTTTATGACGAAGTACAACAATATGAATTATGATTGGGCTATAGCACAGCTCCGTCATCGCTAAGAACAATGACGCACTGAGTACAATGTGTGTAACCCGGTGTTGTCCAGCAAGACAAAGCTGGATGACGTAAGAACTACACACACACAAGCGCAATTTTACATTTGCCTCGTTCTCATTTCAACGCCATTCTTCATAGCAGCCACAGCGATGTATCGTTGTGTGCACAAAATTTTACAATAATTTAAATATAATTGGCAAAACGTTGGCCGCAATAGTGGAGCAAGAAGGCTCATATAACTTGATAATATAAAATACAGAATATGTAAATTCAGTGTGAACATCAACCAAATTGAACGGCAGACTAAAAAAAGGCGAACACCGGCCATCACCATGGGCAGCAAGTACAACCAACGGATGGACATCAGCACCGATTAACCAGAGAAGTTCCTTTTATTATTTTCTATCTCATGAGCTCATTAATATCAAATTGTTAATTAAAGAATGTACGGGTCTAAAATTGAGTGTGCAAATGAGAAAGTGAATGCATGGCCATAAAAAACATATGCCGAGGGCATTGGTTTGTGTAAGAAGTTAAAATCTATTAATTAATAATTTTGAAGCTGCAGCAGTAACGTTAAATTGATATTAATCCAACCAATAAAGAAATTAAAAGAATACCAAGAGATATAAAAGGGCAACCGCCATTTTGTTTTGAGTCAGGCCACCTGACGTCATTATTGTGAACACATGGTTATGTATGTACTAACTGAGAGTGAATTAAAATTAATGGTTAACTTCCAAAATATTTTGTTATCAATTGTGTAGTCAACTGTGTTTCGAAATCTTCCTGTACCCGAAACCCCTTAGGTATAAAACAGTTTACAAAAGAAGAAATGAGCCCGGCGAATAATGAATTTGGTAAGTACCCAGAAATACCAAATTATGGTATTTGTCATACATATTTTGTTAGATATATGTAATAATATTATAAGTAGTAAAAGGGAATATTACAATTTGCGCCCAGAACAGTGACTAAGTTAGTAATAATATTACAATTGACGCCCTCACTGGGACATGATAAATTATAATTATGGGTAAGATAACATTATTTATATATTTAAAGTTTATTGACGAATTGCGTCCAGAACAGGTAGTTAATAAGTTTATTGACAAAGGTAGTATTGATACATACAAATATAAATACATTTATATTTATAATTATAAGTTGGTATATTACAATTGGATGCCCTCACAGTGGACTTTATATAAAATTAATTTATATAAAACAGATAGATGGAGAAACACAGAAGACGATATATAATGAATGAGAGGTTATGTTGTTGAAGTTGAATAGTTAAATACGAGTTGAGTAAATTGCGTAGTCAAATACAAATAAAGATAAATAACCATTTCAAATACTACTAAAATACAAAATGGCAGAAAATAATAATAGCATGGAAATGGAAAATAAAATCTCATTAGAAAATTTGTTCAAGTTAATCAGTGATAAATTCGAACAACAAAATAGCAAGTTTGAAGACAAATTCAATCAAATGAACAGTACACTTAATGTAAAATTAGATAGTTTTGAGAGTGAGCTAAAAAAGCAGAATACTTTACAGAATGTCAAATTAAATCAAGTAGATGAAAATTACGAGAGTAAAATGGGGGTAGAGAATAGAAGAGAATCATATAAATTGAATGAAAATAAAGACAAGGTAAGTAGTGGTGAGAATTATGATAATAGAATTACAAATATGGTGTTAGAAAATAATTGTGTGAGTATTGAGAGTGGTGATAAAAGTATAATGGGAGTAGAATTTGATAATGAAGTGATAAAAAGTGTTGATGAATTAGAGAGAAAGTATAGAGAGAATTTACAGATAAAGGGATTGCAGGGGGTAAATTTTTCCCGTAATGTTGTAGTAGGGGGTGAAGTAAAGACTTCACGTGTGTTTAGGAAGGACGAGAGTGCCTTCAATGAGTATTTGGAAGACAAAAGGTCTACAAATAAAGTGGTCCCTGGTTTTTTTTGTGCACTTCACAGGTGGTGCAGTGATAAAGTAGTAGAGTCCCCTGCATATATGGAGAAAGAGTGTGTAGCTTGGTATGATGGTGAGAAATGTTTTGAGAGACAGAGAAAGAGAGAAATTGAGATATATAAAGTAAAGAAAAATTATGAAGAGTTTATGAAAAGGTTAGGTGTAGAGATGATATATAATAAAAATAATAAGTACCTACCTTGTAAGGAAGCTGATATAACAGTAGGAGAAGATGATAATGGAAATAATGACTTTATAACATACCTAGTGGTGACGAATTATACTGGAGGTGACAGGACAATAACCAATCGTGACAGGTTGTATGATGAATTGATAGGTAATAACCCTATTAATGATGACGGTTTGGTGAAATATAAGAATTTAAATAAGTATTGTATTAATGATGTTAATATAATGTATTTAATAAAAAATAAATTGTACAGACCAAAAATAAGACTATTGTTTAACGATGGAGGATAGATATTCTATTGTGTTATGAACATTTAATTGTGTGGACAGTGTTTTTAAAAATGGACTGATTATGGTAAATGATTTAGTGATTATGTGAATTGTATATTTTGTGTATTGATGTCTGTGTATTTGTGTATTTACTGTTGTGTATTTTATGTATTTTTTAGGTAAGCATGTATTGTACAATTTTAAATAACTGAAGAAAGTTTAAATGATATTATGAGATTCAGGTTATAAGGGTTAGTAAATGATTAAGCAGGTAATAGATTTGGGTACTGAGAGGTATTGTTGTTAGTTGGTAAGTGATGAATTTTGTAATGGTGTATTAAGTTGAAATGTTGTAAAAGAGTTTGGGTGGTAAGGATAAAATAGAGGCATGGGAGTTAGTTAGTTAGAGTTAATGGGAGTTAGGGAAAATAAAGTGTTGAGATGTTGATAGTATATAAAGAGGTGTTAGATATTTTAGGGACACAGTGGTTAGTAATTATATGTAGAGGTGAGTGGTAATTTTATAGTTGTTGATGGTGATATTTTGTAATAAGGGTATTGGTGTAGGAGTCCAACGAGAGATGTTGAGACGGGAGTGGATCGTTGTGTGCCGGAAAGGGTTATCTGAAAGGGTCAGGAACCGATAAGGGAATGAGCATAGTGAGGGAATACACACATACTAGTACAAAAAAGGCGCGGTGCCAGAGGTTTTAAATGGGATATGTGAAGGGGGTTATTATAGAGATATTGGTGTCAAAATATATTAATGGTTAGAAGCGGTTAGTGTAAAAAAGGGGTAGTAAGGTTAGGTTGACAGATGCCAAAATAAGACAGAGAAAATAATGAATAATAGAGAGTCACCCAAACGAGTAAGGATAGAAGGGTTAGAAAAGGAGAATTCATGGTAGGAAGGTGAGGTAACAAAGGAAGGTAATTGTAACAGAAGGGTAAGGATAAATTTGAAACTGTTGCATAGAATATGATGAATGTCAAAGAATTAAAAGTTAATAGAGAATTGTTGAAGTAGTAATGTGATAAACTTTGGTACAAATCATGTAAATTTAAATGGTTTAATGTAAGGTAAATGTAACAATGTTAATATGTGATGTACAATGTTTTATGATGTTTTATTATGTTGATGGCACACAACAACAGGAGGTCGTTACAGGGGTAATGACGATAACAAGTGTTAAGAGATAGTATATTTTAAAGTTGAAAATCTAAAGTTACAAATGAAGATTGATAAAAATATTATAGTAAGCTGCCATGTACAAAATAGAAGAAGTGAGTCTAAGTTGAGTAACAAAATTTAAATAATAAAAGTGTCTGCCATGATAGTTGTAAGCTGAATTTGTAGAAATAATTAGGTGAAGGTATTTTGGGGGTATATTAAAGAATTGTTGATATATTGTGTTATATGTAGTTATATATATATGTTGTTTATTTTCTTACACGTAAGAAATTGATTTTGGTGGTGGTAAAAAATCAAGGTATTCTAAGTCTTGTAGTTGTGAGGTTGAAACTTTTGAATTAACAACAAACCAATGCCCAAAACACAAACCAATGCGTCTAAAAGGGAACATATCAGTTGTAGATATGTAAGTGTATTATACCACTATTTTGAATTTTGTATTGGATGTTTCAGAGTTTTGTGGTGTTGTGACCGCAGTCCTGGGCTGGCTGGCGCGTCAGAACAGGAGTGTAGAGTGCCTCATGGCCTTATGGTGTAGGGATCTCTCAGGAGAAGTCCAGTAAGGTCAGAGGGTGTGACCAACATCATGGGACCAAGGGTAAGTAATGATAAAAAATTTTTTTGTAACGTTACAGGGGGTTGTGGTGACATATCTAGACTGATCCTTTTAGGAAAGTGTGAATGAGTCAAGGAAATTTTTTGTGTTCCGACACAAAAATTTTCCTTGAGGGGGTTTGTAACAGTACAGACTGACCCAGTACCAGAATTATGGGAATTAAGGGGATTTTCAGTGTTTTGTATTATATAATTATTAAAACATGCAGAATGGTTAGGTACATTGTCCCTCTGAAAAAAGGAACAACGCAAATTCGGCCAGAGTAAAACACCAAGGTCTCCGGTGGACGTGAAAACATCAAAATATACCATGGCGGTGTTTATGACGAAGTACAACAATATGAATTATGATTGGGCTATAGCACAGCTCCGTCATCGCTAAGAACAATGACGCACTGAGTACAATGTGTGTAACCCGGTGTTGTCCAGCAAGACAAAGCTGGATGACGTAAGAACTACACACACACAAGCGCAATTTTACATTTGCCTCGTTCTCATTTCAACGCCATTCTTCATAGCAGCCACAGCGATGTATCGTTGTGTGCACAAAATTTTACAATAATTTAAATATAATTGGCAAAACGTTGGCCGCAATAGTGGAGCAAGAAGGCTCATATAACTTGATAATATAAAATACAGAATATGTAAATTCAGTGTGAACATCAACCAAATTGAACGGCAGACTAAAAAAAGGCGAACACCGGCCATCACCATGGGCAGCAAGTACAACCAACGGATGGACATCAGCACCGATTAACCAGAGAAGTTCCTTTTATTATTTTCTATCTCATGAGCTCATTAATATCAAATTGTTAATTAAAGAATGTACGGGTCTAAAATTGAGTGTGCAAATGAGAGAGTGAATGCATGGCCATAAAAAACATATGCCGAGGGCATTGGTTTGTGTAAGAAGTTAAAATCTATTAATTAATAATTTTGAAGCTGCAGCAGTAACGTTAAATTGATATTAATCCAACCAATAAAGAAATTAAAAGAATACCAAGAGATATAAAAGGGCAACCGCCATTTTGTTTTGAGTCAGGCCACCTGACGTCATTATTGTGAACACATGGTTATGTATGTACTAACTGAGAGTGAATTAAAATTAATGGTTAACTTCCAAAATATTTTGTTATCAATTGTGTAGTCAACTGTGTTTCGAAATCTTCCTGTACCCGAAACCCCTTAGGTATAAAACAGTTTACAAAAGAAGAAATGAGCCCGGCGAATAATGAATTTGGTAAGTACCCAGAAATACCAAATTATGGTATTTGTCATACATATTTTGTTAGATATATGTAATAATATTATAAGTAGTAAAAGGGAATATTACAATTTGCGCCCAGAACAGTGACTAAGTTAGTAATAATATTACAATTGACGCCCTCACTGGGACATGATAAATTATAATTATGGGTAAGATAACATTATTTATATATTTAAAGTTTATTGACGAATTGCGTCCAGAACAGGTAGTTAATAAGTTTATTGACAAAGGTAGTATTGATACATACAAATATAAATACATTTATATTAATTATTTAATATTACAGTTTGTCAGTTTTTTAAGTTGCAACTAGTTATTTTAGTGTATTGGTCATGTAAAAATAATTCCATGTTCTTGTAATTCTTTAAGAAAAATAATAGTAGTAGTTTGAGTCGAAAATGAATATTAAGTAAAGTAAAAGAAAGTAAACAGGAGAATGTCAGGAAACAAATAAAATACCATTTTTATTGTGCTCGCAAAATATGCGTTTGTCATTGCATTACCTGTTTTTCTCTGCCTAAGTACATCAGACGACACCCTGGTAATTCGCTAAGAAGGTAAGTGGTACAAATTTAAATTTTTTTTCATTTAAAAAAACAAGTAAAGTTTCAGTTGCCGCTTATTAATAGGCACAGATTTTTAGATTTTTACTATTTATTTTAAACTCGTAACGTTTTAATGGCGCCCGTTAACAGTGACTTTGTAAATTAAATTAAATTAAATTAATTTACAAACTGATCGAAAATGGCAGAGGGAAACAAGAATGCAACTTTGTGTGAAGGTGAAGAAGTAAATATAAATTTAAATGTGACAAAGGACAGTTTAGTATCGACAAATATTGACGAGCACGTAGACGACACCGACAATACAACAGACGAAATAATTGAAACGGCAGATGCTAAGGGTAGCAGAATCGACAATGTAGACGTACTTAGTCAATTAGCATTATTTATGGAAATGATGAGTAGTAAATTTGACCGACAAAACACGAATTTGAATGAGTTTAGAATGGAAGTAAATGATAAACTTGACAAACAAGATGAGAAAATGAAAACAGAAAATAATAATTTAAAATCTGAAATCAAATCAGAAATAAATACTATAAATATTAAACTTACTGATTTAAATAACGAGTTCATGAATGTGAGGAGCGAATTGAGAGCGAGTGAAATATATATGAATAGCCGCTTGGAAAGTATGAATGAGGTTATTGTTGGAGTGAAAGATGAGCTGACTAGTGATATAAATAAGATACAAACAGAAATGAAAAACGAGATAAAAATAATTAACGAAAAACAAAAAGAGAAAATGTTAGAAACAAATAAAAAATGACACATTGACAAGTAAATTTAATGATAAAATTAAAAAGCAAAATGACAAAATTGACAGTAATGTTCAATGTATAATTAATGAGTGTGAACAAATCAAACGAGCAAGTGAAATACAAGAAAATATAAATGATGAATTCAGAAGTAACTTTGAGCAGATTGATGTAATTAAAACTGATGTAACTAGTTTGAAAAGTAAACACACAGAACACGAAAAAGAAATAACTAAAGTCAGAGAAGATTTAAGTGTAGCAATTAACCAAAAATTTACTAGTGTGAGTGAGAGAGTGAACATGGAAGTAGAGTTAAGCTATTTTAGTAATGAAAGTAGGGGAGTGAACCCCATACAATTTTTGAACTCTATAAAAAGTTTTAATACATATAACCAAGAAAGTTGGGAGATTAAATTAGTAAGAATTTTAAAGTACTTTAAAGGGGATGCTAAAATAGGATAACGATAACTGGGTAGATTTTAATGAGTTTGAGCAAGCATTTAGAAATAAGTACTGGTCAAAAGAGAAACAAGAGGGGTTACGCAGTACCATAATGGGGTGGGGCAATTTTAATATTAAGCACATGAGTATTACGTCGTATGTGACGAGACTATATAGTCAGGTTAAATATTTAGAACCACCAATGCCACTTTCATCTTTTATAAGATACATTAGTAAACATTTACCTAAGGACATACGGTCCACAATCAGAACCCGGGAGTTTGCTAATATCGCAGAATTAGAAAAAATACTAGAAGCATACCAGAGTATGAAAGAGGAAGAAGATAATAAATACCAGTTTAGAGTCAACGAATCAAGTCAAATAAATACTGAAACAAGACAACCAGACCATTTTATTAGTAATGTGAGTAGATCAGGGGAGGGGGCGTGGTTGTGTCCAAACCCTAGTTGTGGAGCTAGTAATTATAACGGGTCGCGGAATCAATGTTACCGGTGTCAGGGTCCAAGGGAGAGTGCCCGAGGGAGAGTGGAGAATTATAATCGAGGTTTTGAACATACTGGGTTTAGAGAGAATCAGAGAGGGAGAGGTTTCACTAACAATCGGGGAGTGTCAGGAAACTTTAATCATAGAGGGAGAAGGGGATATGTTAGTAACCCAAACGAAACTCGGGGCGTGGAAGCAACAGCTCATAATCAAAACAGTAGGGGGGTTTACAGTGAACCACCACCTCCAATACCGTTAAACTAGTCAGGGCGGTTGAAAAAGAAAGCCCCCAGCCGTCTAGTAATCACCTGAAAATAGGGTCACTAATTACCAATATCCATAATGATCTATCCGACGAAGAAGCAGGAGAGAGTAGTAATACTTTTGGGATGGCAGAATTTGAAGCCGAAGTGTTTAATTCTAAATACATTTTTCTAGTAGATTCAGGGAGTGAATTGACTGCTATAGACGATAGAATGTTTGACAAAATCAAAAATCAGACTACAGAAACAATTCCACAATTACCCGTACTGGGAATTAGTGTTATAGGAGTAACGGGTGTTCGCAGTAAAAAAGTAACTAAACAAATAATGCTACAATTAAAAGTAAATGAGAACACCATAAATGTACCTTTCTTAGTTATTCCAGGACTAAATATGGGAGCTATAATAGGTAATGATTTTTTAAATAATTTCAAAGTAGAGTTAAACTATTACACACAGACTATGAAATTAAACAATAATAATAATATAATTGAAATACCATTCATACAAAAGAAGACTGTAGGAATGAAAGCTTTAAAAATAATTAGTAAGGGAATTTTAATTTCTGACAATGACATAAACGAGTGTAGGCCTTTGATGATCAATTATTGTAACTTGAGAGTAAATAGTAATGAGTTATTTGAAAATGAAAATAATTGGGAGGAAAAGATGAATAAAATCCTATATCAAGATGGGGAATTTAGCTATCAAGACAGGGAGAAAATAGTACTAATAATAAACAAAAATAAATCAGTTTTTTCAGACGAACCCGGTTTAGTGAAGAATTTTAAGGGTAAATTAGTCGTTAAAGAAAAAACACCCTTTGCACCTAAAACCTATCCAGTACCATACTCCAAGAGGGGTTTAGTACAGGAGGAAATAAATAAGATGTTGAGGGAAGGTATAATAGAAAAATCTACCTCACCATATTCCAACCCTTTAGTAGTGGTGACAAAGAAAGATTTATCGATAAGATTATGTTTAGACGCAAGACAAGTAAACAGAATAATTGTTCCAGACAGAGAATCACCGGAACCAGTAAGCGAAATTCTGCAACGTTTTAGTGGGACCTAATACATCACCACCTTGGACTTGACTGCAGGCTACTGGCAGATCGAGCTGGAAGAGGAATCTCGACAGTATGTGGCCTTTTTATATAACGGTAGGAATTACCAATTTCGCCGGCTACCTTTTGGACTCAACGTAAGTGTTTCAATTTTTATCAAATGCCTGGATTATGTGCTAGGGAGAGAGATTTTAGAATTCACAACCGTTTATGTAGACGATATAGTAATTACGTCACCAGACATTGATACACACTGTGAAAGGTTAGATAGGGTACTAAGTAGACTGCATGAATATGGCATAACAGTTAAATTTAAGAAGTCAGAATTTTTTAAAGAACAAGTTAATTTTTTAGGACATATAATTTCAGCAAGGGGTATCAGTACAAACCCTAAAAAAGTAGAAATAATACAAAATTTTCCGATACCAAAAAATGTTAAACAGTTGCAAAGTTTCTTAGGTCTGTGCAATTATTATAGGCAATTTGTAGACAAATATTCATATTTAACAGTACAATTGGGACATTTATTAAATAAAGACAATCGATGGCAGTGAATGTAAAAGAGCAAAATATATTCGAGCTGATAAAGAATAAATTCTTAAACACAGTTATATTAGCTCATCCTAATTTTTCAGAACCATTTTATATACACACAGACGTGTCAGACATTGCTTTGGGAGTAGAGTTGTTTCAGTTAGATGGGAATGGTAACCACAAAGTAGTAGCTTTCGCAAGTAGATCTCTACTAACTAGTGAAAAGAACTATACTATGACGGAGAAGGAGGCGTTATCAATAGTTTTCGCCTGTAGAAAGTTCAGAACGTACTTATTAGGAAATAAGGTAATCATAAGATCTGACCATCAAGCTTTAACGTTTCTAAAGAACTGTAAATTAACACATGGTAGGTTAGTGCGGTGGATGCTAATATTACAAGAATATGACTTAACAATTGAGTATTGTAAGGGTAAAGAAAATATAGTAGCTGATGTCCTATCCAGAACAGATTTTGATAATAATACCGAAGTAGACATAGCAAATACATATACAATATTTATAGTAAAAGAAGTGGGGGAAGTAAATATGAAAAAATTAATAAGTAACTTAGCAACCGAACAAGAAAGAGACACCGAACTTAATAAAATAATATTAGCTTTGAGTCAAATACCTAACGTACCTCACAAGTGGGAGAAACATTTTAGTTTGTTTAATAAACACTTATTTCACCGGGCAAATGAACAGGGAGATGATTGGAAGGTGTGCATCCCTAAAGTTATAATACCTGAAGTAGTGAGAGATTGCCATCTAAGGTATGGTCATATAGGCCCCAAGAAATGTAGTGACATATTAAAGGAGTCATGTAAATTTAATAATATGGAAAGAACGGTGCGTAAGATATTACAAACATGCGAAATTTGTCAGAAAGCTAAAGTAAACAATCGTAAACAGGAGGGTTTAATGCAGCATGTAATGCCGGACAGTCCTTTAGCATTAGTTGCTGTTGATTTATATGGCCCCTTACCCAAAGGTCGTGGAGGGGTAAATTATTTATTTATTGTGTTAGATGTTTTTACCAAATTTGTAAAATTGTACCCGATTAAAAAGGCAACCTCATCAGTATTGGCTAGGAAGATAGTAAATGAATACCTTGTTGAAGTAGGTAAGCCTAAAATAGTATTATCAGATCATGGTTCACAGTTCACCAGCAACACCTGGCGGGAAACTTTAGGTTGGGAAAATATTTTAATTAAACATACATCAGTGTATCATCCACAGTCAAATCCAAGTGAACGTGTTATGCGGGAGTTAGGGAGAATGTTCAGAACCTTTTGCCATAAAAAACATTCTTTGTGGGCTACTTTTGTGGGCAAGATGGAAGGGTATATTAACAATAGTTTACATGAATCCACTAGTTACAGCCCATGTGAGTTAATGTTTCAGAGAAGGCCGTCACGCATATTAGAAGAGCTAGTAAAATTTCCAACCCGGACGGAAATATCACATGATAGGAAATTGGTAATCGCTAGGGAGCGCCTGCTGAGTAAGGCCGAACAGCGGAAACGGAGACATGACCAGAATTTAACACCCATACAATACGAGGTAGGACAATTAGTATTAATAAAAAATCACTATCAATCATCAGCGTTGGACAAAGAAATTAAAAAATTCTTCCTATTGTATGACGGTCCATATGAGGTTAGCCAGGTGAAAATGGAGAATGCTTATGTTTTAGTAGATTTGCAAACTCGAGAAATAAAAGGAACTTATAATGTGACCCAATTAAAAAAGTATTATCTAGCTGAGTGATGATAGATATTTTTGTGATTATTAAAATTTTCATACACAAACAAACATTTTTATATTTTATTATGATAATATTTTATTATTATTTACACACACGTTATGGTATTTTAAAAGTAGAAGGGATCCTCCCCCATTTTCGGGCGGTCACAGATTCACCACCTCTGATCGTGGTTTTTGGCATTCTGGAGGCAGACCATGGTTGACGGTAGCCCCGCAAAGGGTGAAATCAACAATGGTCCGAGTCCACAAATTGGTGTAAACTAGAAATTTAACATTATCATTGAACGGGGAGGGGGACCCCTAGTTTCGTGGAAAGGTAAGGGTATTTAAAAAAAAAAAAAAAAAATTGTAATATTTTCCACGAACTACAGTAGGTTGTTCTAGAAATTGAAATTGGAAAATTTCAGAATGAAACAACCGAAAATTATGTAACTTAAATACTTAACTTTTCAAGAAGTTGTTTTCCTTCAGAAAACAAAATGTATTGTACTTTTAAGGTAAATTTGTAAGATAATCCATTGTTGTAGTTCCTATTTTGGTCATAGAGAAAAAAATTTGGACTTGCAAAGGTGTCTGTGTAAAAAATGAGTTAAATAAAATAAAAACGTGTTATCATACAAGATATGTGGGTAATTTTGGGGGGTAGTTTGGTGCTCGTAGAAGTGATATAATAATGGAGTGTAGAGACTGCAAATGTAGAATGTTTTAGTTTAGCTATTAGTGTGCTATTGCTGGGGTGGCATGTGCCCCAGTAGATAGCAGAATGGGTTGGGGGTAATAGAGAGTGTTACCCCCATCGGAGGCCGAAAGGGCGAAAATGCACGGCACACCTTTTTTGTACAATTTCATATTGTACCTTGACAGACTTTCGTGCCGTGCAGAGTAATGATGTAGTAACATGCATGAAGGTAGAGTTTGATTTCCCCGACTTTTCGGGCGATTACTGCCTTACCAGCACTAATCGTGGTTTTGGCTAGTGGTCAGCTATGGCCATAATTTAAGTCCCTTGACCATACTGGCTTGAAATTGGTTGATACTAGAAATTAATTGGGGGGTGAAACTAGGGGAAATCCCGGAAACTATGGAACAGCGGCTGCCACTCTGTCCGAGTAGGGACAGCATAGACAGGTGGTAGACCCGCATTAAGGGTGTATAACTATATGACAAAGGTATGTTGATACCTGAGCCGTTCAAATGTAACGCCGAAGCAAGGACAAGGAGATGGTCAATTCCTCCAACTATGCTGTCCTTGTGGACGCACATGGGCGCCACAGTCCAACAGAACAAAACAATAGTGTGTGTGGCCAGGGGGTTGCTCAGGTGAGCAATGAATTCAAATCTTATAACTCAAAGATGATAACTCATTTTTTCACTAATTAAATGCTTGTACTATGACTTGATAAATAGGTGCTGGAATGTTTATTATACTGTGTTTATTCTATCTTATAAATGTATTATTTTATTATGTTAGAGGTAAGGATTGATAAAATGTGATTTATATAATTTTGAAATGTGTTGGTAGTAAGGTCATTCACCTTGCTAAGAAAATCAGCTGATCCGCTGTAGAACGTCACGTATAAATTGTTTGTAAATTTCCAAGGTAATCAATGTTTGGATAATATTAAAGAAAGAGAATCAGAGTAAAAATATAGATTTTTAATGGAGATAAGCGAAAAAATTTTAATAGAATTCGAGAATAAAGTAAAGTTGTAAAATGTGTATTTTGAGTAATTTAAATGTCAATTTTATTGTTAATTATAATAATACTTTGTTATTTTTAAATGTCTTATTTTATTATGTTTTGTTGTTTAAAGGTAGAATTTTAAAGATGTTCAATGTTTTTTCTGGTGTAACCTATGTATAGCCTGTGTAGGTCAAGGTTGTTGACTTGACCCAGTTTGATCAGCTGATGGGTGATGTTGTAAACTAGACCAGTTTTGGCAATGAAGTAATGCCACTTTTGATGTTTAATGGATTTAAATAATTTTAAATTTTTTCGAAATAAATAAAGAATAAAATTTTGATAAATTTAAATTTTTTTGAAAAAAAAAAAAAAATTTTGATTCTCTGTGCCTGCCATCTGATTGATGTTTTGACTTCTGATTATATTATTGTTTAGGTGTAGTACTAGTGTTTTTTATGGAATTGTATTGTGTAGTATGTAGGTATAATCAAATGTTAGGATAAATGAGTTTGATTTAACAATGAATATTTTTGAATTTAAAAAATGTATTGACAAGTATGTGTATGGGCCCAGAATTGCTGAAGGCGACCCAGTGTGCATGATAAGGGGGAACATATCGGTTGAGGATCTGGCATGGAGTAAGGCCAGGGATTTGGAGTTTGGGGTGGCATGTTAAAAGGTGAGGTGCGCTGTGGTGCGTGTCTGTTCGATGTTATGGTGTTGGGATCTCGTATAGAGAAGTCCAGTGATCTCGTTCAAATGCGGCCATGGTCGCCGAGCCAGGGGGGTAGTTTACCCATGATGTATAAGAGCGAATGGGGGGTTGTTGGCACCATATCCTCTCCGATCCTCTTAGGGGTTTTCTAGCAATGAGATTTCTTCTGTTTCGGCAGAAGATCTCTCATTGGGGGGGGGGTTATTGTAATGGGACAATTTTGAGGGATGTATGTTTTTATTTCATTTAATAACAATATTGAGAATGATCTGTTTGGACACCCTTTACGGCCACCGAGACCACTAACACTTGTTTGGACACCTGTATACGATTCCGTATCAGTCTGTGCCTAGCGCACAACGATAACACCGTTGGAATGTCAGCCTATGCGCACCTGCGTGTATCCTCCGTTGGGGAGAAGTAACAAAAACTTTGTAAATAACGCCCAACTACAATGAAATGTGGCGGTGAGTGTGCGCTCGTGTGCCGCTATTTGTACTCTCGACACCAAAGTCGATCACCGGAACCGGCCATATAAGAGCCGCAGCCAATCACAGCGCGAGCTGACGGAAATGTTTTTTGACCAACGCACCTGTAGCGTCACTAGTCGACGAAATCACCCGTTCCCGGCCGGGACAAGTTACGCAGTTCGCGAACTTTAAATGTTGTATTTTAACATATTCCAAAGTGTAACAGAAAGTTTGAAGAGAAACAGTCAAATCCGACAGTTTAGACGAAGTTAGCGGAGTGGACAGCGAAAGCGAGAAATGTGACAAATAAACGAAACATTCATACAGTCATCAGAAGGACGCGGGTTAAGTAGTTGACTCAAATTTAAATTCATCAATTAATTTTCAAATTTATAAAAAAGGGGTTATAACTAAATTATGGGGAATTTTACAGTACGAGAGGGAGAGAGCGAGCAATCTGGGTCGTCTTAGTAGTTTAGTTAAGTAGTTTGTCAGTTTTTTAAGTTGCAACTAGTTATTTTAGTGTATTGGTCATGTAAAAATAATTCCAAGTTCTTGTAATTCTTTAAGAAAAATAATAGTAGTAGTTTGAGTCGAAAATGAATATTAAGTAAAGTAAAAGAAAGTAAACAGGAGAATGTCAGGAAACAAATAAGATACCATTTTTATTGTGCTCGCAAAATATGCGTTTGTCATTGCATTGCCTGTTTTTCTCTGCCTAAGTACATCAGACGACACCCTGGTAATTCGCTAAGAAGGTAAGTGGTACAAATTTAATTTTTTTTCATTTAAAAAAAAAACAAGTAAAGTTTCAGTTGCCGCTTATTAATAGGCACAGATTTTTAGATTTTTACTATTTATTTTAAACTCGTAATGTTTTAATAAATAAAATATAAAGACAATGACACGACAAATGACGACATGACCTAACCCAAGTGACTGACCAAACAAACAGGAAAACAAAGAAGAAGGGAAAAAACCGAAACCAAATAAGAATAAAGCCAATTGAAGGAAGTGAATGAATCCATACAACCAAATGAAATAAAACCAAACGAGAAGGGGAGAACCAAATTAAAATGAAGCCAATTGAAAATGAAGGAGAAGAAGAAGAAAAATGAAAATGAAACTAATCAAGTGTAAAGGAAATAAAGTGAAACCAAGGGATAAGAAACACCCCAAATATGTAAGGGAGAAATGGTACACTCAAGTATAATATTGGGAATAAAGCCAATGATTATCCAATATCAGAAATAAATATTATTATCAATTAAATAATTAATGTAACTGATTTAACAAAACCCAGTAAAGTAATATAATAAAAAGAAAAGTACACTAACCCAAGAATTAGAGTTAGATGTAATAAAACTCTATACGAATATAACCTTAGTAATACTATGTATAATATTTGTAAAGAAAGAAATAGTGAGAAAGTAAAGTGACAAAGAGAAGTAATTATAGGGATTACCCACTAAGAAACACTTAATATAAACATTTAAGGAGTGCAATAGTGAAAGTGTAAAACCCCAAAATAGTTAGAAACCATATTTATGGTAATAAAACGCTTAATAATCAATAATAAACAATAATTGATTAATGGTGAAACAAATAATAATAAAGAATAAGGTTTTAATGATAGAATTAGATGTAAGCACTTCATAATGTGGAATAAACACTGAAGAGTGATGAGGAAACACTATGTGATTAAAAGTGAACCAAATTAATAATTAAAAATATATGGTTAATGATAATATTAAATGTAAACAATTAGTAATAAGAAATGAACAATGGAAGGTGATGATGACATTGTTAATTAAGAAAGGATTTTAAGAAAATTAAGTTTAATTGTAAACAATGGTAATTAAAAGGGAGAATCCCATGAAAAGATAAACAGCTAGTGTTAACATGGATTGAAGGTAAAGATTAATTAGGGAATAAAAAGTTAATAATGTAATCAATAAACACCCCAGATTATAAGGGAAAATCAATTAAGTAAATTCAAAAGGTGTGATATTGCTTAACACCCAAAAAATAGTAATAAATGAAATGAGTTGTAAACAAACTTTACTTAATAATTGTTAAATAATTGTGTAATTATATTTATGAATAGGATATAAGTGAAGAAATTGTACAGAGCATACGCCTAGATGTTATGTTTTTAATTGATGAAGAATAGGGAGTGGTAGCCATATTGTTAACAAAGGCAAAATAGATAATTAAGAAGTTAAGACAATACAAATCTAATTACACTAGAAAATCAGTTAATGTAGAAAATAACAGAACCATACAAATGGGATAATAACAAAACAAAACATATTAGAATAAAATGAGACATCATTTATATAAATTCAGTAAATATGATCAATGGCTTTTAAATCATTTAAAAGAAAAATGTTGCAATAAGAACTTAAATTAAAAGAAATATGTAATTAACAAATGTTAACATAATTGTACAAAAGTTAATATCTAATAGACCACAACCTTATGAGGTATTAATTTAATCTTTGAAAGGAAAGACAAACAGTAGTGATAATATTTAATACTCAGGAAGGAAGACAGAAGAATAAAAGCAATCAGAAAATATACAGTAATTTTGAATAAAAATTTAAATACAATAACAATGGTAATAAACCATGCCTTAGCCAATCAAAAGTAATAGGTAACCGTAGAAACGAGCCGTTGGTTACTAATTTTCCGTTAATTCTCGGTACTCGTATAGTGACACTTATATAGTAGGGACGCAAAATTTGGTTATGGCATAAATTTTACTTTAAAATGTTAAAAAACTAATCAAAAGTCAAAAACATATACAAGTGAGAAGTTGATGAAGAGTAATAACATTTAACTAATGTCCAGGAACAATTTAAATGAAAATTAAAAGAAGAAATTCCCAAGACTAATCTGAAAAGGATGCCAGCAGCCTAAATCACTCAAAATTGATGAATTTTCCAATTCAAATGAACAACGATCTATCACAAACCTTCTGAACTGATAAGTATCATTTAAATTCCCAAATTCCAGGAATAAAAGCACTTTAAATATTTCTCAAATCTATACGAACTCTCACTATGAATTGAAAATAATTTCCTTGAAGGATTAAATAAAATAAACTTACATAGAAAAACTTGTTAACTAAAAAATAACCTCGCATTAGATTGCGAACTTTTGAAACACATATTACTACACTGCAGAACAAATTGTAGCTTCACTGTATATTATTTAAGTACGAATAATGTAAGGTAGTGTACTTTTTTATTGTAATCATACTGAATGTTTTCCTTGTAATCAAAAGGACTCCAGATTTTGAACGAGTATAAGTGTAAACTATAAACAGCAGCCATTACTGCATTGAATAGCTCGTTTCAATATCGATTTCGTCAAACTGAGAGAAAGCGTTTCATGACTAATGTCGGAGCAAATTTATTAAATACCAAATAATAATATTATTGTCAAACTGCATAATTACCAAACAACCATTAAAGAAACAGTACAGAGTGTAACCATTGTTTTTATTTTATAGGGAATTGTATTGTATATGTGTGTGTTAGCGAACTTACAGAATAGACGACTAGCGCTTTCGCTACCTGTTCGATACAGCAAGCTGTAGAAAGGTGGGAACCGATTCGAATGCCCTGGCCGTCATCGCTGAAAACACCTTTTTAACACATTATTTCATAAATTTAATTGTTTTCAACAAACAATTTGGCGCCACCCGGGATTCACAAACCCCTATAGAATTACAGGTAAGGTTTCCACTCGGTTGTACTGATAATTATGACATCGCTACGGACTTCGTTAGCGGCAACCATTAATGTAACGACAAGGTGTGAGACGAACACACAAACGTTGTACTTATTTTACAATTACGATGTGAGTAGTTACAATATACATTTTGTTAGTTGATAAGAGGTAGATATATGTTTGTAATGCATTGTATTTTTAAGTGAAGGTATATTTCCTATCTTTCCTAGCAGCTCCAAGGACCCATTACCTCAGAAATATAAAATATATATTGTGAATTTTTTGTTGTTGCGGACTATTTGTCACGGCGGATGAACTTATCCAACTGTAAATGTTCGACTAATAGAACGGTAATTTGATCAATGTTTTAAAGAGATAACAAATAAAAAATATAATTTGTCAATCATATCAGTTCTATTATATTTCAGTAAAGTGATTATAAAGATCATTAATTACAGGAGACAGAAGAGAAAATTTGTAGTGGGCGCAAGGATATCTACTTAACACGATCTGTTTAACCACTACAGAACAAATATTATTTACGTGCCGTTTTCAAACGAACGGTGGCACGCTACATTCCCACTACCGTAAAATCACTGTTAATCAACGAATACTAAATAACAACATAGTAAACGATAACCAAATAACTGATATAAATAATAATCACAAACATAAGAACATTTACAAATCGATTGACGATTACAACCAAGTTTTGAAAGGTAACTTTATTCGTTATCCGGTCATACAAGATACATCGCAAAAACATCTGCGTTTGTATTAAACGATACACACGTATTAAATTCTTTTGTTATAGACTGACGCCAACAACAGTGGGGCTTTTAAAAGGGAAATGAATCCTCTTGTTACAAATTGACGCAACAACGTGTGGCATAATATACACGAAACGACAACACGTTATAATATTTTGAAAAATGGACAAAATTGTGCCGAGATTAAATTCTTTAAGCTCCCTATCAACAATGGAAATTCATGAAATGGCAAATGTGTTATAAGATGCTGTACCTACAAAAACAATGGTTTGCAAGTGGTCACTCAAGATTAAACATCGTCACATGAGAATTGAAGACGATCCCTGCAGTGGATACCCAAAAAGTGCAGCTCCAGGTATTAAAAAAATTCATACATGGTGACAGAAGATGGGTGACTGCTAATGGTTGACACTGCTGGGATGATAGGCATCTCACATGACTGTGTGAATCATATCTTAACTAGAGAACTTAATATGAAAACATCTTGGTGTGTTAAACTGCAATGGTCCTTTTTCAAGTCATTGTATACATCCACATAACAGAGGATGGAAAGAGCACTTTTTACACACATTTATAGCTAGAGTACTGCCAATGACATAAACTCAACAAACAACAGATGCTCGATGGGATTCACTTGTTTACACTGCATAAAGTATACCATAGGCTACTATAAATACAGTACAACAAATTGTGTACAATGCCCAGTGTCTGTATGCACAACTAAAATTACCATAGTCAGCAATTGCATGGATTAAAAAAATATGTCAAAGAATAATTTTCGGTGGTGTTTCTTGACCATAATTCAGATTACTGATATCGACATTCAATATCAATATTGTGTATATTGTTACTTGTAATATTAATACTATAAACAGTATATAGCATACCAGTACACTTTTTACTTCAACTAAAGCCACAGGTGAGCAAAATTAAAATTAATTCTACATACAGTCTGACCTTGTTTACCATGTCATCTAACATATTACTTGTAACATTCTGCCTGCACTGAATATTATTCAAGACCATTTCAAAAAGTCCTCAGAATCAACACCTATATTTGAAATTAAACAGGACAGGAAATTATGGTTTTATATGTTAGTAGTGTCCACATATTTCCTCTCTCACTGTAATTACAGTACTTTGTGTACATACTTGTGTGTGATATTCCAGTCCAAAAATCTGTACTCTAGCACCATACAAACATCACATTATGTAGTTAGCTTCTAAAATTATAACACTTGTATAAAAACAAACTTATTTATACTTTTATTACTTTATTTGTTTGTTCCTTACCGATATTCCTAAGGGTCCCCAGTGTTCTTTTATAAGCGAGGTCAGAAACAGTGTGAGGTTACGAAATAAATATTAATACACATTTTGTATGAAGAGAATTTACTTAATATTTATTAATCATTTAATATGTTCTGTTGTAAATTATTCATTGCTAAATTCTGGTATGTTTACAAAACCTCTATAATTTTTAGTGTATTGTGCAACTGGAATACAGCTTCCTTGTAATAGGTACTTTTACATTATTGACTTACATACTATGGCTTACCTTATACATCACTCATAAATACACAAACACAAACAGCCCAGCTTTGCTCACTCACGCATACACACAGAAAATTATAAAGCCCTTATCATTTTTTTTTAAAGAAAACTCCTTCCTGCCGGCACGTGGGAATATCTCGAGCACCACATTTCACTTCGTGATTTCTAATTGATGTGTCCGAAATTAATTTGATGTTTCTGAATGATTTTAGTTTCTGCTGCACTACTCCGTGTTCATTTTTTAACCGAAACTCACTTTGACGGATAATTATAACAAATTTTAGAAGAGCCCACCGGGCTTGGTACCTGCAGGTACTTTAGCTAGGCCTAAACTGCGCAGAGCGGCAAGGCGTTCGACGCTAACTGAATTTCGTCGTTTGTTGAGGAAACCAATGCCTGGTATTTGTTCGTCACAGTTTCGTCCTATTTCACTCATGCTGTAGGTGTTGCGTTAATTCGTATACGATCTTGGTGTGGCACTGGCTAACGTCACAAGCTGGGCGGTCCTTAAGTTTTGCATCCGCCGTTACACGACCATGTGCTCGTATAGTTTCTTGCTTTTAGCCATTCTGAGTTTCACAAACGCGTGGGTCAGCGCCCATGCTTGGTGGACGCATAGGTGCGCACTGCCACACTCTCACATAGTTCTTGGAAACTAGGGTGGTAAATTCTTCGCTTACTGATTGCACAACGCTATTTCGTCTTGCCTTTGTTCCAAACTGTTCCTTACGCTCAGCACGTGGCCTGTTATAATGGCATTAACTTGCACAATAATTTGAAACCCCGAAAAATAAAATAAATAAAAATACAAATACCCCATAACCGCAATAAATGAAATGACCCAATTTTGACACGTTTCAATACCCCCTCAATGAGAATTCTTCTGTCCAAAACAGAAGAAATCTCATTGATAAACCCCTAAGAGGACCGGTGAGGAACTGGTGCCAACAACCCCCTGGTTCTTATACTACATGGGTACACGACCCCCCTGGCTCAGCGACCACGGACGCATCTGAACGAGATCACTGGACTTCTCCGTAAGAGATCCCAACACCGAAAAATCGATCAGACACGCACCACGGCACACCTCACCTTCTAACATGCTACCCCCAAAATCCTCAATCCCTGGCTTAGATTAGGCCAGATCCTCCACCGATATGTTTCCCCTTGTATGCAAGCTGGGCTGCCTTTAGCAGATACTGGGATCACACACACACACATCACATACTGACATTACATATCATAAAAATTAAAAAATTTTCAAAAGTTATTTAAATTACAACCCATTGGTTGTTTTCAGGTAAAATCGATTCATAAATTTTGTATAAATTTTAAATTATTCTCTTCATTGGTTTCTGTTTTTATTTAAAATCAGTTGATTTAAACATTTCTTATAAATAAGAACATCCTTAACCTAACATGTGATCACTTATAGTCTAACAATACAATTCAATACAATAAATCAATAAAAATAAACAGGGTTAGTACACAAACAATAAAATAATCAAAGCTTAAAAATATTCATTTGCTGGCAGGCGAAAAATCAAGATTTTTTTTTTCCAAAAAAATATTTTCCCCCAAAAAATTTTAAAATTCAAAGAAAAAAAATTTAAATTCATTAAAATGTTTCCTTTACATATAGAAATTATTTAAAATTTGTTTAAATTGATCAAAAAACAAAAGCTGAATTAACTTCCTTGCTATTAACTTATATGACCTCACGATCAGCTGATCTAAACTAGGTCAAGTCCACAACCTTGACCCACATACGTAATGTACAATTCCTATCTGAAGATACATTTAACATCTGTAAAATTCTGTCTTGACACACAAAATATAATAAAATAAAACATTTAAAATTAACAAAACATTATTATAAATAATAAGCAGACTGACCTTTAAATTATTCAAAATAAACACTTACTAACTTTACATTATTTTCAAATTCTATCAAAATTTGTCACTGGTTTTAATTAAAAATTTTATATTCTTGTTATAAATCTCTCTCTTTATTTAAACATCTTATTCTCCCTTACTGTGGGTGACTTAAATACTTATAACAATTTAATTTACCACTTGGCATTTATACCTTTATAATTAAACAAAATTTTAAAATAGCAGATAATAACGAAATAATAAGAATGATGCAAATGCTTTTTAATCAACAATTTAGTAAACTGGATGAGAAATTTAGCGAACAGAAAAACGAAATTAGAAATATCCAAAATAATCTTAACGTGCAATTTGATGAAGTGAAGAAAGAAATTAAAGAACAAGGCTGTATTTACGATAAGAAATTGAGTGAAATAGAGACGCGGTTAGGCGAAATAGAATTAGAAAATGAGAAAGTAATAAACAAATTAAAATCGAACAAAGATGACAGGGTAAGTAGTAGTGGAAATGATAATTTAAATAATGGGTTTACAAGTAATAACAATGACAATACAAATAAAAATATGGTGTTAGAAAATGAATGTGTAGATGTTGAGAGTGATAACGTAATTGTAGAAAGAGTAGAAGTTAATAAGATGTTTGTGTGTGATGAATCAGAGAAAGAGAGTAGAAAGAATTTACAGGTAGAGTGGATGCAGGTGGTAGATTTTTCCCGTAATGTTGTAGTGGGGGGTGAAGAAATAGCTTCACGTGAGTATTTGGAAGAGTATAGGTTTGCAAATAAATTTCCCTGGGTTTTTTGTGCACTTCATAGGTGGTGCCATAATGATGAATTAATGTCCCCTGCATATTTTGAGAGAGAGTGTGTAGCTTGGTATGATGGTGAGAAATGTTTTGAGAGAGAGAGAAAGAGAGAAATAGAGATATTTAAAGTAAAGAGAAATTATGAAGAATTCGTAGAAAAGTTAGACATAGAGAGAAATAATAAAAAGAATGAGTACTTACCGTATAGTGAAACTGTGATAGCAGTAGATGAGGTTAACGGTGGTAATATAACTTACCTAATGTTAACAGATAATACCAACGGAGACGGGACAAAATTGACCAATATTGAACAGGTATATGAACCAACAGAAGTGATAATGAATGACATAGAAGTAAAGGATTATTATAATAATAATAATAAATTTGATATAAATAAGAATGATCTATGTTACAAATATGTTGGACTATTATTTGACGATATGGGGTAATTGTTTATTGTTCATGAACATTTAATGATATGAATAATATGGTTTTGAAGTGCATTGTCTTATGGAACGATTTGTGGTTAATGATAAGAAATAATAAGTTGGACTGTATATTCTTTTATGTGTTGATGTCATTATGTTAAGTGTATTTGTGTACTACATTATAGTGTACTATGTGTTATGTAAACAATGTGTATGTATAGTAGAAAGTGATAACATTAATTGTCAGTTAAATTAAATTTGCAATTAACCAGTATAAATTAATAATAATTACAAAATTTGACAGACTAAATAAGCGATGAAAATAATTGTGAACTGTTAAATAATTGAAAAATAATTACTTAATTAAGGTTGTATAAAAGAAAGTTTGAGAATGAAGTTAAATGATTTTATGAAATTAAGGTTCTATAATGATTGGTAGATGATTAAACAGATAGTATGTTCAAATTGAGGTATATTATTATAAGGGGAGAAGTGATGAATTTTCTAGGGCTATATCAAGGTAAAATGTTGAAAATAGATTTTGGGTGATAATGAAATAAGACAGGTGAGTTAAGTAGAATTAAAGTTAATGGGAGTTAAAAGAATAAGAATTTTGAAATACAGGTAACACACAGAGATAGTGTTAGATATTTAGGGACACAGTAGTAGTGAGTATATGTAGAGATGAGTAATGTGAATGAGATATAAACATATTTGTTGATGATATTTTGTAGTAAGGGTGAGGTGGTAAGGTGTGAGCAACGTGCGGCGTGGCGAGAGACCAGCGTGCGGCGTTGTGGCGGGAATAGAGTAGTTTAAGGGAGTGTTTGCCGATATTTTGGAGGGGCATTGGATCGTATGTATATAGCCAGGTAGGGAACACACATCCTAGTACAAAGATGAGCGGTGCCAGAGGTAAGTGGAATTAGTGAAAGGTATTTATAATTGAGAGATTGGTGTCATAAATGGTTAATAGGGGTTGTTAGTAGTAAGAAAGGGGGTAAGATGATAAAATGTCTATTCAAGTGAAAGTATAGAGAATACAGATGTCACCCAGATTAAACAATGATTGAAATGTGAAGAGTTAGATAGAAAATTCATAGTAGAAAGGCACTCAGAGATATAATGTAACATGAAGGGTAATAATAAATTTGAATTGCATAGAATCAAATGATAAATAAGTGATGGTTAATTAATAACAGTTCAATTGGAATTAAAATGTAGCGTTTATAATTTTATAAAGATGTAGGGTGTGTAGAGTTTGACCAAAGTTAAATGTGATTTGGTTATTTTGAGGTAATAATCGCAAGGTTTCTTTCAAAAAATGTTTTCGTGTAATAAATATTACATTCATATTATATATAAAATTATCGTACTATTTTCTACCGTGCGTAGTTACAAAATAACCTTATTTTTACGTCTTTTATATCCTTTCGATACCCACTCTGTTTCTGAATTCTGGCTTATTTATATAATTTTTATATAATGTCCCTGTTCGGGCGCCATTTGTATTAAAACAAACTTATTTATACTTTTATTACTTTATTTGTTTGTTCCTTACCGATATTCCTAAGGGTCCCCAGTGTTTTTTTATAAGCGAGGTCAGAAACAGTGTGAGGTTACGAAATAAATATTAATACACATTTTGTATGAAGAGAATTTACTTAATATTTATTAATCATTTAGTATGTTCTGTTGTAAATTATTCATTGCTAAATTCTGGTATGTTTACAAAACCTCTATAATTTTTAGTGTATTGTGCAACTGGAATACAGCTTCCTTGTAATAGGTACTTTTACATTATTGACTTACATACTATGGCTTACCTTATACATCACTCATAAATACACAAACACAAACAGCCCAGCTTTGCTCACTCACGCATACACACAGAAAATTATAAAGCCCTTATCATTTTTTTTAAAGAAAACCCCTTCCTGCCGGCACGTGGGAATATCTCGAGCACCACATTTCACTTCGTGATTTCTAATTGATGTGTCCGAAATTAATTTGATGTTTCTGAATGATTTTAGTTTCTGCTGCACTACTCCGTGTTCATTTTTTAACCGAAACTCACTTTGACGGATAATTATAACAAATTTTAGAAGAGCCCACCGGGCTTGGTACCTGCAGGTACTTTAGCTAGGCCTAAACTGCGCAGAGCGGCAAGGCGTTCGACGCTAACTGAATTTCGTCGTTTGTTGAGGAAACCAATGCCTGGTATTTGTTCGTCACAGTTTCGTCCTATTTCACTCATGCTGTAGGTGTTGCGTTAATTCATATACGATCTTGGTGTGGCACTGGCTAACGTCATGAGCTGGGCGGTCCTTAAGTTTTGCATCCGCCGTTACACGACCATGTGCTCGTATAGTTTCTTGCTTTTAGCCATTTTGAGTTTCACAAACGCGTGGGTCAGTGCCCATGCTTGGTGGACGCATAGGTGCGCACTGCCACACTCTCGCATAGTTCTTGGAAACTAGGGTGGTAAATTCTTCGCTTACTGATTGCACAACGCTATTTCGTCTTGCCTTTGTTCCAAACTGTTCCTTACACTCAGCACGTGGCCTGTTATAATGGAATTAACTTGCACAATAATTTGAAACCCCGAAAAATAAAATAAATAAAAATACAAATACCCCATAACCGCAATAAATGAAATGATCCAATTTTGACACTTTACACACTGCTTGACAAAGCATATGGCAACACACCAATGAAAAATCACTTGGTACCATAAAAAAAAGCATTCTGTGAAGGTCATGTTAGTACTATAGACGATTTTTATATGAGACCAATCTACACGCCAAAATTTTTTGTTTATTTACTGCATATTATAATTCATTCCAGAAGGTCAAACAGTGAATTAGGAAACGTTTACAAAATTTGTAACAGGTGGTTTCTATTGCACAATACACAGCATTCACATTCATGCAGTACTTGGCTACAGAACAAGTGACTATTGTGGAGTATGTACAAGTGAATCCTTTTAATGTACATTGTTTTAAACAGATTTATTCCAAAGACTTTTTAGACTCTACTCATACTAAACAAACATTTCAATGATTTTATATGATTTTTGACTTTGTTTAACATTCTGAAAATCACTAACATCACACAGTATTAACAGGTTCTATTCTGGGTCAGTCTATAACAGACAGCAGGGCAAGTATCAAGTGAGAATAGCATAATTACTTTCAACGTATACACATAAAATACCATAGTGGTAAATTTTGTCAAAAATTCGTTTAATTTTTATGATTAGCGGTAATTACTAAATTCACACAAATACTGTCAAAATTAATTCTTTATTTTCATTAAAAATAAACAACACATTATTATTACAACTCAATTACCTGAAAAATTAAAATATAACTACAATACAAACTGGTATAAAAACAGGGTATAACATACTAATACATTATTCCTTTTATAGTTTAAGTACTGCACATACCCACACAGTAACATGAAATTACATAATACATGAATTTGAGTACCATGTAATCTCATTTTGATCACCAAAATTGTTACAATAAAATGTGATTTTATTAAATCTATGAATAGGTCCTTGTTTGTTTATGAAAAGTAAATATGGAATTTCAAATATAGCGTACTAATAAAAATGACTTTCGAGTATTTATAGCATTATCAACACAACTGTTACAAACTGATATCAGTGTAAATATTCTGTATAAAGGAATGTGTGGTAAATACTCTTAAAGTGAAATTCCTAGGATAAATGATGTTACACAGGATCAGTGAAATGAGTTTCCTGTTTAGAGGAGGCTGCTGTGAAATATGTAACCCCCCACACTCACAGTCTTACCTCTTGATCAGTGGTGTGGTTAACCCACTGAACAGTGTCTTACATATCAGCCATTTGATAATTTCACAGCAGGATTGTAATAAATTATTATTTTTCTCTGAGATTTAAACAAATGATGACCAAAAACAACACGTTTGTCTACACATTGAGCACTGTTCATTATTACCGCAAAATACCATCCTAGATACAGGTTTTCAAAGGCTGAGTTGACCTGAAGATTGATTACACACACTGCCAGGACTTCTAAGTTACGTATCTCATGGCTTCTAAGTTGACAGCCATGAAACCTACTCACTTTTGTTAACCATTACAAAATTAATTAATAAAGCAATGTTTCAGCTGTAGCTATGTAATTAAAACACTATTACTAATTAATAGCTGATTTCAATCTAAACTACTACTAAAACACCAATACACACTTATTACTCCTTATATTTAAATGATTTACCTGGCAATCTTGCCAACCAACAGACAAGCAAAGTACTCTTCACAGAAACTAGAAAACACAAACTTATCAGCACACAACATACAGATACCCAAGCAATCCAGAAAAATAAGTTTCTTTTCATGTGCTGAGCAGTGAAGAGTGCTTGTCCATTTATGGAGAAGATAAGCTGTTTCACTTATACTTGCATAATAATTAGTGTTTTATTTACTTTTTATTTGGCTAACGCTTGAGTGAGAATAGATTTACTATTTATTTTTTGTTATACTATCCATTCAGTCTGAAGATGTCTATCGATTTAAGAGTAAAAAAAAATTGCTTTATATATTAATTCAGTAACGATTAACATCGTGTTAAATTTTTACCAACATCTGTGTTAAATTTTTAATACAGGTAAATAATTTTTTTTTTTAAGTAATAACCTAACTTTTAAAGATATAGTAAACACTGTAAGTTCTTTATAATCAGTTTTTTAACAAAACATTCAATACAGACCTATTGATTATACTCTGATCACCACAAATTTAATGGAGTATCTACTTCCGCATTTATATTGTTGTTTACACGTATAGTACCAATTATGCACTTAAAACACTGTCAAAACAACCAAATCCATACCCTGTCTTAAATCATATTATTACTTGACTTTTTTTCTTTACAAAAGAAAGAAGAAAATAATTTGCGTATTAATACAATACATTATTAAATCACTGTATGCACTACAGCTGATTTACCACGTACTTACATCTGATATAGTTGGGCGCAATCTGTTAAAACGACACCACAGCATAAAATAAATGAGATTTTCATAAAAAAAGATTAGACAATAATTACTGATGCTTATATCATAGTAAACAGTACAGGCAAAAATAATTAACGTACAGTTTCCCCAGAGTTCCCTACTAATGGCATTGGTAAATCACAAGAAATAAACAAAATTGCGCGCGCGCGCGCGCGCACACACACACACTCACAATATTTCATAAGTTATTCATGATAAACGGTGGCTTTACAGTCTTTTTCCGACTAACTGCTGGCTAACCTGCAAACACTGGTTTCCCCTAAAACTGTTACACATGGGAACAATACACGCTCACTGGTCAACAAATATCTTTTAAGCGTTTATACATTAATATTAGTTAATGGATAGACGCTCACTGGTCAACAAATATCTTTTAAGCGTTTATACATTAATATACGTTAATGGATGTGCAAACGCTGCAATGTTCATCACTTTATCATATCCATCAATGCAACTTCTTATAAATCAAATACAGTACAATTTCTTTTGCTCTTTATGTTATCAGTTCTATTTCTTAGCCTAGTGAACATTGTCATTAACTTAAATATTGAGGGGACATATGTAAGTAAACACACATTTTTTTAAAAATCCAATAGAGTTTGTTTTCTTAATCATTATGGATTGTTACTAATGATGTAAAAGTAATTCAACTTGATTCATTATTGAGTATACCTTGACTTGGTAATCACACACACACACACACACACACACACACACACACACACACACACACACACACACACACACACACACACACACACACACACACACACACACACACACACACACACACACATTCTAATAACTGCTGTAATTCATATTTGTTTTATAATAACATTTTATTGCTGCAAATTAATTTTATCACAGGCATAGTGTTTATATCTAATGTGACAAAATCAAAAGCTAAGCTATTGAACTACAGGACTGTTTATAGTTAAAATTTCCATGCTCTCAAATATTCAATTTAAGAGCATGCTATGAGATTTAAACGACACTGCTAGTAAAGCCAGGTACTAAAACAATACAAATGAATTATATGTTACTACTGTCTCATTAAATACTTCCCAAAATTAACCACTGCTACGTAGGTTTCCATAGCCGCAGTCCATTTTGTTATTAAGTTTTCTACCAGTATGGACTTAATCAAATATGTCATGTCAGACATTTCACCCACATAATAATAGGTCTCTTCAGATCTACAGGTGAAATGTTTGAAACAACATATAAGACGGGGTCTATACCAAAAGACAACTTGAAATACAAAACTAATCAAAACTGTATATAAAATTATTTTAGCCAAAAAAGTATTTCATACTTTGTCTTAGAAAATAATATAGTCAAGTCTACTTGATGCAATAAAAATCATTACAATTCTTGATTTGTCTCAGCTAGCAATAGCGCAATAAGAAAACTTGAAATAAGTCAAAATAACTGTCTACGGATCATAACAGGTGCTTGAAGTAAACTCCTGTATCAGCATTACACGCCTACACAAATAATAAATACTTGTGTAATGAATACAAATACCAGACATGCATAATGTATGACAAAATATTACAAAGAAAATACAATAATCCATGGATTACGGAGCCACCAGCAGAACAAACACTAAAAACACAGACGAGCTTTAAACACCTGATGTCGAGATGGAGACAAGAAAATATAGAGATTGAACGACCAACACAACTGACTAACCCCCTGGATTTTACTGAATTTAATATAAACACTCAACTCACTGAACCCATCAACAAGGCGAATGATATGCCAACCAAGGTTGCCCAAATTTCATTAGAGACTATTAACAGCTTGTGTCCATCAGATCATTGGTTAAGAATATATACAGATGGATCTAGAATTAAAGGAGAAACTGGGGCGGGCATCTTCTCTGAGCACTTCTCCCACTATTTTGCGCTGAGCTCAGATGCTACTGTGTTCGAAGCAGAACTATTCGCAATCAATGAAGCACTGAGGCAAATAATAATGAGGCCCTGGCTAAACACCAACATAGTGATGCTGGTTGACTCTAAATCGGCACTCCAAGCGATAGCTAACAATAATACACCAAAAAGTTGTTTAATCCAGTCCATCCAAAGTAAATATAAAATAGTAAAAAAACACCACCAAATCCATAGCACTACAGTGGATCCCATCACACAGAGGTCTGAAGGGCAAAGAAGCAGCTGATGAGCTTGCTAAGAGAGGAACACTTTTACTCCAGAAACCTAAAAGATTGCCTACACTGGACGGAAGGATCAACACACTGAAAAGAGCATCCCACCTTGAATTCACCAGCAGCATACAGGAAGACATGAAGGACAAGCCATATAAAATGTTCGAGATCTATTCAACAAAATTAAAGACATACAAAGAAAAACATGTCACAATTTTTTGTTTAACAACAGGACATGACTGCCTGGTCAAACATCTTAAGAAAATTAATGTTATAAATTCCAACAAATGCACACTATGCGAATGCCCTCAATCAATTATGAACAAGGACCATCTTCTGGTCTGCAAAACGTTGGATGAACAGAAGCAGAGAGAGGACCTGCCTGGATTTTACTGGGAAGCAAGACTGAAGATGGCGTGAGCCAAAACAAGCCATTGGACAACAACAACAATTCTTGATTTGTAGTCAGTTACACCATGTTCAGATACAGGAAAATGCACAGGACTAGTAAAACAAAAGTTTTAATTTTGTACTGATTTTGAAATGGGTTCTATTTTTTATTAGTTTGAAACATGAATTAATTTGATAAGATGTATTACTGTGTGTTTGATATTCATAGCTCACATGCTGTACGGTTACAACCGAATGTTTATTCATTTTGTTATGAAGCATCATGAAAACACTGACGTAACAGTGTAGTGTTAGCTTCAAATGGACCATACACACGTCTGTAACTACATAGTATACTTAACCATTGTGTGTGTGTGTGTGTGTGTGTGTGTGTGTGTGTGAGAGAGAGAGAGAGAGAGAGAGAGAGAGAGAGAGAGAGAGAGAGAGAGAGAGAGAGAGAGAGAGAGAGAGAGAGAGAGAGAGAGAGAGAGAGAGAGAGAGAGAGAGAGAGAGAGAGAGAGCACGCACATATACTGCTTAAAACAGTACTGGGTAACTGAAGGCATTGATTAAAAAATGTAAAACTGAAATTGTTACCAACTTCTGACTGCCTCACCAAGAAAAAGAAGATAAACAAAGTTTCTTACATATTCCAGATGGAAAGCATGGACTGAAGCAGCATTACTGAAGACTGTACAAATCTTTGAAGATGATACATCACATGATAACAACATATTGTGTTTAACTTGTATGTGTACCACACTTGGTGTCATATGGATGAAATTAAATAAAAATGAGATTTCTTTAATACGTGAATGCCTGGCTAAGTAACTATTGTTCAGCTATGTTCAAGCATACGTAGACTGTTAAAATGTTCTTTCAATAACACAACAATAAAATGGTGCTTTGACTGAAAGATTTGTATCTAATTGTTGAAATAATTTCTATATACTATTTCATAAATACAATTTATCTAATGTTAAAACAATAATTCTTTTATCTTTGCACAACTTTCTAGTCTAAACAAATTTTATTAACTATTATGCACAAGCAGACTTAACCAAAACTTTAAACAATACAAAAATGTTGCTACAGAATAAAACACCTTATGTTCATACTGCTTTTTATGTAGCTTCTGGCTTTGGAATAACACTCAATGATACTATAAAAAATTACTAATGTTCATAAAAGATTCAATTTTTGTTCAACTCAAATTATAAATACTAATATAAAACTGGCAAAACAATTCTGGACCCACATTTACAATTAATGAACATTTTCTTTTTTAAATTACACATACAAAAAAGATATGAATCGATAATAAACAGCACCATATAGTGATCCGATTATTACCAGAAAATCTGAAGTATACTCTTTTTTTATTTCTTAACTAATTACAATGTAATGAACTTTTATTTAAATTTTTACATCATTTGGAAACAAGATCCTTCCATTTGTTGTCTTTACTTTGGCCTCATTATGAGGCAGGCACACAACCTTCTTGAGTGTTTATTAACTTAAAACGGTTCATTTATCTATTACCAGCAAACTCGAGACCTGTCGTCAGTCATTTCCAGGAACTGTGCACAAACATCTCGTAAACACTCGCCTTTGTTGTTAAATGTGAACTTGTAATAACTGCCATCAGCACAGACAACTGGAACATAAAAATTACAATAAACTATTTCAATGTACAGAAAAAATCCACATTATGGGTGTATCAAAAGTGCTTACAGGTGGTTTACAGATCAACATAAACTTATATATATTAATACAAGTTCCTATGTTTATACGTTTTATTGAATTTTGGGTGCTAAGTGACAGACAGAATTTACATTACAAGCAAACTGAATGAAATACTTATGGAGAATTATGAGGGTAACAAAGAGACCAAAGCATGATGATCAAGTAATGAAGATGAATAAACAGGAGGCATAATTATTGAAGAGGGATGACTAAGATAGTCCAGCCCTTCCAAACCATCTTAGACTTCCAACTGTGCGAGGACAGACGCAGTTGAAAATTCAAAGATACACTTCTGCCAACACATACTCTTTTCATGATTAAAAAAAAAATTATGCAGTTCTAAAAAAATAGTATAAATGATAGTGCAATTATATACTGTTCTGACGATCCCACTGATCGTCGTGTTGTTCAATGAAAACACAATAACTGACACCAATGAAGTTACTAATTACAAACTTTAATTTGATACAAGCAACAGTTAGAAATCAACAGAGGCACTTGAACACTTGAATACAATAATTCCAGTTAAATCATCCAACACACAACAATAAATGTCAGCTTCTATAGTTTTTCACAAATTAACACAATCATTATTTTCCACTAATTAGCAACACTTACTTGATCCACATTAAATTGTCAGCTGTAACTGAACTGAACCACTCTGAAATCCAGTATTTATACATATGCTGCCTTGCAGTGTCATGAGCCAGTGACCCTGGATGCTGGTAGAGTAGTCAAGTAAATGTCTGAAAGGAGCACGGACAATTTGAAAATAATCTAGAGCACTAGCAAATCTGCTACGGATAATGATCTGTAAACGTCTGGAACCGTATGCCCAGAATCACGTACGCATTCAGCGATGTGGTACTATTTATGTCATCAGTGTAACAATACTTAGTACCTCTTTTATGGATGCCATTATACAGCTTTACTGAAGATTTAGCATAGACATCTAGGATTTTTAAAAATACATTTAACAGTCTTCACAACTGAGAGGGCAATACAATGTCATCTAACAACATTGGTAAGTTCCCCTCATGAACTCATACCCAGTACAGGAACTGGCATTCCCAAGATATCCTAGTTGGATTCGTGGTCTTTTTCAATTAGTCTTGGACTGGACTGGAGGGCTATGGGTTGTTATTTTCAATAATTATTTATCTTTCTATCTGGCAGTTAAGCATAAATTATCCAGGCATTTTTAAGCAATGGAAAAAACATATAGAAAGGATACCCCTGGTGTCAGACCAGTCACACTGGAAAATCCATCCTACTTGAGGCAGGCCCTAAGAATTCTGGCCTTAAAGATTACAGGGGAGACCTTGAGACACAGATACGTATAGAAAGATGAGGAAAATCCTTTTATCAGGTTGTCAGTGTGGCCAGAATACCACCAGTGAAGAGGGAGGTAATATCGCCAGGTGATAGTACAATACTGAATATAACTAGAACAAAAGCTGTCTCCTTTGGTGATGGATTTCAGGACCTCAATTTTTATGATAAATGGCAGAATAAAGTTAGAGCTAGGAAAGCATTACAGAAAACTATTATTAATTTGCAACAAAATATTACAGAATTACGACAGAAAGTGAAAATGGAGAAAGATAACAAAATCCCAACAAGTGTATCACGGAACGGTTGTATTTCACCAATGAGAAGGAGCTTGCAAAGAAAACTGACTGGATTCTAGAGAAGAAACAACGATCTAATAAAAATTTTTTACAGGCATTGCACAGAGAAGGGCATTGAAAATGTTTCAATAAATCTAAAAAATATATATATTTATGTTCATTCACCTATCAATGAATTCATTCTTCATATACCAATGTACAGATTATTAGTTAAATGTAGTCGCATTCATAATAGAAATTTTATATGTCTACTACGTTATTGACACAAAGAAGTAGTTTCTATGGAAACTCACCGGTTCCCATTTTCAATAATGCACCAGCGACCGGCTGCAAATGTGCGACACGTCCTTATAAACATTTTCAATGTTAAAAAGGAAAACTGAAGAAGCACTGATATCTCCTTGTACAATGAATCCGATGCTAGAATAAAGTTAAAACAATAGTTGTTTGCAAGTAAGATAAAAACAAAAAGATACTCTTACTACAAGTCAGAATGTAAAGAAGAGACAGAAACAAGAAAAAAAATGTGGGAACCACCATCAATATATGGTATGTTAAGGGAATATCAGAATATGAAGCATTGTTTACCTTACTATTCGAAGTCACTAGTATATAGTATATATATATATATATATATATTACATTTAATATTTATAAATAAATTTACTTCAAGATATACCTTTTTTTCCTTATTAGGAACATGTTTCGGGTACTATCTTGCACCCATCCTCAGCCTTCCGCTTTTTTTGTCTGGTGAAGTACATATGTGTTGTTGGTTGACTATTATTATTGTGGCTTCCTGTTGGCTTCTGGTATTTCAAATTGGTTTTATTGTGTGTGATTGTAGTGTATGTGTTAGTTTTTTGTGTATTTTCAATGTTGAGTGCTTTGAATATTGTGTCATGTTTTGTATTGATTTGTATTTGTTCAGGTATTAGTTTGTTTTCTGTTTTATGTTTGTATATTTGTAAATTTTCCCAAATGTTCATTATGGTGCCTTTGTGTGGTATATGTTTTATTAGTGTTACATTGGTTATGTCTGGGAATTCATGACCTGTGTTTATTGCATATGTGGCTAAATTGGATTTATATATTTCTGGTTTTTTGCATGCATTTAGGTGTTCAAAATAACGTTTTTTCAGCTGTTTTTTAGTTTGTCCTATGTAACATTTATTGCAATCTTGGCATTCAATTTTGTATATGCCATTAGTTGTTGTATTATCTTTGTTGTGTGAGCTATTTAGATTTTGTAATTTATTTTTATTAGTTTTTTATGCTATTTTTATATCTGTGTTTTTAAATAGTTTTGTTAGTTTTGTCATTTTATTATTTATATATGTGAATGTGGTTATGGTTTGGTTATGAAAATGGATACAATAAAAATACTATGATCAAAATAGAAAATAAAATCAAATACAAAATAAAAACTGAACAATTAAGAATTAATCAAACTGAACAACACATAAATAATAACAACAACAAAAAATGGGCCACATTCACATATATAAATAATAAAATGACAAAACTAACAAAACTATTTAAAAACACAGATATAAAAATAGCATACAAAACTAATAAAAATAAATTACAAAATCTAAATAGCTCACACAACAAAGATAATACAACAACTAACGGCATATACAAAATTGAGTGCCAAGATTGCAATAAATGTTAAATGCATACAAAAAACCAGAAATATATAAATCCAATTTAGCCACACATGCAATAAACACGGGACATGAATTCCCAGACATAACCAATGTAACACTAATAAAACATATACCACACAAAGGCACCATAATGAACATTTGGGAAAATTTACAAATATACAAACATAAAACAGAAAACAAACTAATACCTGAACAAATACAAATCAATACAAAACATGACACAATATTCAAAGCACTCAACATTAAAAATACACAAAAAACTAACACATACACCACAATCACACACAATAAAACCAATTTGAAATACCAGAAGCCAACAGGAAGCCACAATAATAATAGTCAACCAACAACACATATGTACTTCACCAGACAAAAAAACCGGAAGGCTGAGGATGGGTACAAGATAGTACCCGAAACATGTTCCTAATAAGGAAAAAAAAGGTATATCTTGAAGTAAATTTATTTATAAATATTAAATGTATTATATACATCAAGAAACGGACTGTAGCAGAAAGTTATTGAATATACATATATATATATAGTCAATATAGAGTAACTGAACTTAAGAATAATGTGTTGAAAATTAATGTTATATTAGAAGAGGAATATAGAGCATTAACTGCAAACTGTTATAACAAAATATGCAGTGTTACACTTATGAAAATAAACTTACTAGACCAATAGAATTTATGGCAATGGTTTGCACCCATCATGTTAAATAGAGGATATAATCAGGATCTGAAAAAAAGAATTTAAAATACATGATTGTAGAAATACACAAGGGTAAAAAGAGTAAGTTATGCCCCCACCTATAAAAAACATTCAAAAATTTTTTTGTTATTTAACAAAAGAGTAGACACATTTATCTATTTTTCAACATAGTCACAAAGGTTTTCTAAACACTTTTCATATGGTGTGACGAGTTTCTCAGTTCCACATGCATAAAAATTTTGTCCAATCTGTTTAACCAATCTGAGGAGTGCTTCTTGCACATCATCATCTGTATTGAAACATCCAACACCCAGGATATGTTTGAGAGGACCAAACAGATGATAGTTGCATGGTACCAAGTCAGGGCTATAAGGCAGTTGGCACTACACTTCCCACTTGAATTTCAATTTCTGGAGCAACTCCTGTGTGACACTGATTGAATTTGAGGGTGGCACTGTTGTGAAGAAAAACGACTTCATCACTCACTGATCTTTAACGGTTTTTCACAACATTTTTTAAGTCTAACAGAATGATTCGGTATTGATTGTTGTTCCTCGGGGCTTAACTCCCTTGGAATAAAAAAAGAGCATAACCTTAATAACAACTGGTGTTGTTTCAGCTGTGGCAAATTCTTGTTTCCATTCACTTGATGCCCTTGTGTCTCTGAAGTGTAATGGTTCACCCAGCTATTATCTACTGTGATGATTTGCTTTAGAAACCAATGACCATCTATGGAGTACAGCTGAAGAAAGGACCATACAGCCACAAATATTGATTTTTGTGGTTGTTGTGTATTAACATACATCGTCCACAGCTTATTGATAACCCAGTTTATCATGAATGATCATAGACACACTACCATAGGAATGTTCTGTTGACTTGCAACCTCTTACATTCTAACACGACAGTTGGAAGAACCATAAACATAAGAGGCTGTCAGCACACATCACCTTTACACATAAAAGAGTAAACCCAATATCAACAGAAATAAATTCACAACATGTACCATATATGAATACTGCCAAGTATTTAGGTACGACCTTGGATACTAAGCTTCGATGGAAGGAGCATATAAAAATAAGAACAAAACTTAATACCTAACTTAGAAAAATGAACTGGCTACTTAAAAAAGGTCCGAGTTATCGTACATAAAAAACTGCTCCTCTAAAGCAAATTTTAAAACCTGTTTGTTGTCTGGTGTTCAGTTCTTGGACTGTGCCAAGAACAGTAATATTAAAATGATATAAATACTTCAAAATACAGTTCTCTGGATAACTGTTAATGTAACGGTACATATATTACCCACCCGAAACCTAATTAAATTATGTAAAAGTTATTTGAAAATATTATTGGGATATAAACAGCGTATACGAATTGACTCAAGGTCAACAGTTTAACTGCTAGAGACAGTTATTTTTAGCCATCTGACCTGTGAACTATGCATGTTAGACAAAGCAACAGCCGACGCCATCAGCCAAACCCAGCCGACGTCATACAGGAATGTAAGGAGTGTCAGCGACGACAGCTTCTGCGCTGAATGTAACAAAAAGCAGTCGTTATACAACACCTAACGGCAACGGACGCGGGCCGTGTGCTCGCCCGTTTCGTACAACCTCAGTTTTGAAACTACGAAAGTTCAGCGCGCCCGTACAAAAATATCGGTATGGAGAACCATACATGACTTCCATGTTCTAAGATTTATATTTTAAATCATTTACGAAATGAAATGTTTCCATAGAAATTACTTCTTTTCACTTATTGCTTCAGTCTTAACCAGAGTACTGTGCTCACTAACATAAACCACCACACATTATCGCACTCAATTTTCACTGATGATGGCAGTCGACGGCACTGCGGAAATGTCTGGTTTTGCAGAAAACGTTGGTCTACGGCCAAACAGGACGTGAAGGAATTTTAACAACAAACTACTACTTTGTTGCCGATAATGTAGTACATACATAAAAAATTATCCCTTCCCCACAACTATAATTTTCAATTATAGAAAATTAACCCCACCCTGTTCAACTAGCCTCTTCATTTATAGATATTTCATCTACGTTTCTACAGTGGATTATTAAGATATTCTTATCAGGATACTTTATTTATCAAAATTAAGTACTTTACTCTTGTTACAACAAAAAATGTTTCTGTTAAACTACCCTTTCCCAATAACCGATCTTCACCAAAATCAATAGGCCTTGAGTCCTCTACAACTCAGGCACATATGTAAAAAATTATTTGATTCTGTTTGAAATTATGGCAGTTATCGTTTGTCATGAAAAAATTTCTCGTGTTACAATATAAAATGTTGCAGGTAAACTACCCCTTTCCCTTAACCGATCTTCACCAAAATCAACAGACATTGAGTTCCCTATAGCTCAGGAAGGTATGCAAAATATTATTTGATTCTGTTTGAATGTGCGGCAGTTAGAAGGTAGTAAAACATTATTTGATTCTGTTTGAATGTGCGGCAGTTATCATTCGTCATAGAAACAATTACACTCGTTAAAACATTAACAGTGAGTAAACTACCCCTTTCCCTTAAATGATCTTCACCAAAATAAATAGGCCTTGAGTCCTCTACAACTCAGGTACATATGTATAAAATTATATGATTCTGTTTGAGTGTGCGGCAGTTATCATTCTTCATGAAAAACGTTCTCTTGTTACAACATGAAATGTTGCAGGTAAATTACCCCTTTCCCTTAACCTATCTTCAACAGAATCAACAGACCTTGAGTTATCAACAATTGAGGAAGGTATGCACAAAATTATTTGATTCTGTTTAAATGTGCGGCAGTTATCGTTCATCATAGAAACAATTACTCTTGTTAAAATATAAAATGTGGCAGGTAAACTACCCCTTTACCTTAACCGTGTAACAGTACAGACGGACCCAATACCAGAATTATGGGAATTATGGGTATTTTCATTGTTTTATTATGTATTTTTTTTTAAACATACAGAATGGTTAGGTACATTGTCCCTCTGGAAAACGGAACAATGTAAATTCGGCCAGAGTAAAACACCAAGGTCTCCGGTGGACGTGAAAACAGCAAAATCTACCATGGCGGTGTTTATGACGAAGTACCACAATATGCATTATGATTGGGCTATAACACTAGTCCGTCATCGCTAAGAACAATGACGCACTGAGTACAATGTGTGCAACGAGGCGTTGTCCAGCAAGACAAAGCGGGATGACGTAAGAACTACACACACACAAGCAAGAAATTACACTTGCCTCGCTCTCATTTCAACGCCATTCTTCAGAGGAGCCACAGCGATGTATCGTTGTGTGTATAACTTTTTAACAATACTTTAATTCAACTAACAAAAATGTTACCAACAGTAGTGGAGCAATAAAGGCTCATCTTGTTTACAGTATAAATATATAAAGAATGTAAATTCAGTGCACACATCTATCTAATTAAACTCAGCGGAATTAAAGGCGAACACCGACCATCACCATGGGAGTCTCACATCAACAACGGATGGACACCACCACCTAACAAGCAGAGAAGTTCCTTTTGTCATTTTTATAGTTAATGAGCTCATAAATACCAAATCGATAATAAAAAAGAATGTACGGGTCTGAAGTTGAATGTGTGAGAATGAATGCGTGAATGTATGGCCATAACACATAAGCCGAAGGCATTGGTTTGTGCAGTAACTAATTAACTATTAATAAATGATTTTAAGCTGCAGCTATAAAGTGTACATTGATATTAATTCAACAGATAAAGAAATAGAGAGAATCAAAAGAGATAGGAAAAGTAGCCACCATTTTGTTTTGTGTCATATCATATGACGTCACTATTTTGACCGCATGGTTGTATGTGTACTACCTTAGATTGAATTAAATTTGATGGTTAATTTCAAGAATATCTGGTTATCATTTGTGTCGTCAACTGTGTTTCAAAATCTTCCTGTACCCGAACCCTGGTATCCCTTAGGTAGAAAACAAGTTATAAAGGAAGAAAACGAGCCCGGCAAATAATGAAATTGGTGAGTATCATTAATACCGAATTGTGGTATTTGTTATCTATATCTTACTAAATATATATGCTAATATTATTGATAAGAGTGAGTGTATTCACAATTGCCGCCCTCACAGTGATTATAAGTTTGTTTATTCACAATTGTCGCCCTCACTGGGACTTGATAAATTATTATTATTATGGGTAAGATAACCTTATTTATGTATTTAAAGTTTATTGACAAAGGTAGTATTGTTAAAAACAAATATAAATACATTTATATTGTAATATCATTAGTGACTTATAAGTTTGTTTATTCACAATTGGCGCCCGAACAGGGACATTGTCCCTCTGGAAAAACCCCCTCAAGGAAAATTTTTTGTGTCGAAACATAAAAAAATTTCCTTGACTCATTCACACTCTCCTAAAAGGATCAGTCTAGATACGTCACCACAACCCCCTGTAACGTTACACAAAAAAAAATTTTATCATCACTTACCCTTGGTCCTATGATGCTGGTCGCACCCTCTGACCTTACTGGACTTCTCCTGAGAGATCCCTACACCATAAGGCCATGAGGCACTATACACTCCTGTTCTGACGCTCCAGCCAGCCCAGGACTGCGGTCACAACACCACAAAACTCTGAAACATCCAATACAAAATTTCAAAATAGTGGTATAATACACTTACATATCTACAACTGATATGTCCCCTTTTAGACGCATTGGTTTGTGTTCGGGCATTGGTTTGTTTTTTAATTCAAAAGTGTCACTTAACCACAACAAGACTTAAAATACATTGATTTTTTACCACCACCAAATTCAACTACTTCCTTGTAAGAAAATAAACAACATATATAGGCAACTACATATAACACAATATATCAATCATTCTTTATTATACCCCAAAATACCTTCACCTAATTATTTCTATAAATTCAACTTACAACTATCATGGCAGACACTTTTCCTTTAAACTTTGTTGCTCAACTTATAATCATTTATCTATTTTGTAAATGGCAGCTTACTAGAATATTTTATTTAACTTCACTTTTAACTTTAAATTTTCAACTTTAAAATATACTATCTCTTAACACTTATTATCGTCATTACCCCTGTAACGACCTCCTAGCCACACACTCTATTGCCATCAACATAATAAAACATCATAAAACATTGTACATTACATATTAACATTGTTACATTTACCTTACATTAAACAATTTAACTTTATATGATTTGTACCAAACTTTATCACATTACTACTTCATTAACTTTCAATTATTTGACATTTGTTTAGATTCTATACAACAATTTCAAATTTATCCTTACCTTTCTGTTACATTACCTTCCTTTGTTACCTCACCTTCCTACCATGAATTCTCCTTTTCTAATCCTTTTATCCTTACTCGTTTGGGTGACTCTCTATTACTCATTTTTCTCTGTCTTATTTTGGCATTGTCAACCTAACCTTACTACCCCTTTTTTCTTTTCTACACTAGCCGCTTCTAACCATTAATATATTTTGACACCAATATCTCTATAATAAACCCCTTCATAAATCCCATTTAAAACCTCTGGCACCGCGCCTTTTTGTACTAGTATGTGTGTATTCCCTCTAACCAACTCATTCCCTTATCGGTTTCTGACCCTTTCAGATAACCCTTTCCGGCACACAACGATCCCTTCCTGTCTCAACATCTCTCGTTGGACTCCTACACCAATACCCTTATTACAAAATATCACCATCAACAACTATAAAATTACCATGCACATCACTCAACTCTACATATAATTACTAACCACTGTGTCCCTAAAATATCTAACACCTCTTTATATTTTATCAGCATCTCAACACTTTATTTTTCCTAACTCCCAATAACTCTATTTAACTAACTCCCATGCCCTTATTTATCACTATTCCCCAAACTCTTTACAACATTTCAACTTAATACACCATTAGAAAATTCATCACTTATCTGCTAACAACACCTTTCATATCCAAATACATTACCTGCTTATCATTTACTAACCCTTTAAAATCTAAATTCCATAATATCATTTAAAATCATTATTAACTTCCTCCAATTATTTAAAATCGTACAATACATGTTTACATAAAAAAAATACATAAAATACACAACAGTAAAAATACACAAATACATAGACATAAATACACAAAATATACAATTCACATAATCATGAAATCGTTTACCATAATCAGTCCTAATCAGTCCATTTTTAAAAACACTGTCCACACAATTAAATGTTCATAACACAATAAACAATACACAACTACCCCATATCGTCGAACAATAGTCTTATCTTATATCTATATACATTGCTTATTATTGAATCTCTTATATTAACATCATAAATGCATATACCATTCAAATTTTCATTATTTTCCACAAACTCATTTAATCTGTCATGATTGGTCATTGTCCTGTCACCTCCAGTATAATTCGTCACAATCAGATAAGTTACTAAGTCATTATTTTCATTATCATCTCCTACTACTGCTATATCAGCTTCATTACAAGGTAAGTATTTCATATAGTTTGTTTTCTTCCATCCTACTCTCTCTATCAACTCTTTATAACCTCTATCTAACTTAAATACTTGCATCTCACCATCTACACACAACTCTTTCTCTAAATATCTCTCACTCCATTCAGAGGGTACTACTACATTAAAACCTCTCCTGATTTCTACAGGAACAGTACAACAATTCCAAAAACAATTATAGGTAGACCATTTATCTACCCAATACACTCGTGAAGCCTTTTCTTCACCCCCTACTACAACATTACAGGAAAAATTTACCCCCTGCAACCCCTTTATCTGTAACTTTTCTCTATACTTTCTCTCTAATTCATCAACACTTTTTATCACTTCATTATCAAATTCTACTCCCATTATACTTTTATCACCACTCTCAATACTCACACAATTATTTTCTAACCCTATATTTTTACTTCTATTATCGTAATGATCACCAATACTCACCTTGTTTTTTTCTATCTCTAACTTGTCTACTTTGTCAATACTACAATTTTGTCTCTGTATTTCATTTTCAACTTTTTTAAGTTTCTCGTCTAATTGGTTCAATTTTACGTCTCGTACATTATTTTGTTTTTTCAATTCATTTTCGAGGCTATCAAACTTCTCGTCAATCTCTTTTAACACACTATTTTGTGTTTTAATCAATGCGAACAGGTCTTCTAATGATATTTTATTTTCGGCTACTTTAGGTGTTGAGCTAATGTGTCTTTCCCGTAAAATAGATTCTGTCTCTGAATTTTCTATTTCTATGCTATTGTTATTTTCTGCCATTTTGTATTTTAGTATTTAAATGGTTATTTATCTCTATTTGTATTTGACTACGCAATATACTCAACTCGTATTTAACTATTTACCTTTAACAACATAACCTCTCATTCATTATATATCGTCTTCTGTGTTTCTCCATCTATCTGTTTTATATAAATTAATTTTATACAAAGTCCCTGTTCGGGCGCCAATTGTGAATTAACAAACTTATAGTCACTGTGAGGGCGGCAATTGTGAATACACTCACTCTTATCAATAATATTAGCATATATATTTAGTAAGATATAGATAACAAATACCATAATTCGGTATTAATGATACTCACCAATTTCATTATTTGCCGGGCTCGTTTTCTTCCTTTATAACTTGTTTTCTACCTAAGGGATACCAGGGTTCGGGTACAGGAAGATTTTGAAACACAGTTGACGACACAAATGATAACCAGATATTCTTGAAATTAACCATCAAATTTAATTCAATCTAAGGTAGTACACATACAACCATGCGGTCAAAATAGTGACGTCATATGATATGACACAAAACAAAATGGTGGCTACTTTTCCTATCTCTTTTGATTCTCTCTATTTCTTTATCTGTTGAATTAATATCAATGTACACTTTATAGCTGCAGCTTAAAATCATTTATTAATAGTTAATTAGTTACTGCACAAACCAATGCCTTCGGCTTACGTTTTATGGCCATACATTCACGCATTCATTCTCACACATTCAACTTCAGACCCGTACATTCTTTTTTATTATCGATTTGGTATTTATGAGCTCATTAACTATAAAAATGACAAAAGGAACTTCTCTGCTTGTTAGGTGGTGGTGTCCATCCGTTGTTGGTGTGAGACTCCCATGGTGATGGTCGGTGTTCGCCTTTAATTCCGCTGAGTTTAATTAGATAGATGTGTGCACTGAATTTACATTTTTTATATATTTATACTGTAAACAAGATGAGCCTTTATTGCTCCACTACTGTTGTTAACATTTTTGTTAGTTGAATTAAAGTATTGTTAAAAAGTTAAACACACAACGATACATCGCTGTGGCTCCTCTGAAGAATGGCGTTGAAATGAGAGCGAGGCAAGTGTAATTTCTTGCTTGTGTGTGTGTAGTTCTTACGTCATCCCGCTTTGTCTTGCTGGACAACGCCTCGTTGCACACATTGTACTCAGTGCGTCATTGTTCTTAGCGATGACGGACTAGTGTTATAGCCCAATCATAATGCATATTGTGGTACTTCGTCATCAACACCGCCATGGTAGATTTTGCTGTTTTCACGTCCACCGGAGACCTTGGTGTTTTACTCTGGCCGAATTTACGTTGTTCCGTTTTCCAGAGGGACAATGTACCTAACCATTCTGTATGTTTAAAAAAATACATAATAAAACAATGAAAATACCCATAATTCCCATAATTCTGGTACTGGGTCAGTCTGTACTGTTACAACCGATCTTCACCAAAATTAACAAGCCTTCAGTCTTTTACAATTGAGGAAAGTATGCAAAAAAATATTTGATTCTGTTTGAATGTGCGGCAGTTATCGTTCGTCATAGAAACAATTACTCTTGTTAAAACATTAACAGTGAGTAAACTACCACTTTCCCTTAACTGATCTTCACCAAAATAAATAGGCATTGAGTCCTCTACAACTCAGGTACATATGTATAAAATTATTTGATTCTCTTTGAGTGTGCAGCAGTTATCATTCTTCATGAAAAACGTTCTCTTGTTACAACATGAAATGTTGCAGGAAAACTACCCCTTTCCCTTAACCTATCTTCAACAGAATCAACAGACCTCCAGTTCTTAAATTCAGGAAAGTATGCAAAGCAGTATTTGATTCTCTTTGACTTTACGGCAGTTATCGTTCGTCATAAAAAAATTACCCTTGATAAAACATAAAATGTTGCTTGTAAACTACCCCTTTCCCTTAACAGATCTTCACCAAAATCAACAGACATTATTTTCCTATAGCCCAGGAAAGTATGCAAAACATTATTTGATTCTGATTGAATTTACGGCAGTTATCGTTTAGTCATAATAAAAATTACCCATATTAAAACATAAAACGTTGCAGGCAAACTACCCCTTTCCCTAACCCGATCTTCAACAAAAACAATAGGTCTTGAGAACTCTACAATTCAGGGCTGTATGCAAAACATTATTTGATTCTGTTTGAAAGTACGGCAGTTATCATTGTCATAGAAACAATTACGCTTGTTAAAACATGAAAAGTGGCAGGTAAACTACCTCTTTCGCTTAACCGATATTCACCAAAATCAACAGACCTTCAGTTCTTAAATTCAGGAAAGTATGCAAAGCAGTATTTGATTCTCTTTGAATTTACGGCAGTTATCGTTCGTCATAAAAAAATTACCCTCGATAAAACATAAAATGTTGCTTGTAAACTACCCCTTTCCCTTAACCAATCTACACCAAAATCAACAGACCTTGAGTTCTTTATAATTCAAATAGGACTGGAAAAAAGTAGTTGATTCTGTTTGAATTTATGGCAGTTATCGTTCGTCATAGAAAAAATTACCCTTGTTAAAACATAAAATGTTGCTGGTAAACTACCCCCTTCCCTTAACCGATCTTCACCAACACCAATAGGTCTTGAGAACTCTACAATTCAGGGCTGTATGCAAAACATTATTTGATTCTGTTTGAATTTGCGGCTGTTATCGTTTGCCATAGAAAAAACATGGAAGTAAAAATTACCCTTGATAAAAAAAAAAACTTTGCCAGTAAACTACACCTTTCCCGTAACCGATCTTCACCAAAAACAACAGATCTTGAGTACTCTACAATTCAGGGCTGTATGCAAAAAATTATTTGATTCTGTTTGAATTTGCGGCTCTTATCGTTTGCCATAGAAAATACCCTTGTTAAAACATAAAACGTTGCAGGTAAACTACCCCTTCCCGTTAACCGATCTTCACCAAAATCAATAGGCATTGAGAACATTACAAATAGGTCTTGTGAACTCTACAATACAGGGCAGTATGCACAACATTATTTGATTCTGTTTGAATTTGCGGCTGTTTCTTTTGCCATAGAAAAAAATTACCCTTGATAAAAAAACGTTGCAGGTAAACTACCCCTTTCCCTTAACCGATTTTCACCAAAACCAACAGGTCTTGAGAACTCTACAATTCAGGGCTGTATGCAAAGCATTATTTGATTCTGTTATAATTTGCGGCTCTTATCGCTTGCCATAGAAAATACCCATGTTAAAATATAAAACGTTGCAGGTAAATTACCCCTTTCCCTTAACCGATCTTCAACAAAATCAACAGACCTTGAGTTCTCTTTAATTCAAAAAGGTATGCAAAAACGTAGTTGATTCTGTTTGAATTTATGGCAGTTATCGTTCGTCATAGAAAAAATTCCCATTGTTAAAACATAAAATGTTGCAGGTAAACTACCCCTTTCCCTTAACCGATCTTCACCAAAATCAATAGGTCTTGAGAACTCTACAATATAGGGCTGTATGCAAAACATTATTTGATTCTGTGTGAATGTGCGGCAGTTATCGTTCGTCATGAAAACATTTCTCTTGTTACAACTTAAAATGTTGCAGGTAAACTACCCCTTTCCCTTAACCGATCTTCACCAAAATCAACGGGCCTTGAGTTCTGTATAATTCAGGTAAGCATGCAAAACATTATTTGATTCTGTTTGAATGTGCTGCAGTTATCGTTCGTCATAAAAAAATTACCCTTGTTAAAACATAAAACATTGCTGGTAAACTACCCCTTTCTCTTAACCGATCTTCAACAAAATCAACAGACCTTGAGTTCTTTATAATTCAAATAGGATTGGAAAAAAGTAGTTGATTCTGTTTTAATTTATAGCAGTTATCGTTCGTCACAGAAAAAATTACCCTTGTTAAAACATAAAATGTTGCAGGTAAACTACCCCTTTCTGTTAACCGATCTTTACAAAAAACAATAAGTATTGAGAACTCTACAATTCAGGGCTGTATGCAAAACATTATTTGATTCTGTTTGAATTTGCAGCTGTTATCGTTTGCCATAGAAAAATATCGGTATGGAGAACCATTGATGACTTCCATATTCTAAGATATATACGCCGTATTTAAAATCATTTTCGAAATGAAATATTACCATAGAAACTACTTCTTTCTACTTACTGCTTCAGCCTTAACCACAATACTGTGGTCACTAACGTATACCACCTCACGTTATCGCACTCGATTTTCACTGATGATGGAAGTCGATGGCATTGCCGAAACGTCTGGTTTTGTAGAAAACATTGGACTACGGCCAAATATCCCGGGAAGGAATTTTAACAAAAACTACTTCTTTGTTGCCGATAACGTTGTATACATATATTGTGCCGAACTGGCTTCGGCAACGTATTATTAGTATTTTAAAAACGAGCGCCGCGGACGTCACGCACTGCCACACTGTTACGATAGTTTGTTGCCGGTCGGTTATACACACAAACGGTTGTGCAGCTACGCAATACAGCTGGCGCTGCCAGCCAGCTGTGTCTGTACATTCCTGCATTCGGAGGTTACTTGGCTGGACCGAAACGTTGTATCGGCCTCATTTCTGCTTGATCCTCCAACCTGTTCATCTGGTCTCGGCTGGCGGCAAACTTCTATCCAGGACTTCCGAACCTATCACTATGATAGGCTAGATAAAGTGTTGTTCCAGGTACGTGCAAGTCTGCGGGTTCTGAAAATATTCTAACCCCAAATATATTTTGTGTTTCAGCTTTCATTATGAGTTATGCTTGTGTGTGTGTGCGTATAGAGCAGTTTTTAATCTGGGCATTAATGCTATTACAAAATCAAATTAAATTAAATTTAATTAAATTATGAATGTGAGAGTCGTGGGTCAAGTTGATTTCAATAGAGAATATGCTAATGTATCTTGCACTCAGCTGTTTTGATGTAATTAATAACTACGAAAGACACAGCTAATCAATTTGAATATTTCAATGAAACATTAAGAAAGTAATTGCTAGACGAGCTTAATACTGTTTAATCTGAATTAGTGGCGATGTGTGTGTGCGCTGTTGCTGCTTAAAGTTAGTGTTGGTAATTAATGTGGACGGCCTAAGTGGCGTGATTTTCTTTATGACACCCTCTACAACCTATTGTATGTCCAGGTGCTCGACCAAGGGCGAGATGGGTGTCAGGGGTGGACGAACATCTGTCCACCCTAATGGCAGAGACGATCTTATAGCCACAATGCCGTCAGTCGAGGACTTTTCCAACGCTAAGCTGCACCAGGGACTTGTGACACGACTGTGACATCACTGATCCGCGCCTATACGAACTAAGTACACCGGACAATCCAGGTGGGAAAATTCTGATTATCTATTTCTCTCTCTCTACAACATGTGAATGCACAGAAGCCGCCGGAAGCTCACTCGTGAAGTTCTGAACATTATACTCTAGCACAAACTCTCGTGTTCAATTATGTTATTGCATGTGTGGACGTTACCACAGTACACCTAATGAAGTATCTTATAACTGTATAATGTGTAAGAAGTTACACACATACACACATCCGCAGTTTGCTGTAAGATCTAACTTTCATCTAATTAAGACCATTAGGGAGTTAATTATCTCGTGCTATCATGTCATCTGGTCATGGCTGAGTTTTAATAACGTAGCGGGGGTTGTCTGATGCTGTAGATGAGAAACGATTTTCTTTCACACACATACTTAACGCTTAATGATTAAGGTAAGGGGTCGTTTGGCTGGTTGAGTTTCGGGGCGGTCACTTACATTCTCTGGTGTGAACTATGCTTGTGAATATGCTGGCAAATCTATGCTTAGGAGCTGAGATATTCCATTTACGTTGTCATTTATATTTGTATCTATCTATACATATTAGGGTTCCTTCATTTACTGTAGTTGGAATGGGTTTATGAGGAGGTTAGTGTTGAAATGAGGGATGTTTTGTTATTCATGTCGTATATGTGTTTGTGTGTGTAATTTTACTATATATATATATTTTTTTGGGGGGGAATATGTAACGGATTTAAAAAAGAGAATAACCATAAATGTGCTTACTGAGACAACAGGCTAGCCTATTTGATATTATACAACACTGATGGATTAGTATTGCTTTATGAATGAGATTATTACTAACTTTGACTCATACATAATCAGGCAGAAATTTTTGCAATTAGTTTAATATCAACTCACTTACTTTGTGACATTATGAATTAATGGATATACATATATATATATAATTCTGCCTTTAATGGTGTGCTCACACAATCACGAACTTGTCATGTATGTAAAATCTTACAGGTTGAATAAAGCACACGCTTGTTGGTTAAGAGTTTTTCATTTGCAAGTCCTGTCATTCACCTGGGGGGACATGTCTGTAATTGTATTTGGGCCTTGCACACTTTTGCTTCCTCTAGGTTTTTTTTTACCTAGTTCTAAATATGTCTCTCCCCTTTTACAAAACTTAGAAAAATAAAAGGGGGGTTTCAAATGGTAGTTCAGAGCGTGGTTGTTATGATTCTGGGTGGATAGTAGGTATTATTTCTGCCTTATTTTTCTCTGTTGAACTTGAGAAATTTTAGAATCTGGGGACTTCTATTTATTTTCTTAAATGAAACTTAGTGTGGCTACAGACATGTCAGCTGGTGTTAGGACTTGCAAATTATTTCAAATTATTTTTGATTAGAATCCAAGTGTTGTAAGAAAACTTAATGGTAGTGTAATAAATTAACAGAATGAACAACCAGAAAAAAGAGCACATTTTATAAAATGAATAAGGGGTTAATGAAGTTTAAAATAATTTAATATGTGTTAGTGTTTAAGTGATTATTTTGTGATGTTGAGTGTAAGATGAATTTTGAAAAGGGGTTATAAGAATGTGATTAATTTTTTAATGAATGTGTGCTGATTGGTTGCACTTGCACATACCCTGGAGCTCATACGGAGTCTGGACATGATGAGGGCCGTCGGTACTTGTTAAGTTTGATTATGACTTGTCTCTTGGATTAGACAACGTGTTTGGTAGCATCCCAGTTATATGGTAATTGTTTATTGAGGGCGTTGCGTTGCGGTATCGTGTATTTTGAATGCAGTTATGGTCTGACCAAGGGCATGGATGTGATAGTTTATATTTTCGATTATATCGAATTTTATGGGTACTTTGTGTGTTGTATTTAGTGAGTTAGTTTGGTTGTTTTGTGTTGTGTTCTCTTCTGGGCATTTTGCATGGCTGTTTCTCTGCTTTTATGACACCCATCTCGTCGTATCGCTAGAGCATTCTGGAGCCACTTGTATGATCAAGTTCTTCCTGTCGTTCTCTTTAATTCTTGCTTTTACGTGGTGTGTGTGTGTATTGCGCGGTCATGTCCATTTCGGTAAATGTGGATTTGTTTGTAAAAGATGAGCTCGAGTGAGAGGTCCGGTTCCGGGGACGGAAGCCGCAGGAGACTGTTGTTTCATTAAGGAAGCAACTCCGTGAGGCTCTTGCCTCCGGTGAGGCACCGAGTGGGAGAGTATTACTTACGGATGTCACCGCCGAGGTGGAGCTGTGCTCGGGAAAATTTGTAGAACTGCTCGATTTGGCCGAAGGCCTGCAGTCGGCGGCACCCACCTCTACGGCTAGACAGAGGGTGCGCCAACGTTTACAACACGTTCTATGCCGTTTACAGAATGCTGAATCACAGGCTACCACCTCGGAATTAGAGAAAAATGTTGTCACTCTTAGGGAGCAAGTGGCGATGGCATTGCGAGAGTTTTCTCTCGGCCAGCGTCGCCACGTAGATCCGAATTCCGGTTCTTCTTCTTCTTCTGTTGAGACGGCAGCCAGGGTGGAACCCCCTGTGCATGTTCCTGCCTTTTCCGATATGGCCACCGCAAGCTATCACAAGCTTCCTAACCCACTGTCGGATGTCATTTAGCGTCTCCCAGTTGTTGATGGTCTGGATCCTGAGGCGCTTTTGAGATTCTTGCGCGTATTTTTTCAGTTGGCCGATTTCCCTGGGCTGTCGGAGCGGACTTTGCTTGAGCTCATTTACCCGTACTGTCGGGGATCTATGGCTGAGCGCGTGACAAGTACCCTTAGGGATGGTGGTGGCATAGACCATTTCCATCGGGAAGTCCTGGACGCTTTCGTACCGGGAAGGTTACACGACCGGTTACGACACAAACATTTCTATAGAGTTCAAGCAAGCGGAGAGTCCCTTGCTCATTTCATTTCCAGTGTTAAAGACGCGGCCCGGATCCTGAGGCTGGGGTTGTCAGAGTCTGATGTCATTCATACTATTTTGCAGGGCGTGACGCCGGAGGAACGGTCACGTTTGACATTCGCTGCCCGTCCCCAAAGTTTTATTGATTTAGACCGGCTGTGCGCCGAGTCGACCACTATACAGGGTAATGACGATATTAGAGCCCGCGAGGCTAGGAGGCGTTCAGAACGCTCTAATTTCGAGCGACGAGTCGGGCAGCCCGGGTCTTGGGGTCCTAGGCCTGCGCCGGTTCAGAGCTGTGAAGTACGAGAATTATTCTGTTCTAGGTGTCATAGATCCGGTCACGTCGCGCGCTATTGTAACGATGCTAGACAGCGTCAAGGGACTTCCCGAAAAGGTAACCTTTCAAAAAACGTAAATTCTCGGGGAAGATAAGTCGGGAGTGGTCTTCCCCGTTAGGCCGTTCTCTTCCGGTTTCACTTAACCCCAGGCGGATAGCTAATCCCGGGTCATCCGGCTCCAAGGTCCTGCGAACTGTCCCCAACTACAGTTCAGTATGCCCCTTCCTGTTGGTCGAGTTGAAAAAGGGTCAGCTCAGAGCCTTGGTTGACTCTGGATCAGCCCGATCCATAATTTCATCTAGAGTATGTGAGGACCTTGAACAACAGGGCTTACTATTAGGGTCGGATCGGTCTTCCGTGGTATGCTGGACTGCATCGCGGGAAATTCTGCCCATCTCCCGGGTGGTTTCCCTGAGTATTAAAATCGAGTGTTTTTCATGGGTGTGGCGATTTTTGGTTTCTCCGGCTCTGGGAGTCGACTGCATTGTGGGTGCCGATTTCATCTCCAAGAGTGGTCTCGTTTTAGATCTTCAAGCGCACCACTGTTATTTTAAATTCAATCGGGAGGTTGTCATTCCTTTCCTTGGGTACCAGGGAGCTAAGGGAGGTGTCCAAGAGGTCGTGTGTCCCGATTCAGAAAGAGACCATCTCACCCCGTCCCAGAGGCATGCTTTAGATCATTTGTGTGAGCAGTTTCCCACTGTATTAACTCCCAACCTGGGGCTCACACATCTTTTGGAATATAAGATCCGTTTAACGGACTCCGCCATAGTCCGCTCACACCCATACAAATTCGCCCCTCCAAAGATGGATGTCCTAAGAGAGAAGGTTCAAGAGTTGCTTAAACAAGGGGTCATTGAACCTTCCAACTCTAGGTATGCAAGTCCAGCATTTCTGGTGCCCAAGCCTGGAGGTAAACAGCGTATGGTCATTGACTATCGCAAACTCAATGCTAATATTGAGGTGGATTCAGTTCCTCTTCCCGATTTACATTCCGCGTTCGATTGGTTTAGTGGGGCCAGGTACTTCACCATCTTTGACCTCAATGCCGCTTATCATCAGATTCCTCTGTCTAAGGAAAGCCGCCCTTATACGGCATTCTGTGTGCCATGGAATCTTTATCAATATACTAGGGTACCCATGGGTCTGGCAGTGGGGGCTCAAACCCTCACGCGACTACTTGACACTGTATTCCATGACGTAAAATTTAAATTCATCTTTAATTATCTTGATGACCTCTTGGTCTACAGTAAAACGTTCGAGGAGCATCTGGGTCACCTGAGAGAGGTGATGTGCCGATTGAGGAGTGCTGGCCTCACTATCAATCCAGACAAGGTAAAGTTTGCACAAAGGAGTATTTCGTTTTTAGGGCATCTCGTCTCATATGGGGGTGTGACGGTCGACCCGGAGAGGACACAAGGCATCCGGGATTTTCCTCCCCCTAGGGATGCGAAAGGTGTTGCCAGATTTGTTGGCATGGTCAATTTTTACCGTAGATTTATCCCTAATGCCGCGGAGATTGCTGTACCTTTAAACGAACTCAGGAAAAAGGGTACCAAATTTGTATGGGGAGAGAGGCAACAGCGGGCCTTTGATACCCTCAAGGAGGCGATCGTCTCTCCCCCTGTGTTGAGGATGCCGGATTTTTCAAAAAAATTCATTTTGCAAACGGACGCGAGTTTTATTGCGCTCGGGGCGGTTCTGTCCCAGGAAGTCGATGGTGCTAGGCAGCCGGTGGCATTTATATCCCGGACCTTGACCCAACAAGAGAGGAAGTCTTCAGTGTATGAACTAGAGTGTCTTGCTGTTGTGTACGCTCTAGATAAGTTCAGGCGTTTCTTGGAACACGCTGAGTTCCTGTTGGAGACCGATAATCAGGCTCTCTCCTGGCTTCTCGCTCATCCCCGGCAGCTGGGTAAAATAGGGCGTTGGGTGGTCAAGATCTCATCCTTTAAATTCAAAGTGCAACACATCAGGGGAACACAAAATGTTGTTGCAGACGCCTTGTCACGTATGTTCTCCCAACCCAGCGAGGCCAATTCTGAGCAACCCTGTTCCGTTCTGCTGGATTTTCCTTTGGCTTTTACTGATGTGTTACCCCATCAGTTAAATGATGAAGAGTTGGGTCCTATCATCCAACACCTAAAAGAGGGTAACGTGCAGGTACCATATTTTCTGTCCAAGGGCGTCATGTGCTGCCAAGAACGAAAAGGACGTGCCCCAAAGGTTGTGCTGCCTAGCAAGCTCGTGCCAATGGTCTTCAGCTACTATCATGATTCCCCAATAGGTGGCCATAAGGGAATTTCGAAGACCATTTCCAGTATTAGGAGGCATTTCATCTGGAAGGGCATGGACAGGGACATCGCGGCTCGTGTGAAAGCATGTCATCTCTGTGGCTTGAGTAAGCCTGCTCAAAACACTAAATTGGGTCTATTGTCATCTGATGTGGCGAGCAAACCCATGGAGAAGTTATTCATAGACTACGTGGGACCTTTCCCTCGTAGCAAGTCAGGTAATGCTTACCTACTTGTTTGCGTGGATGCTTTTTCCAAGTTTGTCTGGCTACTGCCCTTACGACAGGCAAACACTCGCTCAACTATCCTTATGCTACAGACCCATGTCTTTCAGCATTTCGGTTTTCCGTCCACCATTGTCTCTGACAATGGACCACAGTTCATTTCAAAAGATTTCCGGCGAATGTGTTTCGCTAACGGCATCAAACATGTGACCACTTCCCCGTACTACCCTCAACCGTCCCACGCGGAGAGATTTAACCGGAATCTCCGTTCAGCGCTTATCGCCTATCATGCTGAACAACAGGATTGTTGGGACCAAAATTTAAAGTGGTTGCAATTGGCATTTAACACGGCCCTACACGAGAGTCACAAAGCCGTACCCTTTGAAGTCATGTTTGGGTTCTCGCCGAGTTTGCCGTTGGACAATTTGTGGCACATTGATGATCTTCTGCCGAACGATCCTGAGGTCACGACTGTGGACAGATGGCGGGAGGTCCGGAGGAATTTGCTTCGTGCGCACGAACGCGTCCGTAGTCGCTACAATCAGGGGCGAATTCCGAACCCATTTAAGATTGGCGACTTGGTCTACTGTCAGAGCCATCCGATCAGCTCAGACATAAATAGGAGGGCCGCTAAACTATGTTATCGTTGGTCGGGACCATACCGCATTCTTCGGTTTGTGTCGCCCGTCACAGTGAAATTGGGTGATCCCGGAGGGGATGTTGAAAGAGTAACCACTCATATTTCGAAGCTAAAGTTTTGCCATAGGGCATGAGTTAGGGATGACAGTTAGGCCCATAAAAAAAGGGGGGAATACTATTTGGGGTTCCTGGATCTCAGTTATTGGAATTGGGAGGCCTTGGTGGTCAGTACTCAAAGCGGGATCCTGCGATTCTTCTCTTTCTCCTGTTCTTTTCTGTCTCTTATATCTGCATGCGGACCAGGGCCCGGCGAGCATGCAGGACTCACACTTACATCTTCTCTTTCAGACACACACTCACTAACTCACACCTCTTCCTTCTGCCTTTTCGTTTTCCTGTGTTACTGAACTCACCAAGAGCGTTTTTAGAATCTGAGATTTTCCAGGTTTCCCGCAGCCGTCGTGCTTGAGGACTTGTTTGTTTTGGGTCAACCATGTTGCCCTTTTGGGGTGAGGGTGTGCTGAACTGGCTTCGGCAACGTATTATTAGTATTTTAAAAACGAGTGCCGCGGACGTCACGCACTGCCACACTGTTACGATAGTTTGTTGCCGGTCGGTTATACACACAAACGGTTGTGCAGCTACGCAATACAGCTGGCGCTGCCAGCCAGCTGTGTCTGTACATTCCTGCATTCGGAGGTTACTTGGCTGGACCGAAACGTTGTATCGGCCTCATTTCTGCTTGATCCTCCAACCTGTTCATCTGGTCTCGGCTGGCGGCAAACTTCTATCCAGGACTTCCGAACCTATCACTATGATAGGCTAGATAAAGTGTTGTTCCAGGTACGTGCAAGTCTGCGGGTTCTGAAAATATTCTAACCCCAAATATATTTTGTGTTTCAGCTTTCATTATGAGTTATGCTTGTGTGTGTGTGCGTATAGAGCAGTTTTTAATCTGGGCATTAATGCTATTACAAAATCAAATTAAATTAAATTTAATTCAATTATGAATGTGAGAGTCGTGGGTCAAGTTGATTTCAATAGAGAATATGCTAATGTATCTTGCACTCAGCTGTTTTGATGTAATTAATAACTACGAAAGACACAGCTAATCAATTTGAATATTTCAATGAAACATTAAGAAAGTAATTGCTAGACGAGCTTAATACTGTTTAATCTGAATTAGTGGCGATGTGTGTGTGCGCTGTTGCTGCTTAAAGTTAGTGTTGGTAATTAATGTGGACGGCCTAAGTGGCGTGATTTTCTTTATGACACCCTCTACAACCTATTGTATGTCCAGGTGCTCGACCAAGGGCGAGATGGGTGTCAGGGGTGGACGAACATCTGTCCACCCTAATGGCAGAGACGATCTTATAGCCACAATGCCGTCAGTCGAGGACTTTTCCAACGCTAAGCTGCACCAGGGACTTGTGACACGACTGTGACATCACTGATCCGCGCCTATACGAACTAAGTACACCGGACAATCCAGGTGGGAAAATTCTGATTATCTATTTCTCTCTCTCTACAACATGTGAATGCACAGAAGCCGCCAGAAGCTCACTCGTGAAGTTCTGAACATTATACTCTAGCACAAACTCTCGTGTTCAATTATGTTATTGCGTGTGTGGACATTACCACAGTACACCTAATGAAGTATCTTATAACTGTATAATGTGTAAGAAGTTACACACATACACACACATCCGCAGTTTGCTGTAAGATCTAACTTTCATCTAATTAAGACCATTAGGGAGTTAATTATCTCGTGCTATCATGTCATCTGGTCATGGCTGAGTTTTAATAACGTAGCGGGGGTTGTCTGATGCTGTAGATGAGAAACGATTTTCTTTCACACACATACTTAACGCTTAATGATTAAGGTAAGGGGTCGTTTGGCTGGTTGAGTTTCGGGGCGGTCACTTACATTCTCTGGTGTGAACTATGCTTGTGAATATGCTGGCAAATCTATGCTTAGGAGCTGAGATATTCCATTTACGTTGTCATTTATATTTGTATCTATCTATACATATTAGGGTTCCTTCATTTACTGTAGTTGGAATGGGTTTATGAGGAGGTTAGTGTTGAAATGAGGGATGTTTTGTTATTCATGTCGTATATGTGTTTGTGTGTGTAATTTTAGTATATATATATATATATTTTTTTTTGGGGGAATATGTAACGGATTTAAAAAAGAGAATAACCATAAATGTGCTTACTGAGACAACAGGCTAGCCTATTTGATATTATACAACACTGATGGATTAGTATTGCTTTATGAATGAGATTATTACTAACTTTGACTCATACATAATCAGGCAGAAATTTTTGCAATTAGTTTAATATCAACTCACTTACTTTGTGACATTATGAATTAATGGATATACATATATATATATATATATATAATTCTGCCTTTAATGGTGTGCTCACACAATCACGAACTTGTCATGTATGTAAAATCTTACAGGTTGAATAAAGCACACGCTTGTTGGTTAAGAGTTTTTCATTTGCAAGTCCTGTCATTCACCTGGGGGGACATGTCTGTAATTGTATTTGGGCCTTGCACACTTTTGCTTCCTCTAGGTTTTTTTTTACCTAGTTCTAAATATGTCTCTCCCCTTTTACAAAACTTAGAAAAATAAAAGGGGGGTTTCAAATGGTAGTTCAGAGCGTGGTTGTTATGATTCTGGGTGGATAGTAGGTATTATTTCTGCCTTATTTTTCTCTGTTGAACTTGAGAAATTTTAGAATCTGGGGACTTATATTTATTTTCTTAAATGAAACTTAGTGTGGCTACAGACATGTCAGCTGGTGTTAGGACTTGCAAATTATTTCAAATTATTTTTGATTAGAATCCAAGTGTTGTAAGAAAACTTAATGGTAGTGTAATAAATTAACAGAATGAACAACCAGAAAAAAGAGCACATTTTATAAAATGAATAAGGGGTTAATGAAGTTTAAAATAATTTAATATGTGTTAGTGTTTAAGTGATTATTTTGTGATGTTGAGTGTAAGATGAATTTTGAAAAGGGGTTATAAGAATGTGATTAATTTTTTAATGAATGTGTGCTGATTGGTTGCACTTGCACATACCCTGGAGCTCATACGGAGTCTGGACATGATGAGGGCCGTTGGTACTTGTTGAGTTTGATTATGACTTGTCTCTTGGATTAGACAACGTGTTTGGTAGCATCCCAGTTATATGGTAATTGTTTATTGAGGGCGTTGCGTTGCGGTATCGTGTATTTTGAATGCGGTTATGGTCCGACCAAGGGCATGGATGTGATAGTTTATATTTTCGATTATATCGAATTTTATGTGTACTTTGTGTGTTGTATTTAGTGAGTTAGTTTGGTTGTTTTGTGTTGTGTTCTCTTCTGGGCATTTTGCATGGCTGTTTCTCTGCTTTTATGACACCCATCTCGTCGTATCGCTAGAGCATTCTGGAGCCACTTGTATGATCAAGTTCTTCCTGTCGTTCTCTTTAATTCTTGCTTTTACGTGGTGTGTGTGTGGATTGCGCGGTCATGTCCATTTCGGTAAATGTGGATTTGTTTGTACAAGATGAGCTCGAGTGGGAGGTCCGGTTCCGGGGACGGAAGCCGCAGGAGACTGTTGTTTCATTAAGGAAGCAACTCCGTGAGGCTCTTGCCTCCGGTGAGGCACCGAGTGGGAGAGTATTACTTACGGATGTCACCGCCGAGGTGGAGCTGTGCTCGGAAAAATTTGTAGAACTGCTCGATTTGGCCGAAGGCCTGCAGTCGGCGGCACCCACCTCTACGGCTAGACAGAGGGTGCACCAACGTTTACAACACGTTCTATGCCGTTTACAGAATGCTGAATCACAGGCTACCACCTCGGAATTAGAGAAAAATGTTGTCACTCTTAGGGAGCAAGTGGCGATGGCATTGCGGAAGTTTTCTCTCGGCCAGCGTCGCCACGTAGATCCGAATTCCGGTTCTTCTTCTTCTTCTGTTGAGACGGCAGCCAGGGTGGAACCCCCTGTGCATGTTCCTGCCTTTTCCGATATGGCCACCGCAAGCTATCACAAGCTTCCTAACCCACTGTCGGATGTCATTCAGCGTCTCCCAGTTGTCGATGGTCTGGATCCTGAGGCGCTTTTGAGATTCTTGCGCGTATTTTTTCAGTTGGCCGATTTCCCTGGGCTGTCGGAGCGGACTTTGCTTGAGCTCATTTACCCGTACTGTCGGGGATCTATGGCTGAGCGCGTGACAAGTACCCTTAGGGATGGTGGTGGCATAGACCATTTCCATCAGGAAGTCCTGGACGCTTTCGTACCGGGAAGGTTACACGACCGGTTACGACACAAACATTTCTATAGAGTTCAAGCAAGCGGAGAGTCCCTTGCTCATTTCATTTCCAGTGTTAAAGACGCGGCCCGGATCCTGAGGCTGGGGTTGTCAGAGTCTGATGTCATTCATACTATTTTGCAGGGCGTGACGCCGGAGGAACGGTCACGTTTGACATTCGCTGCCCGTCCCCAAAGTTTTATTGATTTAGACCGGCTGTGCGCCGAGTCGACCACTATACAGGGTAATGACGATATTAGAGCCCGCGAGGCTAGGAGGCGTTCAGAACGCTCTAATTTCGAGCGACGAGTCGGGCAGCCCGGGTCTTGGGGTCCTAGGCCTGCGCCGGTTCAGAGCTGTGAAGTACGAGAATTATTCTGTTCTAGGTGTCATAGATCCGGTCACGTCGCGCGCTATTGTAACGATGCTAGACAGCGTCAAGGGACTTCCCGAAAAGGTAACCTTTCAAAAAACGTAAATTCTCGGGGAAGATAAGTCGGGAGTGGTCTTCCCCGTTAGGCCGTTCTCTTCCGGTTTCACTTAACCCCAGGCGGATAGCTAATCCCGGGTCATCCGGCTCCAAGGTCCTGCGAACTGTCCCCAACTACAGTTCAGTATGCCCCTTCCTGTTGGTCGAGTCGAAAAAGGGTCAGCTCAGAGCCTTGGTTGACTCTGGATCAGCCCGATCCATAATTTCATCTAGAGTATGTGAGGACCTTGAACAAGAGGGCTTACTATTAGGGTCGGATCGGTCTTCTGTGGTATGCTGGACTGCATCACGGGAAATTCTGCCCATCTCCCGGGTGGTTTCCCTGAGTATTAAAATCGAGTGTTTTTCATGGGTGTGGCGATTTTTGGTTTCTCCGGCTCTGGGAGTCGACTGCATTGTGGGTGCCGATTTCATCTCCAAGAGTGGTCTCGTTTTAGATCTTCAAGCGCACCACTGTTATTTTAAATTCAATCGGGAGGTTGTCATTCCTTTCCTTGGGTACCAGGGAGCTAAGGGAGGTGTCCAAGAGGTCGTGTGTCCCGATTCAGAAAGAGACCATCTCACCCCGTCCCAGAGGCATGCTTTAGATCATTTGTGTGAGCAGTTCCCCACTGTATTAACTCCCAACCTGGGGCTCACACATCTTTTGGAATATAAGATCCGTTTAACGGACTCCGCCATAGTCCGCTCACACCCATACAAATTCGCCCCTCCAAAGATGGATGTCCTAAGAGAGAAGGTTCAAGAGTTGCTTAAACAAGGGGTCATTGAACCTTCCAACTCTAGTTATGCAAGTCCAGCATTTCTGGTGCCCAAGCCTGGAGGTAAACAGCGTATGGTCATTGACTATCGCAAACTCAATGCTAATATTGAGGTGGATTCAGTTCCTCTTCCCGATTTACATTCCGCGTTCGATTGGTTTAGTGGGGCCAGGTACTTCACCATCTTTGACCTCAATGCCGCTTATCATCAGATTCCTCTGTCTAAGGAAAGCCGCCCTTATACGGCATTCTGTGTGCCATGGAATCTTTATCAATATACTAGGGTACCCATGGGTCTGGCAGTGGGGGCTCAAACCCTCACGCGACTACTTGACACTGTATTCCATGACGTAAAATTTAAATTCATCTTTAATTATCTTGATGACCTCTTGGTCTACAGTAAAACGTTCGAGGAGCATCTGGGTCACCTGAGAGAGGTGATGTGCCGATTGAGGAGTGCTGGCCTCACTATCAATCCAGACAAGGTAAAGTTTGCACAAAGGAGTATTTCGTTTTTAGGGCATCTCGTCTCATATGGGGGTGTGACGGTCGACCCGGAGAGGACACAAGGCATCCGGGATTTTCCTCCCCCTAGGGATGCGAAAGGTGTTGCCAGATTTGTTGGCATGGTCAATTTTTACCGTAGATTTATCCCTAATGCCGCGGAGATTGCTGTACCTTTAAACGAACTCAGGAAAAAGGGTACCAAATTTGTATGGGGAGAGAGGCAACAGCGGGCCTTTGATACCCTCAAGGAGGCGATCGTCTCTCCCCGTGGTGAGGATGCCGGATTTTTCAAAAAAATTCATTTTGCAAACGGACGCGAGTTCTATTGCGCTCGGGGCGGTTCTGTCCCAGGAAGTCGATGGTGCTAGGCAGCCGGTGGCATTTATATCCCGGACCTTGACCCAACAAGAGAGGAAGTCTTCAGTGTATAAACTAGAGTATCTTGCTGTTGTGTACGCTCTAGATAAGTTCAGGCGTTTCTTGGAACACGCTGAGTTCCTGTTGGAGACCGATAATCAGGCTCTCTCCTGGCTTCTCGCTCATCCCCGGCAGCTGGGTAAAATAGGGCGTTGGGAGGTCAAGATCTCATCCTTTAAATTCAAAGTGCAACACATCAGGGGAACACAAAATGTTGTTGCAGACGCCTTGTCACGTATGTTCTCCCAACCCAGCGAGGCCAATTCTGAGCAACCCTGTTCCGTTCTGCTGGATTTTCCTTTGGCTTTTATTGTGATGTGTTACCCCATCAGTTAAATGATGAAGAGTTGGGTCCTATCATCCAACACCTAAAAGAGGGTAACGTGCAGGTACCATATTTTCTGTCCAAGGGCGTCCTGTGCTGCCGAGAACGAAAAGGACGTGCCCCAAAGGTTGTGCTGCCTAGCAAGTTCGTGCCAATGGTCTTCAGCTACTATCATGATTCCCCAATAGGTGGCCATAAGGGAATTTCGAAGACCATTTCCAGTATTAGGAGGCATTTCATCTGGAAGGGCATGGACAGGGACATCGCGGCTCGTGTGAAAGCATGTCATCTCTGTGGCTTGAGTAAGCCTGCTCAAAACACTAAATTGGGTCTATTGTCATCTGATGTGGCGAGCAAACCCATGGAGAAGTTATTCATAGACTACGTGGGACCTTTCCCTCGTAGCAAGTCAGGTAATGCTTACCTACTTGTTTGCGTGGATGCTTTTTCCAAGTTTGTCTGGCTACTGCCCTTACGACAGGCAAACACTCGCTCAACTATCCTTATGCTACAGACCCATGTCTTTCAGCATTTCGGTTTTCCGTCCACCATTGTCTCTGACAATGGACCACAGTTCATTTCAAAAGATTTCCGGCGAATGTGTTTCGCTAACGGCATCAAACATGTGACCACTTCCCCGTACTACCCTCAAACGTCCCACGCGGAGAGATTTAACCGGAATCTCCGTTCAGCGCTTATCGCCTATCATGCTGAACAACAGGATTGTTGGGACCAAAATTTAAAGTGGTTGCAATTGGCATTTAACACGGCCCTACACGAGAGTCACAAAGCCGTACCCTTTGAAGTCATGTTTGGGTTCTCGCCGAGTTTGCCGTTGGACAATTTGTGGCACATTGATGATCTTCTGCCGAACGATCCTGAGGTCACGACTGTGGACAGATGGCGGGAGGTCCGGAGGAATTTGCTTCGTGCGCACGAACGCGTCCGTAGTCGCTACAATCAGGGGCGAATTCCGAACCCATTTAAGATTGGCGACTTGGTCTACTGTCAGAGCCATCCGATCAGCTCAGCCATAAATAGGAGGGCCGCTAAACTATGTTATCGTTGGTCGGGACCATACCGCATTCTTCGGTTTGTGTCGCCCGTCACAGTGAAATTGGGTGATCCCGGAGGGGATGTTGAAAGAGTAACCACTCATATTTCGAAGCTAAAGTTTTGCCATAGGGCATGAGTTAGGGATGACAGTTAGGCCCATAAAAAAAGGGGGGAATACTATTTGGGGTTCCTGGATCTCAGTTATTGGAATTGGGAGGCCTTGGTGGTCAGTACTCAAAGCGGGATCCTGCGATTCTTCTCTTTCTCCTGTTCTTTTCTGTCTCTTATATCTGCATGCGGACCAGGGCCCGGCGAGCATGCAGGACTCACACTTACATCTTCTCTTTCAGACACACACTCACTAACTCACACCTCTTCCTTCTGCCTTTTCGTTTTCCTGTGTTACTGAACTCACCAAGAGCGTTTTTAGAATCTGAGATTTTCCAGGTTTCCCGCAGCCGTCGTGCTTGAGGACTTGTTTGTTTTGGGTCAACCATGTTGCCCTTTTGGGGTGAGGGTGTGCTGAACTGGCTTCGGCAACGTATTATTAGTATTTTAAAAACGAGCGCCGCGGACGTCACGCACTGCCACACTGTTACGATAGTTTGTTGCCGGTCGGTTATACACACAAACGGTTGTGCAGCTACGCAATACAGCTGGCGCTGCCAGCCAGCTGTGTCTGTACATTCCTGCATTCGGAGGTTACTTGGCTGGACCGAAACGTTGTATCGGCCTCATTTCTGCTTGATCCTCCAACCTGTTCATCTGGTCTCGGCTGGCGGCAAACTTCTATCCAGGACTTCCGAACCTATCACTATGATAGGCTAGATAAAGTGTTGTTCCAGGTACGTGCAAGTCTGCGGGTTCTGAAAATATTCTAACCCCAAATATATTTTGTGTTTCAGCTTTCATTATGAGTTATGCTTGTGTGTGTGTGCGTATAGAGCAGTTTTTAATCTGGGCATTAATGCTATTACAAAATCAAATTAAATTAAATTTAATTAAATTATGAATGTGAGAGTCGTGGGTCAAGTTGATTTCAATAGAGAATATGCTAATGTATCTTGCACTCAGCTGTTTTGATGTAATTAATAACTACGAAAGACACAGCTAATCAATTTGAATATTTCAATGAAACATTAAGAAAGTAATTGCTAGACGAGCTTAATACTGTTTAATCTGAATTAGTGGCGATGTGTGTGTGCGCTGTTGCTGCTTAAAGTTAGTGTTGGTAATTAATGTGGACGGCCTAAGTGGCGTGATTTTCTTTATGACACCCTCTACAACCTATTGTATGTCCAGGTGCTCGACCAAGGGCGAGATGGGTGTCAGGGGTGGACGAACATCTGTCCACCCTAATGGCAGAGACGATCTTATAGCCACAATGCCGTCAGTCGAGGACTTTTCCAACGCTAAGCTGCACCAGGGACTTGTGACACGACTGTGACATCACTGATCCGCGCCTATACGAACTAAGTACACCGGACAATCCAGGTGGGAAAATTCTGATTATCTATTTCTCTCTCTCTACAACATGTGAATGCACAGAAGCCGCCAGAAGCTCACTCGTGAAGTTCTGAACATTATACTCTAGCACAAACTCTCGTGTTCAATTATGTTATTGCGTGTGTGGACATTACCACAGTACACCTAATGAAGTATCTTATAACTGTATAATGTGTAAGAAGTTACACACATACACACACATCCGCAGTTTGCTGTAAGATCTAACTTTCATCTAATTAAGACCATTAGGGAGTTAATTATCTCGTGCTATCATGTCATCTGGTCATGGCTGAGTTTTAATAACGTAGCGGGGGTTGTCTGATGCTGTAGATGAGAAACGATTTTCTTTCACACACATACTTAACGCTTAATGATTAAGGTAAGGGGTCGTTTGGCTGGTTGAGTTTCGGGGCGGTCACTTACATTCTCTGGTGTGAACTATGCTTGTGAATATGCTGGCAAATCTATGCTTAGGAGCTGAGATATTCCATTTACGTTGTCATTTATATTTGTATCTATCTATACATATTAGGGTTCCTTCATTTACTGTAGTTGGAATGGGTTTATGAGGAGGTTAGTGTTGAAATGAGGGATGTTTTGTTATTCATGTCGTATATGTGTTTGTGTGTGTAATTTTAGTATATATATATATATATATATTTTTTTTGGGGGGAATATGTAACGGATTTAAAAAAGAGAATAACCATAAATGTGCTTACTGAGACAACAGGCTAGCCTATTTGATATTATACAACACTGATGGATTAGTATTGCTTTATGAATGAGATTATTACTAACTTTGACTCATACATAATCAGGCAGAAATTTTTGCAATTAGTTTAATATCAACTCACTTACTTTGTGACATTATGAATTAATGGATATACATATATATATATATATATAATTCTGCCTTTAATGGTGTGCTCACACAATCACGAACTTGTCATGTATGTAAAATCTTACAGGTTGAATAAAGCACACGCTTGTTGGTTAAAAGAGTTTTTCATTTGCAAGTCCTGTCATTCACCTGGGGGGACATGTCTGTAATTGTATTTGGGCCTTGCACACTTTTGCTTCCTCTAGGTTTTTTTTTACCTAGTTCTAAATATGATGTCTCTCCCCTTTTACAAAAAAAAAACTTAATAAAAATAAAATTAAATAAAATTCAAAAAAAAAAATTACAAAACTTAGAAAAATAAAAGGGGGGTTTCAAATGGTAGTTCAGAGAGTGGTTGTTATGATTCTGGGTGGATAGTAGGTATTATTTCTGCCTTATTTTTCTCTGTTGAACTTGAGAAATTTTAGAATCTGGGGACTTATATTTATTTTCTTAAATGAAACTTAGTGTGGCTACAGACATGTCAGCTGGTGTTAGGACTTGCAAATTATTTCAAATTATTTTTGATTAGAATCCAAGTGTTGTAAGAAAACTTAATGGTAGTGTAATAAATTAACAGAATGAACAACCAGAAAAAAGAGCACATTTTATAAAATGAATAAGGGGTTAATGAAGTTTAAAATAATTTAATATGTGTTAGTGTTTAAGTGATTATTTTGTGATGTTGAGTGTAAGATGAATTTTGAAAAGGGGTTATAAGAATGTGATTAATTTTTTAATGAATGTGTGCTGATTGGTTGCACTTGCACATACCCTGGAGCTCATACGGAGTCTGGACATGATGAGGGCCGTTGGTACTTGTTGAGTTTGATTATGACTTGTCTCTTGGATTAGACAACGTGTTTGGTAGCATCCCAGTTATATGGTAATTGTTTATTGAGGGCGTTGCGTTGCGGTATCGTGTATTTTGAATGCGGTTATGGTCCGACCAAGGGCATGGATGTGATAGTTTATATTTTCGATTATATCGAATTTTATGTGTACTTTGTGTGTTGTATTTAGTGAGTTAGTTTGGTTGTTTTGTGTTGTGTTCTCTTCTGGGCATTTTGCATGGCTGTTTCTCTGCTTTTATGACACCCATCTCGTCGTATCGCTAGAGCATTCTGGAGCCACTTGTATGATCAAGTTCTTCCTGTCGTTCTCTTTAATTCTTGCTTTTACGTGGTGTGTGTGTGGATTGCGCGGTCATGTCCATTTCGGTAAATGTGGATTTGTTTGTACAAGATGAGCTCGAGTGGGAGGTCCGGTTCCGGGGACGGAAGCCGCAGGAGACTGTTGTTTCATTAAGGAAGCAACTCCGTGAGGCTCTTGCCTCCGGTGAGGCACCGAGTGGGAGAGTATTACTTACGGATGTCACCGCCGAGGTGGAGCTGTGCTCAGAAAAATTTGTAGAACTGCTCGATTTGGCCGAAGGCCTGCAGTCGGCGGCACCCACCTCTACGGCTAGACAGAGGGTGCACCAACGTTTACAACACGTTCTATGCCATTTACAGAATGCTGAATCACAGGCTACCACCTCGGAATTAGAGAAAAATGTTGTCACTCTTAGGGAGCAAGTGGCGATGGCATTGCGGAAGTTTTCTCTCGGCCAGCGTCGCCACGTAGATCCGAATTCCGGTTCTTCTTCTTCTTCTGTTGAGACGGCAGCCAGGGTGGAACCCCCTGTGCATGTTCCTGCCTTTTCCGATATGGCCACCGCAAGCTATCACAAGCTTCCTAACCCACTGTCGGATGTCATTCAGCGTCTCCCAGTTGTCGATGGTCTGGATCCTGAGGCGCTTTTGAGATTCTTGCGCGTATTTTTTCAGTTGGCCGATTTCCCTGGGCTGTCGGAGCGGACTTTGCTTGAGCTCATTTACCCGTACTGTCGGGGATCTATGGCTGAGCGCGTGACAAGTACCCTTAGGGATGGTGGTGGCATAGACCATTTCCATCAGGAAGTCCTGGACGCTTTCGTACCGGGAAGGTTACACGACCGGTTACGACACAAACATTTCTATAGAGTTCAAGCAAGCGGAGAGTCCCTTGCTCATTTCATTTCCAGTGTTAAAGACGCGGCCCGGATCCTGAGGCTGGGGTTGTCAGAGTCTGATGTCATTCATACTATTTTGCAGGGCGTGACGCCGGAGGAACGGTCACGTTTGACATTCGCTGCCCGTCCCCAAAGTTTTATTGATTTAGACCGGCTGTGCGCCGAGTCGACCACTATACAGGGTAATGACGATATTAGAGCCCGCGAGGCTAGGAGGCGTTCAGAACGCTCTAATTTCGAGCGACGAGTCGGGCAGCCCGGGTCTTGGGGTCCTAGGCCTGCGCCGGTTCAGAGCTGTGAAGTACGAGAATTATTCTGTTCTAGGTGTCATAGATCCGGTCACGTCGCGCGCTATTGTAACGATGCTAGACAGCGTCAAGGGACTTCCCGAAAAGGTAACCTTTCAAAAAACGTAAATTCTCGGGGAAGATAAGTCGGGAGTGGTCTTCCCCGTTAGGCCGTTCTCTTCCGGTTTCACTTAACCCCAGGCGGATAGCTAATCCCGGGTCATCCGGCTCCAAGGTCCTGCGAACTGTCCCCAACTACAGTTCAGTATGCCCCTTCCTGTTGGTCGAGTCGAAAAAGGGTCAGCTCAGAGCCTTGGTTGACTCTGGATCAGCCCGATCCATAATTTCATCTAGAGTATGTGAGGACCTTGAACAAGAGGGCTTACTATTAGGGTCGGATCGGTCTTCTGTGGTATGCTGGACTGCATCACGGGAAATTCTGCCCATCTCCCGGGTGGTTTCCCTGAGTATTAAAATCGAGTGTTTTTCATGGGTGTGGCGATTTTTGGTTTCTCCGGCTCTGGGAGTCGACTGCATTGTGGGTGCCGATTTCATCTCCAAGAGTGGTCTCGTTTTAGATCTTCAAGCGCACCACTGTTATTTTAAATTCAATCGGGAGGTTGTCATTCCTTTCCTTGGGTACCAGGGAGCTAAGGGAGGTGTCCAAGAGGTCGTGTGTCCCGATTCAGAAAGAGACCATCTCACCCCGTCCCAGAGGCATGCTTTAGATCATTTGTGTGAGCAGTTCCCCACTGTATTAACTCCCAACCTGGGGCTCACACATCTTTTGGAATATAAGATCCGTTTAACGGACTCCGCCATAGTCCGCTCACACCCATACAAATTCGCCCCTCCAAAGATGGATGTCCTAAGAGAGAAGGTTCAAGAGTTGCTTAAACAAGGGGTCATTGAACCTTCCAACTCTAGTTATGCAAGTCCAGCATTTCTGGTGCCCAAGCCTGGAGGTAAACAGCGTATGGTCATTGACTATCGCAAACTCAATGCTAATATTGAGGTGGATTCAGTTCCTCTTCCCGATTTACATTCCGCGTTCGATTGGTTTAGTGGGGCCAGGTACTTCACCATCTTTGACCTCAATGCCGCTTATCATCAGATTCCTCTGTCTAAGGAAAGCCGCCCTTATACGGCATTCTGTGTGCCATGGAATCTTTATCAATATACTAGGGTACCCATGGGTCTGGCAGTGGGGGCTCAAACCCTCACGCGACTACTTGACACTGTATTCCATGACGTAAAATTTAAATTCATCTTTAATTATCTTGATGACCTCTTGGTCTACAGTAAAACGTTCGAGGAGCATCTGGGTCACCTGAGAGAGGTGATGTGCCGATTGAGGAGTGCTGGCCTCACTATCAATCCAGACAAGGTAAAGTTTGCACAAAGGAGTATTTCGTTTTTAGGGCATCTCGTCTCATATGGGGGTGTGACGGTCGACCCGGAGAGGACACAAGGCATCCGGGATTTTCCTCCCCCTAGGGATGCGAAAGGTGTTGCCAGATTTGTTGGCATGGTCAATTTTTACCGTAGATTTATCCCTAATGCCGCGGAGATTGCTGTACCTTTAAACGAACTCAGGAAAAAGGGTACCAAATTTGTATGGGGAGAGAGGCAACAGCGGGCCTTTGATACCCTCAAGGAGGCGATCGTCTCTCCCCGTGGTGAGGATGCCGGATTTTTCAAAAAAATTCATTTTGCAAACGGACGCGAGTTCTATTGCGCTCGGGGCGGTTCTGTCCCAGGAAGTCGATGGTGCTAGGCAGCCGGTGGCATTTATATCCCGGACCTTGACCCAACAAGAGAGGAAGTCTTCAGTGTATAAACTAGAGTATCTTGCTGTTGTGTACGCTCTAGATAAGTTCAGGCGTTTCTTGGAACACGCTGAGTTCCTGTTGGAGACCGATAATCAGGCTCTCTCCTGGCTTCTCGCTCATCCCCGGCAGCTGGGTAAAATAGGGCGTTGGGAGGTCAAGATCTCATCCTTTAAATTCAAAGTGCAACACATCAGGGGAACACAAAATGTTGTTGCAGACGCCTTGTCACGTATGTTCTCCCAACCCAGCGAGGCCAATTCTGAGCAACCCTGTTCCGTTCTGCTGGATTTTCCTTTGGCTTTTATTGTGATGTGTTACCCCATCAGTTAAATGATGAAGAGTTGGGTCCTATCATCCAACACCTAAAAGAGGGTAACGTGCAGGTACCATATTTTCTGTCCAAGGGCGTCCTGTGCTGCCGAGAACGAAAAGGACGTGCCCCAAAGGTTGTGCTGCCTAGCAAGTTCGTGCCAATGGTCTTCAGCTACTATCATGATTCCCCAATAGGTGGCCATAAGGGAATTTCGAAGACCATTTCCAGTATTAGGAGGCATTTCATCTGGAAGGGCATGGACAGGGACATCGCGGCTCGTGTGAAAGCATGTCATCTCTGTGGCTTGAGTAAGCCTGCTCAAAACACTAAATTGGGTCTATTGTCATCTGATGTGGCGAGCAAACCCATGGAGAAGTTATTCATAGACTACGTGGGACCTTTCCCTCGTAGCAAGTCAGGTAATGCTTACCTACTTGTTTGCGTGGATGCTTTTTCCAAGTTTGTCTGGCTACTGCCCTTACGACAGGCAAACACTCGCTCAACTATCCTTATGCTACAGACCCATGTCTTTCAGCATTTCGGTTTTCCGTCCACCATTGTCTCTGACAATGGACCACAGTTCATTTCAAAAGATTTCCGGCGAATGTGTTTCGCTAACGGCATCAAACATGTGACCACTTCCCCGTACTACCCTCAAACGTCCCACGCGGAGAGATTTAACCGGAATCTCCGTTCAGCGCTTATCGCCTATCATGCTGAACAACAGGATTGTTGGGACCAAAATTTAAAGTGGTTGCAATTGGCATTTAACACGGCCCTACACGAGAGTCACAAAGCCGTACCCTTTGAAGTCATGTTTGGGTTCTCGCCGAGTTTGCCGTTGGACAATTTGTGGCACATTGATGATCTTCTGCCGAACGATCCTGAGGTCACGACTGTGGACAGATGGCGGGAGGTCCGGAGGAATTTGCTTCGTGCGCACGAACGCGTCCGTAGTCGCTACAATCAGGGGCGAATTCCGAACCCATTTAAGATTGGCGACTTGGTCTACTGTCAGAGCCATCCGATCAGCTCAGCCATAAATAGGAGGGCCGCTAAACTATGTTATCGTTGGTCGGGACCATACCGCATTCTTCGGTTTGTGTCGCCCGTCACAGTGAAATTGGGTGATCCCGGAGGGGATGTTGAAAGAGTAACCACTCATATTTCGAAGCTAAAGTTTTGCCATAGGGCATGAGTTAGGGATGACAGTTAGGCCCATAAAAAAAGGGGGGAATACTATTTGGGGTTCCTGGATCTCAGTTATTGGAATTGGGAGGCCTTGGTGGTCAGTACTCAAAGCGGGATCCTGCGATTCTTCTCTTTCTCCTGTTCTTTTCTGTCTCTTATATCTGCATGCGGACCAGGGCCCGGCGAGCATGCAGGACTCACACTTACATCTTCTCTTTCAGACACACACTCACTAACTCACACCTCTTCCTTCTGCCTTTTCGTTTTCCTGTGTTACTGAACTCACCAAGAGCGTTTTTAGAATCTGAGATTTTCCAGGTTTCCCGCAGCCGTCGTGCTTGAGGACTTGTTTGTTTTGGGTCAACCATGTTGCCCTTTTGGGGTGAGGGTGTGCTGAACTGGCTTCGGCAACGTATTATTAGTATTTTAAAAACGAGCGCCGCGGACGTCACGCACTGCCACACTGTTACGATAGTTTGTTGCCGGTCGGTTATACACACAAACGGTTGTGCAGCTACGCAATACAGCTGGCGCTGCCAGCCAGCTGTGTCTGTACATTCCTGCATTCGGAGGTTACTTGGCTGGACCGAAACGTTGTATCGGCCTCATTTCTGCTTGATCCTCCAACCTGTTCATCTGGTCTCGGCTGGCGGCAAACTTCTATCCAGGACTTCCGAACCTATCACTATGATAGGCTAGATAAAGTGTTGTTCCAGGTACGTGCAAGTCTGCGGGTTCTGAAAATATTCTAACCCCAAATATATTTTGTGTTTCAGCTTTCATTATGAGTTATGCTTGTGTGTGTGTGCGTATAGAGCAGTTTTTAATCTGGGCATTAATGCTATTACAAAATCAAATTAAATTAAATTTAATTAAATTATGAATGTGAGAGTCGTGGGTCAAGTTGATTTCAATAGAGAATATGCTAATGTATCTTGCACTCAGCTGTTTTGATGTAATTAATAACTACGAAAGACACAGCTAATCAATTTGAATATTTCAATGAAACATTAAGAAAGTAATTGCTAGACGAGCTTAATACTGTTTAATCTGAATTAGTGGCGATGTGTGTGTGCGCTGTTGCTGCTTAAAGTTAGTGTTGGTAATTAATGTGGACGGCCTAAGTGGCGTGATTTTCTTTATGACACCCTCTACAACCTATTGTATGTCCAGGTGCTCGACCAAGGGCGAGATGGGTGTCAGGGGTGGACGAACATCTGTCCACCCTAATGGCAGAGACGATCTTATAGCCACAATGCCGTCAGTCGAGGACTTTTCCAACGCTAAGCTGCACCAGGGACTTGTGACACGACTGTGACATCACTGATCCGCGCCTATACGAACTAAGTACACCGGACAATCCAGGTGGGAAAATTCTGATTATCTATTTCTCTCTCTCTACAACATGTGAATGCACAGAAGCCGCCAGAAGCTCACTCGTGAAGTTCTGAACATTATACTCTAGCACAAACTCTCGTGTTCAATTATGTTATTGCGTGTGTGGACATTACCACAGTACACCTAATGAAGTATCTTATAACTGTATAATGTGTAAGAAGTTACACACATACACACACATCCGCAGTTTGCTGTAAGATCTAACTTTCATCTAATTAAGACCATTAGGGAGTTAATTATCTCGTGCTATCATGTCATCTGGTCATGGCTGAGTTTTAATAACGTAGCGGGGGTTGTCTGATGCTGTAGATGAGAAACGATTTTCTTTCACACACATACTTAACGCTTAATGATTAAGGTAAGGGGTCGTTTGGCTGGTTGAGTTTCGGGGCGGTCACTTACATTCTCTGGTGTGAACTATGCTTGTGAATATGCTGGCAAATCTATGCTTAGGAGCTGAGATATTCCATTTACGTTGTCATTTATATTTGTATCTATCTATACATATTAGGGTTCCTTCATTTACTGTAGTTGGAATGGGTTTATGAGGAGGTTAGTGTTGAAATGAGGGATGTTTTGTTATTCATGTCGTATATGTGTTTGTGTGTGTAATTTTAGTATATATATATATATATATATTTTTTTTGGGGGGAATATGTAACGGATTTAAAAAAGAGAATAACCATAAATGTGCTTACTGAGACAACAGGCTAGCCTATTTGATATTATACAACACTGATGGATTAGTATTGCTTTATGAATGAGATTATTACTAACTTTGACTCATACATAATCAGGCAGAAATTTTTGCAATTAGTTTAATATCAACTCACTTACTTTGTGACATTATGAATTAATGGATATACATATATATATATATATATAATTCTGCCTTTAATGGTGTGCTCACACAATCACGAACTTGTCATGTATGTAAAATCTTACAGGTTGAATAAAGCACACGCTTGTTGGTTAAAAGAGTTTTTCATTTGCAAGTCCTGTCATTCACCTGGGGGGACATGTCTGTAATTGTATTTGGGCCTTGCACACTTTTGCTTCCTCTAGGTTTTTTTTTACCTAGTTCTAAATATGATGTCTCTCCCCTTTTACAAAAAAAAAACTTAATAAAAATAAAATTAAATAAAATTCAAAAAAAAAAATTACAAAACTTAGAAAAATAAAAGGGGGGTTTCAAATGGTAGTTCAGAGAGTGGTTGTTATGATTCTGGGTGGATAGTAGGTATTATTTCTGCCTTATTTTTCTCTGTTGAACTTGAGAAATTTTAGAATCTGGGGACTTATATTTATTTTCTTAAATGAAACTTAGTGTGGCTACAGACATGTCAGCTGGTGTTAGGACTTGCAAATTATTTCAAATTATTTTTGATTAGAATCCAAGTGTTGTAAGAAAACTTAATGGTAGTGTAATAAATTAACAGAATGAACAACCAGAAAAAAGAGCACATTTTATAAAATGAATAAGGGGTTAATGAAGTTTAAAATAATTTAATATGTGTTAGTGTTTAAGTGATTATTTTGTGATGTTGAGTGTAAGATGAATTTTGAAAAGGGGTTATAAGAATGTGATTAATTTTTTAATGAATGTGTGCTGATTGGTTGCACTTGCACATACCCTGGAGCTCATACGGAGTCTGGACATGATGAGGGCCGTTGGTACTTGTTGAGTTTGATTATGACTTGTCTCTTGGATTAGACAACGTGTTTGGTAGCATCCCAGTTATATGGTAATTGTTTATTGAGGGCGTTGCGTTGCGGTATCGTGTATTTTGAATGCGGTTATGGTCCGACCAAGGGCATGGATGTGATAGTTTATATTTTCGATTATATCGAATTTTATGTGTACTTTGTGTGTTGTATTTAGTGAGTTAGTTTGGTTGTTTTGTGTTGTGTTCTCTTCTGGGCATTTTGCATGGCTGTTTCTCTGCTTTTATGACACCCATCTCGTCGTATCGCTAGAGCATTCTGGAGCCACTTGTATGATCAAGTTCTTCCTGTCGTTCTCTTTAATTCTTGCTTTTACGTGGTGTGTGTGTGGATTGCGCGGTCATGTCCATTTCGGTAAATGTGGATTTGTTTGTACAAGATGAGCTCGAGTGGGAGGTCCGGTTCCGGGGACGGAAGCCGCAGGAGACTGTTGTTTCATTAAGGAAGCAACTCCGTGAGGCTCTTGCCTCCGGTGAGGCACCGAGTGGGAGAGTATTACTTACGGATGTCACCGCCGAGGTGGAGCTGTGCTCAGAAAAATTTGTAGAACTGCTCGATTTGGCCGAAGGCCTGCAGTCGGCGGCACCCACCTCTACGGCTAGACAGAGGTTGCACCAACGTTTACAACACGTTCTATGCCATTTACAGAATGCTGAATCACAGGCTACCACCTCGGAATTAGAGAAAAATGTTGTCACTCTTAGGGAGCAAGTGGCGATGGCATTGCGGAAGTTTTCTCTCGGCCAGCGTCGCCACGTAGATCCGAATTCCGGTTCTTCTTCTTCTTCTGTTGAGACGGCAGCCAGGGTGGAACCCCCTGTGCATGTTCCTGCCTTTTCCGATATGGCCACCGCAAGCTATCACAAGCTTCCTAACCCACTGTCGGATGTCATTCAGCGTCTCCCAGTTGTCGATGGTCTGGATCCTGAGGCGCTTTTGAGATTCTTGCGCGTATTTTTTCAGTTGGCCGATTTCCCTGGGCTGTCGGAGCGGACTTTGCTTGAGCTCATTTACCCGTACTGTCGGGGATCTATGGCTGAGCGCGTGACAAGTACCCTTAGGGATGGTGGTGGCATAGACCATTTCCATCAGGAAGTCCTGGACGCTTTCGTACCGGGAAGGTTACACGACCGGTTACGACACAAACATTTCTATAGAGTTCAAGCAAGCGGAGAGTCCCTTGCTCATTTCATTTCCAGTGTTAAAGACGCGGCCCGGATCCTGAGGCTGGGGTTGTCAGAGTCTGATGTCATTCATACTATTTTGCAGGGCGTGACGCCGGAGGAACGGTCACGTTTGACATTCGCTGCCCGTCCCCAAAGTTTTATTGATTTAGACCGGCTGTGCGCCGAGTCGACCACTATACAGGGTAATGACGATATTAGAGCCCGCGAGGCTAGGAGGCGTTCAGAACGCTCTAATTTCGAGCGACGAGTCGGGCAGCCCGGGTCTTGGGGTCCTAGGCCTGCGCCGGTTCAGAGCTGTGAAGTACGAGAATTATTCTGTTCTAGGTGTCATAGATCCGGTCACGTCGCGCGCTATTGTAACGATGCTAGACAGCGTCAAGGGACTTCCCGAAAAGGTAACCTTTCAAAAAACGTAAATTCTCGGGGAAGATAAGTCGGGAGTGGTCTTCCCCGTTAGGCCGTTCTCTTCCGGTTTCACTTAACCCCAGGCGGATAGCTAATCCCGGGTCATCCGGCTCCAAGGTCCTGCGAACTGTCCCCAACTACAGTTCAGTATGCCCCTTCCTGTTGGTCGAGTCGAAAAAGGGTCAGCTCAGAGCCTTGGTTGACTCTGGATCAGCCCGATCCATAATTTCATCTAGAGTATGTGAGGACCTTGAACAACAGGGCTTACTATTAGGGTCGGATCGGTCTTCCGTGGTATGCTGGACTGCATCACGGGAAATTCTGCCCATCTCCCGGGTGGTTTCCCTGAGTATTAAAATCGAGTGTTTTTCATGGGTGTGGCGATTTTTGGTTTCTCCGGCTCTGGGAGTCGACTGCATTGTGGGTGCCGATTTCATCTCCAAGAGTGGTCTCGTTTTAGATCTTCAAGCGCACCACTGTTATTTTAAATTCAATCGGGAGGTTGTCATTCCTTTCCTTGGGTACCAGGGAGCTAAGGGAGGTGTCCAAGAGGTCGTGTGTCCCGATTCAGAAAGAGACCATCTCACCCCGTCCCAGAGGCATGCTTTAGATCATTTGTGTGAGCAGTTCCCCACTGTATTAACTCCCAACCTGGGGCTCACACATCTTTTGGAATATAAGATCCGTTTAACGGACTCCGCCATAGTCCGCTCACACCCATACAAATTCGCCCCTCCAAAGATGGATGTCCTAAGAGAGAAGGTTCAAGAGTTGCTTAAACAAGGGGTCATTGAACCTTCCAACTCTAGTTATGCAAGTCCAGCATTTCTGGTGCCCAAGCCTGGAGGTAAACAGCGTATGGTCATTGACTATCGCAAACTCAATGCTAATATTGAGGTGGATTCAGTTCCTCTTCCCGATTTACATTCCGCGTTCGATTGGTTTAGTGGGGCCAGGTACTTCACCATCTTTGACCTCAATGCCGCTTATCATCAGATTCCTCTGTCTAAGGAAAGCCGCCCTTATACGGCATTCTGTGTGCCATGGAATCTTTATCAATATACTAGGGTACCCATGGGTCTGGCAGTGGGGGCTCAAACCCTCACGCGACTACTTGACACTGTATTCCATGACGTAAAATTTAAATTCATCTTTAATTATCTTGATGACCTCTTGGTCTACAGTAAAACGTTCGAGGAGCATCTGGGTCACCTGAGAGAGGTGATGTGCCGATTGAGGAGTGCTGGCCTCACTATCAATCCAGACAAGGTAAAGTTTGCACAAAGGAGTATTTCGTTTTTAGGGCATCTCGTCTCATATGGGGGTGTGACGGTCGACCCGGAGAGGACACAAGGCATCCGGGATTTTCCTCCCCCTAGGGATGCGAAAGGTGTTGCCAGATTTGTTGGCATGGTCAATTTTTACCGTAGATTTATCCCTAATGCCGCGGAGATTGCTGTACCTTTAAACGAACTCAGGAAAAAGGGTACCAAATTTGTATGGGGAGAGAGGCAACAGCGGGCCTTTGATACCCTCAAGGAGGCGATCGTCTCTCCCCGTGTTGAGGATGCCGGATTTTTCAAAAAAATTCATTTTGCAAACGGACGCGAGTTCTATTGCGCTCGGGGCGGTTCTGTCCCAGGAAGTCGATGGTGCTAGGCAGCCGGTGGCATTTATATCCCGGACCTTGACCCAACAAGAGAGGAAGTCTTCAGTGTATAAACTAGAGTATCTTGCTGTTGTGTACGCTCTAGATAAGTTCAGGCGTTTCTTGGAACACGCTGAGTTCCTGTTGGAGACCGATAATCAGGCTCTCTCCTGGCTTCTCGCTCATCCCCGGCAGCTGGGTAAAATAGGGCGTTGGGAGGTCAAGATCTCATCCTTTAAATTCAAAGTGCAACACATCAGGGGAACACAAAATGTTGTTGCAGACGCCTTGTCACGTATGTTCTCCCAACCCAGCGAGGCCAATTCTGAGCAACCCTGTTCCGTTCTGCTGGATTTTCCTTTGGCTTTTATTGTGATGTGTTACCCCATCAGTTAAATGATGAAGAGTTGGGTCCTATCATCCAACACCTAAAAGAGGGTAACGTGCAGGTACCATATTTTCTGTCCAAGGGCGTCCTGTGCTGCCGAGAACGAAAAGGACGTGCCCCAAAGGTTGTGCTGCCTAGCAAGTTCGTGCCAATGGTCTTCAGCTACTATCATGATTCCCCAATAGGTGGCCATAAGGGAATTTCGAAGACCATTTCCAGTATTAGGAGGCATTTCATCTGGAAGGGCATGGACAGGGACATCGCGGCTCGTGTGAAAGCATGTCATCTCTGTGGCTTGAGTAAGCCTGCTCAAAACACTAAATTGGGTCTATTGTCATCTGATGTGGCGAGCAAACCCATGGAGAAGTTATTCATAGACTACGTGGGACCTTTCCCTCGTAGCAAGTCAGGTAATGCTTACCTACTTGTTTGCGTGGATGCTTTTTCCAAGTTTGTCTGGCTACTGCCCTTACGACAGGCAAACACTCGCTCAACTATCCTTATGCTACAGACCCATGTCTTTCAGCATTTCGGTTTTCCGTCCACCATTGTCTCTGACAATGGACCACAGTTCATTTCAAAAGATTTCCGGCGAATGTGTTTCGCTAACGGCATCAAACATGTGACCACTTCCCCGTACTACCCTTAACCGTCCCACGCGGAGAGATTTAACCGGAATCTCCGTTCAGCGCTTATCGCCTATCATGCTGAACAACAGGATTGTTGGGACCAAAATTTAAAGTGGTTGCAATTGGCATTTAACACGGCCCTACACGAGAGTCACAAAGCCGTACCCTTTGAAGTCATGTTTGGGTTCTCGCCGAGTTTGCCGTTGGACAATTTGTGGCACATTGATGATCTTCTGCCGAACGATCCTGAGGTCACGACTGTGGACAGATGGCGGGAGGTCCGGAGGAATTTGCTTCGTGCGCACGAACGCGTCCGTAGTCGCTACAATCAGGGGCGAATTCCGAACCCATTTAAGATTGGCGACTTGGTCTACTGTCAGAGCCATCCGATCAGCTCAGCCATAAATAGGAGGGCCGCTAAACTATGTTATCGTTGGTCGGGACCATACCGCATTCTTCGGTTTGTGTCGCCCGTCACAGTGAAATTGGGTGATCCCGGAGGGGATGTTGAAAGAGTAACCACTCATATTTCGAAGCTAAAGTTTTGCCATAGGGCATGAGTTAGGGATGACAGTTAGGCCCATAAAAAAAGGGGGGAATACTATTTGGGGTTCCTGGATCTCAGTTATTGGAATTGGGAGGCCTTGGTGGTCAGTACTCAAAGCGGGATCCTGCGATTCTTCTCTTTCTCCTGTTCTTTTCTGTCTCTTATATCTGCATGCGGACCAGGGCCCGGCGAGCATGCAGGACTCACACTTACATCTTCTCTTTCAGACACACACTCACTAACTCACACCTCTTCCTTCTGCCTTTTCGTTTTCCTGTGTTACTGAACTCACCAAGAGCGTTTTTAGAATCTGAGATTTTCCAGGTTTCCCGCAGCCGTCGTGCTTGAGGACTTGTTTGTTTTGGGTCAACCATGTTGCCCTTTTGGGGTGAGGGTGTGCTGAACTGGCTTCGGCAACGTATTATTAGTATTTTAAAAACGAGCGCCGCGGACGTCACGCACTGCCACACTGTTACGATAGTTTGTTGCCGGTCGGTTATACACACAAACGGTTGTGCAGCTACGCAATACAGCTGGCGCTGCCAGCCAGCTGTGTCTGTACATTCCTGCATTCGGAGGTTACTTGGCTGGACCGAAACGTTGTATCGGCCTCATTTCTGCTTGATCCTCCAACCTGTTCATCTGGTCTCGGCTGGCGGCAAACTTCTATCCAGGACTTCCGAACCTATCACTATGATAGGCTAGATAAAGTGTTGTTCCAGGTACGTGCAAGTCTGCGGGTTCTGAAAATATTCTAACCCCAAATATATTTTGTGTTTCAGCTTTCATTATGAGTTATGCTTGTGTGTGTGTGCGTATAGAGCAGTTTTTAATCTGGGCATTAATGCTATTACAAAATCAAATTAAATTAAATTTAATTAAATTATGAATGTGAGAGTCGTGGGTCAAGTTGATTTCAATAGAGAATATGCTAATGTATCTTGTACTCAGCTGTTTTGATGTAATTAATAACTACGAAAGACACAGCTAATCAATTTGAATATTTCAATGAAACATTAAGAAAGTAATTGCTAGACGAGCTTAATACTGTTTAATCTGAATTAGTGGCGATGTGTGTGTGCGCTGTTGCTGCTTAAAGTTAGTGTTGGTAATTAATGTGGACGGCCTAAGTGGCGTGATTTTCTTTATGACACCCTCTACAACCTATTGTATGTCCAGGTGCTCGACCAAGGGCGAGATGGGTGTCAGGGGTGGACGAACATCTGTCCACCCTAATGGCAGAGACGATCTTATAGCCACAATGCCGTCAGTCGAGGACTTTTCCAACGCTAAGCTGCACCAGGGACTTGTGACACGACTGTGACATCACTGATCCGCGCCTATACGAACTAAGTACACCGGACAATCCAGGTGGGAAAATTCTGATTATCTATTTCTCTCTCTCTACAACATGTGAATGCACAGAAGCTGCCAGAAGCTCACTCGTGAAGTTCTGAACATTATACTCTAGCACAAACTCTCGTGTTCAATTATGTTATTGCGTGTGTGGACATTACCACAGTACACCTAATGAAGTATCTTATAACTGTATAATGTGTAAGAAGTTACACACATACACACACATCCGCAGTTTGCTGTAAGATCTAACTTTCATCTAATTAAGACCATTAGGGAGTTAATTATCTCGTGCTATCATGTCATCTGGTCATGGCTGAGTTTTAATAACGTAGCGGGGGTTGTCTGATGCTGTAGATGAGAAACGATTTTCTTTCACACACATACTTAATGCTTAATGATTAAGGTAAGGGGTCGTTTGGCTGGTTGAGTTTCGGGGCGGTCACTTACATTCTCTGGTGTGAACTATGCTTGTGAATATGCTGGCAAATCTATGCTTAGGAGCTGAGATATTCCATTTACATTGTCATTTATATTTGTATCTATCTATACATATTAGGGTTCCTTCATTTACTGTAGTTGGAATGGGTTTATGAGGAGGTTAGTGTTGAAATGAGGGATGTTTTGTTATTCATGTCGTATATGTGTTTGTGTGTGTAATTTTACTATATATATATATTTTTTTTGGGGGGAATATGTAACGGATTTAAAAAAGAGAATAACCATAAATGTGCTTACTGAGACAACAGGCTAGCCTATTTGATATTATACAACACTGATGGATTAGTATTGCTTTATGAATGAGATTATTACTAACTTTGACTCATACATAATCAGGCAGAAATTTTTGCAATTAGTTTAATATCAACTCACTTACTTTGTGACATTATGAATTAATGGATATACATATATATATATATATATATATATAATTCTGCCTTTAATGGTGTGCTCACACAATCACGAACTTGTCATGTATGTAAAATCTTACAGGTTGAATAAAGCACACGCTTGTTGGTTAAAAGAGTTTTTCATTTGCAAGTCCTGTCATTCACCTGGGGGGACATGTCTGTAATTGTATTTGGGCCTTGCACACTTTTGCTTCCTCTAGGTTTTTTTTTACCTAGTTCTAAATATGATGTCTCTCCCCTTTTACAAAAAAAAAACTTAATAAAAATAAAATTAAATAAAATTCAAAAAAAAAAATTACAAAACTTAGAAAAATAAAAGGGGGGTTTCAAATGGTAGTTCAGAGAGTGGTTGTTATGATTCTGGGTGGATAGTAGGTATTATTTCTGCCTTATTTTTCTCTGTTGAACTTGAGAAATTTTAGAATCTGGGGACTTATATTTATTTTCTTAAATGAAACTTAGTGTGGCTACAGACATGTCAGCTGGTGTTAGGACTTGCAAATTATTTCAAATTATTTTTGATTAGAATCCAAGTGTTGTAAGAAAACTTAATGGTAGTGTAATAAATTAACAGAATGAACAACCAGAAAAAAGAGCACATTTTATAAAATGAATAAGGGGTTAATGAAGTTTAAAATAATTTAATATGTGTTAGTGTTTAAGTGATTATTTTGTGATGTTGAGTGTAAGATGAATTTTGAAAAGGGGTTATAAGAATGTGATTAATTTTTTAATGAATGTGTGCTGATTGGTTGCACTTGCACATACCCTGGAGCTCATACGGAGTCTGGACATGATGAGGGCCGTTGGTACTTGTTGAGTTTGATTATGACTTGTCTCTTGGATTAGACAACGTGTTTGGTAGCATCCCAGTTATATGGTAATTGTTTATTGAGGGCGTTGCGTTGCGGTATCGTGTATTTTGAATGCGGTTATGGTCCGACCAAGGGCATGGATGTGATAGTTTATATTTTCGATTATATCGAATTTTATGTGTACTTTGTGTGTTGTATTTAGTGAGTTAGTTTGGTTGTTTTGTGTTGTGTTCTCTTCTGGGCATTTTGCATGGCTGTTTCTCTGCTTTTATGACACCCATCTCGTCGTATCGCTAGAGCATTCTGGAGCCACTTGTATGATCAAGTTCTTCCTGTCGTTCTCTTTAATTCTTGCTTTTACGTGGTGTGTGTGTGGATTGCGCGGTCATGTCCATTTCGGTAAATGTGGATTTGTTTGTACAAGATGAGCTCGAGTGGGAGGTCCGGTTCCGGGGACGGAAGCCGCAGGAGACTGTTGTTTCATTAAGGAAGCAACTCCGTGAGGCTCTTGCCTCCGGTGAGGCACCGAGTGGGAGAGTATTACTTACGGATGTCACCGCCGAGGTGGAGCTGTGCTCGGAAAAATTTGTAGAACTGCTCGATTTGGCCGAAGGCCTGCAGTCGGCGGCACCCACCTCTACGGCTAGACAGAGGGTGCACCAACGTTTACAACACGTTCTATGCCGTTTACAGAATGCTGAATCACAGGCTACCACCTCGGAATTAGAGAAAAATGTTGTCACTCTTAGGGAGCAAGTGGCGATGGCATTGCGGAAGTTTTCTCTCGGCCAGCGTCGCCACGTAGATCCGAATTCCGGTTCTTCTTCTTCTTCTGTTGAGACGGCAGCCAGGGTGGAACCCCCTGTGCATGTTCCTGCCTTTTCCGATATGGCCACCGCAAGCTATCACAAGCTTCCTAACCCACTGTCGGATGTCATTCAGCGTCTCCCAGTTGTCGATGGTCTGGATCCTGAGGCGCTTTTGAGATTCTTGCGCGTATTTTTTCAGTTGGCCGATTTCCCTGGGCTGTCGGAGCGGACTTTGCTTGAGCTCATTTACCCGTACTGTCGGGGATCTATGGCTGAGCGCGTGACAAGTACCCTTAGGGATGGTGGTGGCATAGACCATTTCCATCAGGAAGTCCTGGACGCTTTCGTACCGGGAAGGTTACACGACCGGTTACGACACAAACATTTCTATAGAGTTCAAGCAAGCGGAGAGTCCCTTGCTCATTTCATTTCCAGTGTTAAAGACGCGGCCCGGATCCTGAGGCTGGGGTTGTCAGAGTCTGATGTCATTCATACTATTTTGCAGGGCATGACGCCGGAGGAACGGTCACGTTTGACATTCGCTGCCCGTCCCCAAAGTTTTATTGATTTAGACCGGCTGTGCGCCGAGTCGACCACTATACAGGGTAATGACGATATTAGAGCCCGCGAGGCTAGGAGGCGTTCAGAACGCTCTAATTTCGAGCGACGAGTCGGGCAGCCCGGGTCTTGGGGTCCTAGGCCTGCGCCGGTTCAGAGCTGTGAAGTACGAGAATTATTCTGTTCTAGGTGTCATAGATCCGGTCACGTCGCGCGCTATTGTAACGATGCTAGACAGCGTCAAGGGACTTCCCGAAAAGGTAACCTTTCAAAAAACGTAAATTCTCGGGGAAGATAAGTCGGGAGTGGTCTTCCCCGTTAGGCCGTTCTCTTCCGGTTTCACTTAACCCCAGGCGGATAGCTAATCCCGGGTCATCCGGCTCCAAGGTCCTGCGAACTGTCCCCAACTACAGTTCAGTATGCCCCTTCCTGTTGGTCGAGTCGAAAAAGGGTCAGCTCAGAGCCTTGGTTGACTCTGGATCAGCCCGATCCATAATTTCATCTAGAGTATGTGAGGACCTTGAACAAGAGGGCTTACTATTAGGGTCGGATCGGTCTTCTGTGGTATGCTGGACTGCATCACGGGAAATTCTGCCCATCTCCCGGGTGGTTTCCCTGAGTATTAAAATCGAGTGTTTTTCATGGGTGTGGCGATTTTTGGTTTCTCCGGCTCTGGGAGTCGACTGCATTGTGGGTGCCGATTTCATCTCCAAGAGTGGTCTCGTTTTAGATCTTCAAGCGCACCACTGTTATTTTAAATTCAATCGGGAGGTTGTCATTCCTTTCCTTGGGTACCAGGGAGCTAAGGGAGGTGTCCAAGAGGTCGTGTGTCCCGATTCAGAAAGAGACCATCTCACCCCGTCCCAGAGGCATGCTTTAGATCATTTGTGTGAGCAGTTCCCCACTGTATTAACTCCCAACCTGGGGCTCACACATCTTTTGGAATATAAGATCCGTTTAACGGACTCCGCCATAGTCCGCTCACACCCATACAAATTCGCCCCTCCAAAGATGGATGTCCTAAGAGAGAAGGTTCAAGAGTTGCTTAAACAAGGGGTCATTGAACCTTCCAACTCTAGTTATGCAAGTCCAGCATTTCTGGTGCCCAAGCCTGGAGGTAAACAGCGTATGGTCATTGACTATCGCAAACTCAATGCTAATATTGAGGTGGATTCAGTTCCTCTTCCCGATTTACATTCCGCGTTCGATTGGTTTAGTGGGGCCAGGTACTTCACCATCTTTGACCTCAATGCCGCTTATCATCAGATTCCTCTGTCTAAGGAAAGCCGCCCTTATACGGCATTCTGTGTGCCATGGAATCTTTATCAATATACTAGGGTACCCATGGGTCTGGCAGTGGGGGCTCAAACCCTCACGCGACTACTTGACACTGTATTCCATGACGTAAAATTTAAATTCATCTTTAATTATCTTGATGACCTCTTGGTCTACAGTAAAACGTTCGAGGAGCATCTGGGTCACCTGAGAGAGGTGATGTGCCGATTGAGGAGTGCTGGCCTCACTATCAATCCAGACAAGGTAAAGTTTGCACAAAGGAGTATTTCGTTTTTAGGGCATCTCGTCTCATATGGGGGTGTGACGGTCGACCCGGAGAGGACACAAGGCATCCGGGATTTTCCTCCCCCTAGGGATGCGAAAGGTGTTGCCAGATTTGTTGGCATGGTCAATTTTTACCGTAGATTTATCCCTAATGCCGCGGAGATTGCTGTACCTTTAAACGAACTCAGGAAAAAGGGTACCAAATTTGTATGGGGAGAGAGGCAACAGCGGGCCTTTGATACCCTCAAGGAGGCGATCGTCTCTCCCCGTGGTGAGGATGCCGGATTTTTCAAAAAAATTCATTTTGCAAACGGACGCGAGTTCTATTGCGCTCGGGGCGGTTCTGTCCCAGGAAGTCGATGGTGCTAGGCAGCCGGTGGCATTTATATCCCGGACCTTGACCCAACAAGAGAGGAAGTCTTCAGTGTATAAACTAGAGTATCTTGCTGTTGTGTACGCTCTAGATAAGTTCAGGCGTTTCTTGGAACACGCTGAGTTCCTGTTGGAGACATAATCAGGCTCTCTCCTGGCTTCTCGCTCATCCCCGGCAGCTGGGTAAAATAGGGCGTTGGGAGGTCAAGATCTCATCCTTTAAATTCAAAGTGCAACACATCAGGGGAACACAAAATGTTGTTGCAGACGCCTTGTCACGTATGTTCTCCCAACCCAGCGAGGCCAATTCTGAGCAACCCTGTTCCGTTCTGCTGGATTTTCCTTTGGCTTTTATTGTGATGTGTTACCCCATCAGTTAAATGATGAAGAGTTGGGTCCTATCATCCAACACCTAAAAGAGGGTAACGTGCAGGTACCATATTTTCTGTCCAAGGGCGTCCTGTGCTGCCGAGAACGAAAAGGACGTGCCCCAAAGGTTGTGCTGCCTAGCAAGTTCGTGCCAATGGTCTTCAGCTACTATCATGATTCCCCAATAGGTGGCCATAAGGGAATTTCGAAGACCATTTCCAGTATTAGGAGGCATTTCATCTGGAAGGGCATGGACAGGGACATCGCGGCTCGTGTGAAAGCATGTCATCTCTGTGGCTTGAGTAAGCCTGCTCAAAACACTAAATTGGGTCTATTGTCATCTGATGTGGCGAGCAAACCCATGGAGAAGTTATTCATAGACTACGTGGGACCTTTCCCTCGTAGCAAGTCAGGTAATGCTTACCTACTTGTTTGCGTGGATGCTTTTTCCAAGTTTGTCTGGCTACTGCCCTTACGACAGGCAAACACTCGCTCAACTATCCTTATGCTACAGACCCATGTCTTTCAGCATTTCGGTTTTCCGTCCACCATTGTCTCTGACAATGGACCACAGTTCATTTCAAAAGATTTCCGGCGAATGTGTTTCGCTAACGGCATCAAACATGTGACCACTTCCCCGTACTACCCTTAACCGTCCCACGCGGAGAGATTTAACCGGAATCTCCGTTCAGCGCTTATCGCCTATCATGCTGAACAACAGGATTGTTGGGACCAAAATTTAAAGTGGTTGCAATTGGCATTTAACACGGCCCTACACGAGAGTCACAAAGCCGTACCCTTTGAAGTCATGTTTGGGTTCTCGCCGAGTTTGCCGTTGGACAATTTGTGGCACATTGATGATCTTCTGCCGAACGATCCTGAGGTCACGACTGTGGACAGATGGCGGGAGGTCCGGAGGAATTTGCTTCGTGCGCACGAACGCGTCCGTAGTCGCTACAATCAGGGGCGAATTCCGAACCCATTTAAGATTGGCGACTTGGTCTACTGTCAGAGCCATCCGATCAGCTCAGCCATAAATAGGAGGGCCGCTAAACTATGTTATCGTTGGTCGGGACCATACCGCATTCTTCGGTTTGTGTCGCCCGTCACAGTGAAATTGGGTGATCCCGGAGGGGATGTTGAAAGAGTAACCACTCATATTTCGAAGCTAAAGTTTTGCCATAGGGCATGAGTTAGGGATGACAGTTAGGCCCATAAAAAAAGGGGGGAATACTATTTGGGGTTCCTGGATCTCAGTTATTGGAATTGGGAGGCCTTGGTGGTCAGTACTCAAAGCGGGATCCTGCGATTCTTCTCTTTCTCCTGTTCTTTTCTGTCTCTTATATCTGCATGCGGACCAGGGCCCGGCGAGCATGCAGGACTCACACTTACATCTTCTCTTTCAGACACACACTCACTAACTCACACCTCTTCCTTCTGCCTTTTCGTTTTCCTGTTTTACTGAACTCACCAAGAGCGTTTTTAGAATCTGAGATTTTCCAGGTTTCCCGCAGCCGTCGTGCTTGAGGACTTGTTTGTTTTGGGTCAACCATGTTGCCCTTTTGGGGTGAGGGTGTGCTGAACTGGCTTCGGCAACGTATTATTAGTATTTTAAAAACGAGCGCCGCGGACGTCACGCACTGCCACACTGTTACGATAGTTTGTTGCCGGTCGGTTATACACACAAACGGTTGTGCAGCTACGCAATACAGCTGGCGCTGCCAGCCAGCTGTGTCTGTACATTCCTGCATTCGGAGGTTACTTGGCTGGACCGAAACGTTGTATCGGCCTCATTTCTGCTTGATCCTCCAACCTGTTCATCTGGTCTCGGCTGGCGGCAAACTTCTATCCAGGACTTCCGAACCTATCACTATGATAGGCTAGATAAAGTGTTGTTCCAGGTACGTGCAAGTCTGCGGGTTCTGAAAATATTCTAACCCCAAATATATTTTGTGTTTCAGCTTTCATTATGAGTTATGCTTGTGTGTGTGTGCGTATAGAGCAGTTTTTAATCTGGGCATTAATGCTATTACAAAATCAAATTAAATTAAATTTAATTAAATTATGAATGTGAGAGTCGTGGGTCAAGTTGATTTCAATAGAGAATATGCTAATGTATCTTGTACTCAGCTGTTTTGATGTAATTAATAACTACGAAAGACACAGCTAATCAATTTGAATATTTCAATGAAACATTAAGAAAGTAATTGCTAGACGAGCTTAATACTGTTTAATCTGAATTAGTGGCGATGTGTGTGTGCGCTGTTGCTGCTTAAAGTTAGTGTTGGTAATTAATGTGGACGGCCTAAGTGGCGTGATTTTCTTTATGACACCCTCTACAACCTATTGTATGTCCAGGTGCTCGACCAAGGGCGAGATGGGTGTCAGGGGTGGACGAACATCTGTCCACCCTAATGGCAGAGACGATCTTATAGCCACAATGCCGTCAGTCGAGGACTTTTCCAACGCTAAGCTGCACCAGGGACTTGTGACACGACTGTGACATCACTGATCCGCGCCTATACGAACTAAGTACACCGGACAATCCAGGTGGGAAAATTCTGATTATCTATTTCTCTCTCTCTACAACATGTGAATGCACAGAAGCCGCCAGAAGCTCACTCGTGAAGTTCTGAACATTATACTCTACCACAAACTCTCGTGTTCAATTATGTTATTGCGTGTGTGGACATTACCACAGTACACCTAATGAAGTATCTTATAACTGTATAATGTGTAAGAAGTTACACACATACACACACATCCGCAGTTTGCTGTAAGATCTAACTTTCATCTAATTAAGACCATTAGGGAGTTAATTATCTCGTGCTATCATGTCATCTGGTCATGGCTGAGTTTTAATAACGTAGCGGGGGTTGTCTGATGCTGTAGATGAGAAACGATTTTCTTTCACACACATACTTAACGCTTAATGATTAAGGTAAGGGGTCGTTTGGCTGGTTGAGTTTCGGGGCGGTCACTTACATTCTCTGGTGTGAACTATGCTTGTGAATATGCTGGCAAATCTATGCTTAGGAGCTGAGATATTCCATTTACGTTGTCATTTATATTTGTATCTATCTATACATATTAGGGTTCCTTCATTTACTGTAGTTGGAATGGGTTTATGAGGAGGTTAGTGTTGAAATGAGGGATGTTTTGTTATTCATGTCGTATATGTGTTTGTGTGTGTAATTTTAGTATATATATATATATATTTTTTTTTTGGGGGGAATATGTAACGGATTTAAAAAAGAGAATAACCATAAATGTGCTTACTGAGACAACAGGCTAGCCTATTTGATATTATACAACACTGATGGATTAGTATTGCTTTATGAATGAGATTATTACTAACTTTGACTCATACATAATCAGGCAGAAATTTTTGCAATTAGTTTAATATCAACTCACTTACTTTGTGACATTATGAATTAATGGATATACATATATATATATATATATAATTCTGCCTTTAATGGTGTGCTCACACAATCACGAACTTGTCATGTATGTAAAATCTTACAGGTTGAATAAAGCACACGCTTGTTGGTTAAAAGAGTTTTTCATTTGCAAGTCCTGTCATTCACCTGGGGGGACATGTCTGTAATTGTATTTGGGCCTTGCACACTTTTGCTTCCTCTAGGTTTTTTTTTACCTAGTTCTAAATATGATGTCTCTCCCCTTTTACAAAAAAAAAACTTAATAAAAATAAAATTAAATAAAATTCAAAAAAAAAAATTACAAAACTTAGAAAAATAAAAGGGGGGTTTCAAATGGTAGTTCAGAGAGTGGTTGTTATGATTCTGGGTGGATAGTAGGTATTATTTCTGCCTTATTTTTCTCTGTTGAACTTGAGAAATTTTAGAATCTGGGGACTTATATTTATTTTCTTAAATGAAACTTAGTGTGGCTACAGACATGTCAGCTGGTGTTAGGACTTGCAAATTATTTCAAATTATTTTTGATTAGAATCCAAGTGTTGTAAGAAAACTTAATGGTAGTGTAATAAATTAACAGAATGAACAACCAGAAAAAAGAGCACATTTTATAAAATGAATAAGGGGTTAATGAAGTTTAAAATAATTTAATATGTGTTAGTGTTTAAGTGATTATTTTGTGATGTTGAGTGTAAGATGAATTTTGAAAAGGGGTTATAAGAATGTGATTAATTTTTTAATGAATGTGTGCTGATTGGTTGCACTTGCACATACCCTGGAGCTCATACGGAGTCTGGACATGATGAGGGCCGTTGGTACTTGTTGAGTTTGATTATGACTTGTCTCTTGGATTAGACAACGTGTTTGGTAGCATCCCAGTTATATGGTAATTGTTTATTGAGGGCGTTGCGTTGCGGTATCGTGTATTTTGAATGCGGTTATGGTCCGACCAAGGGCATGGATGTGATAGTTTATATTTTCGATTATATCGAATTTTATGTGTACTTTGTGTGTTGTATTTAGTGAGTTAGTTTGGTTGTTTTGTGTTGTGTTCTCTTCTGGGCATTTTGCATGGCTGTTTCTCTGCTTTTATGACACCCATCTCGTCGTATCGCTAGAGCATTCTGGAGCCACTTGTATGATCAAGTTCTTCCTGTCGTTCTCTTTAATTCTTGCTTTTACGTGGTGTGTGTGTGGATTGCGCGGTCATGTCCATTTCGGTAAATGTGGATTTGTTTGTACAAGATGAGCTCGAGTGGGAGGTCCGGTTCCGGGGACGGAAGCCGCAGGAGACTGTTGTTTCATTAAGGAAGCAACTCCGTGAGGCTCTTGCCTCCGGTGAGGCACCGAGTGGGAGAGTATTACTTACGGATGTCACCGCCGAGGTGGAGCTGTGCTCGGAAAAATTTGTAGAACTGCTCGATTTGGCCGAAGGCCTGCAGTCGGCGGCACCCACCTCTACGGCTAGACAGAGGTTGCACCAACGTTTACAACACGTTCTATGCCATTTACAGAATGCTGAATCACAGGCTACCACCTCGGAATTAGAGAAAAATGTTGTCACTCTTAGGGAGCAAGTGGCGATGGCATTGCGGAAGTTTTCTCTCGGCCAGCGTCGCCACGTAGATCCGAATTCCGGTTCTTCTTCTTCTTCTGTTGAGACGGCAGCCAGGGTGGAACCCCCTGTGCATGTTCCTGCCTTTTCCGATATGGCCACCGCAAGCTATCACAAGCTTCCTAACCCACTGTCGGATGTCATTCAGCGTCTCCCAGTTGTCGATGGTCTGGATCCTGAGGCGCTTTTGAGATTCTTGCGCGTATTTTTTCAGTTGGCCGATTTCCCTGGGCTGTCGGAGCGGACTTTGCTTGAGCTCATTTACCCGTACTGTCGGGGATCTATGGCTGAGCGCGTGACAAGTACCCTTAGGGATGGTGGTGGCATAGACCATTTCCATCAGGAAGTCCTGGACGCTTTCGTACCGGGAAGGTTACACGACCGGTTACGACACAAACATTTCTATAGAGTTCAAGCAAGCGGAGAGTCCCTTGCTCATTTCATTTCCAGTGTTAAAGACGCGGCCCGGATCCTGAGGCTGGGGTTGTCAGAGTCTGATGTCATTCATACTATTTTGCAGGGCGTGACGCCGGAGGAACGGTCACGTTTGACATTCGCTGCCCGTCCCCAAAGTTTTATTGATTTAGACCGGCTGTGCGCCGAGTCGACCACTATACAGGGTAATGACGATATTAGAGCCCGCGAGGCTAGGAGGCGTTCAGAACGCTCTAATTTCGAGCGACGAGTCGGGCAGCCCGGGTCTTGGGGTCCTAGGCCTGCGCCGGTTCAGAGCTGTGAAGTACGAGAATTATTCTGTTCTAGGTGTCATAGATCCGGTCACGTCGCGCGCTATTGTAACGATGCTAGACAGCGTCAAGGGACTTCCCGAAAAGGTAACCTTTCAAAAAACGTAAATTCTCGGGGAAGATAAGTCGGGAGTGGTCTTCCCCGTTAGGCCGTTCTCTTCCGGTTTCACTTAACCCCAGGCGGATAGCTAATCCCGGGTCATCCGGCTCCAAGGTCCTGCGAACTGTCCCCAACTACAGTTCAGTATGCCCCTTCCTGTTGGTCGAGTCGAAAAAGGGTCAGCTCAGAGCCTTGGTTGACTCTGGATCAGCCCGATCCATAATTTCATCTAGAGTATGTGAGGACCTTGAACAACAGGGCTTACTATTAGGGTCGGATCGGTCTTCCGTGGTATGCTGGACTGCATCACGGGAAATTCTGCCCATCTCCCGGGTGGTTTCCCTGAGTATTAAAATCGAGTGTTTTTCATGGGTGTGGCGATTTTTGGTTTCTCCGGCTCTGGGAGTCGACTGCATTGTGGGTGCCGATTTCATCTCCAAGAGTGGTCTCGTTTTAGATCTTCAAGCGCACCACTGTTATTTTAAATTCAATCGGGAGGTTGTCATTCCTTTCCTTGGGTACCAGGGAGCTAAGGGAGGTGTCCAAGAGGTCGTGTGTCCCGATTCAGAAAGAGACCATCTCACCCCGCCCAGAGGCATGCTTTAGATCATTTGTGTGAGCAGTTCCCCACTGTATTAACTCCCAACCTGGGGCTCACACATCTTTTGGAATATAAGATCCGTTTAACGGACTCCGCCATAGTCCGCTCACACCCATACAAATTCGCCCCTCCAAAGATGGATGTCCTAAGAGAGAAGGTTCAAGAGTTGCTTAAACAAGGGGTCATTGAACCTTCCAACTCTAGTTATGCAAGTCCAGCATTTCTGGTGCCCAAGCCTGGAGGTAAACAGCGTATGGTCATTGACTATCGCAAACTCAATGCTAATATTGAGGTGGATTCAGTTCCTCTTCCCGATTTACATTCCGCGTTCGATTGGTTTAGTGGGGCCAGGTACTTCACCATCTTTGACCTCAATGCCGCTTATCATCAGATTCCTCTGTCTAAGGAAAGCCGCCCTTATACGGCATTCTGTGTGCCATGGAATCTTTATCAATATACTAGGGTACCCATGGGTCTGGCAGTGGGGGCTCAAACCCTCACGCGACTACTTGACACTGTATTCCATGACGTAAAATTTAAATTCATCTTTAATTATCTTGATGACCTCTTGGTCTACAGTAAAACGTTCGAGGAGCATCTGGGTCACCTGAGAGAGGTGATGTGCCGATTGAGGAGTGCTGGCCTCACTATCAATCCAGACAAGGTAAAGTTTGCACAAAGGAGTATTTCGTTTTTAGGGCATCTCGTCTCATATGGGGGTGTGACGGTCGACCCGGAGAGGACACAAGGCATCCGGGATTTTCCTCCCCCTAGGGATGCGAAAGGTGTTGCCAGATTTGTTGGCATGGTCAATTTTTACCGTAGATTTATCCCTAATGCCGCGGAGATTGCTGTACCTTTAAACGAACTCAGGAAAAAGGGTACCAAATTTGTATGGGGAGAGAGGCAACAGCGGGCCTTTGATACCCTCAAGGAGGCGATCGTCTCTCCCCCTGTGTTGAGGATGCCGGATTTTTCAAAAAAATTCATTTTGCAAACGGACGCGAGTTCTATTGCGCTCGGGGCGGTTCTGTCCCAGGAAGTCGATGGTGCTAGGCAGCCGGTGGCATTTATATCCCGGACCTTGACCCAACAAGAGAGGAAGTCTTCAGTGTATAAACTAGAGTATCTTGCTGTTGTGTACGCTCTAGATAAGTTCAGGCGTTTCTTGGAACACGCTGAGTTCCTGTTGGAGACCGATAATCAGGCTCTCTCCTGGCTTCTCGCTCATCCCCGGCAGCTGGGTAAAATAGGGCGTTGGGAGGTCAAGATCTCATCCTTTAAATTCAAAGTGCAACACATCAGGGGAACACAAAATGTTGTTGCAGACGCCTTGTCACGTATGTTCTCCCAACCCAGCGAGGCCAATTCTGAGCAACCCTGTTCCGTTCTGCTGGATTTTCCTTTGGCTTTTATTGTGATGTGTTACCCCATCAGTTAAATGATGAAGAGTTGGGTCCTATCATCCAACACCTAAAAGAGGGTAACGTGCAGGTACCATATTTTCTGTCCAAGGGCGTCCTGTGCTGCCGAGAACGAAAAGGACGTGCCCCAAAGGTTGTGCTGCCTAGCAAGTTCGTGCCAATGGTCTTCAGCTACTATCATGATTCCCCAATAGGTGGCCATAAGGGAATTTCGAAGACCATTTCCAGTATTAGGAGGCATTTCATCTGGAAGGGCATGGACAGGGACATCGCGGCTCGTGTGAAAGCATGTCATCTCTGTGGCTTGAGTAAGCCTGCTCAAAACACTAAATTGGGTCTATTGTCATCTGATGTGGCGAGCAAACCCATGGAGAAGTTATTCATAGACTACGTGGGACCTTTCCCTCGTAGCAAGTCAGGTAATGCTTACCTACTTGTTTGCGTGGATGCTTTTTCCAAGTTTGTCTGGCTACTGCCCTTACGACAGGCAAACACTCGCTCAACTATCCTTATGGTACAGACCCATGTCTTTCAGCATTTCGGTTTTCCGTCCACCATTGTCTCTGACAATGGACCACAGTTCATTTCAAAAGATTTCCGGCGAATGTGTTTCGCTAACGGCATCAAACATGTGACCACTTCCCCGTACTACCCTTAACCGTCCCACGCGGAGAGATTTAACCGGAATCTCCGTTCAGCGCTTATCGCCTATCATGCTGAACAACAGGATTGTTGGGACCAAAATTTAAAGTGGTTGCAATTGGCATTTAACACGGCCCTACACGAGAGTCACAAAGCCGTACCCTTTGAAGTCATGTTTGGGTTCTCGCCGAGTTTGCCGTTGGACAATTTGTGGCACATTGATGATCTTCTGCCGAACGATCCTGAGGTCACGACTGTGGACAGATGGCGGGAGGTCCGGAGGAATTTGCTTCGTGCGCACGAACGCGTCCGTAGTCGCTACAATCAGGGGCGAATTCCGAACCCATTTAAGATTGGCGACTTGGTCTACTGTCAGAGCCATCCGATCAGCTCAGCCATAAATAGGAGGGCCGCTAAACTATGTTATCGTTGGTCGGGACCATACCGCATTCTTCGGTTTGTGTCGCCCGTCACAGTGAAATTGGGTGATCCCGGAGGGGATGTTGAAAGAGTAACCACTCATATTTCGAAGCTAAAGTTTTGCCATAGGGCATGAGTTAGGGATGACAGTTAGGCCCATAAAAAAAGGGGGGAATACTATTTGGGGTTCCTGGATCTCAGTTATTGGAATTGGGAGGCCTTGGTGGTCAGTACTCAAAGCGGGATCCTGCGATTCTTCTCTTTCTCCTGTTCTTTTCTGTCTCTTATATCTGCATGCGGACCAGGGCCCGGCGAGCATGCAGGACTCACACTTACATCTTCTCTTTCAGACACACACTCACTAACTCACACCTCTTCCTTCTGCCTTTTCGTTTTCCTGTGTTACTGAACTCACCAAGAGCGTTTTTAGAATCTGAGATTTTCCAGGTTTCCCGCAGCCGTCGTGCTTGAGGACTTGTTTGTTTTGGGTCAACCATGTTGCCCTTTTGGGGTGAGGGTGTGCTGAACTGGCTTCGGCAACGTATTATTAGTATTTTAAAAACGAGCGCCGCGGACGTCACGCACTGCCACACTGTTACGATAGTTTGTTGCCGGTCGGTTATACACACAAACGGTTGTGCAGCTACGCAATACAGCTGGCGCTGCCAGCCAGCTGTGTCTGTACATTCCTGCATTCGGAGGTTACTTGGCTGGACCGAAACGTTGTATCGGCCTCATTTCTGCTTGATCCTCCAACCTGTTCATCTGGTCTCGGCTGGCGGCAAACTTCTATCCAGGACTTCCGAACCTATCACTATGATAGGCTAGATAAAGTGTTGTTCCAGGTACGTGCAAGTCTGCGGGTTCTGAAAATATTCTAACCCCAAATATATTTTGTGTTTCAGCTTTCATTATGAGTTATGCTTGTGTGTGTGTGCGTATAGAGCAGTTTTTAATCTGGGCATTAATGCTATTACAAAATCAAATTAAATTAAATTTAATTAAATTATGAATGTGAGAGTCGTGGGTCAAGTTGATTTCAATAGAGAATATGCTAATGTATCTTGTACTCAGCTGTTTTGATGTAATTAATAACTACGAAAGACACAGCTAATCAATTTGAATATTTCAATGAAACATTAAGAAAGTAATTGCTAGACGAGCTTAATACTGTTTAATCTGAATTAGTGGCGATGTGTGTGTGCGCTGTTGCTGCTTAAAGTTAGTGTTGGTAATTAATGTGGACGGCCTAAGTGGCGTGATTTTCTTTATGACACCCTCTACAACCTATTGTATGTCCAGGTGCTCGACCAAGGGCGAGATGGGTGTCAGGGGTGGACGAACATCTGTCCACCCTAATGGCAGAGACGATCTTATAGCCACAATGCCGTCAGTCGAGGACTTTTCCAACGCTAAGCTGCACCAGGGACTTGTGACACGACTGTGACATCACTGATCCGCGCCTATACGAACTAAGTACACCGGACAATCCAGGTGGGAAAATTCTGATTATCTATTTCTCTCTCTCTACAACATGTGAATGCACAGAAGCTGCCAGAAGCTCACTCGTGAAGTTCTGAACATTATACTCTAGCACAAACTCTCGTGTTCAATTATGTTATTGCGTGTGTGGACATTACCACAGTACACCTAATGAAGTATCTTATAACTGTATAATGTGTAAGAAGTTACACACATACACACACATCCGCAGTTTGCTGTAAGATCTAACTTTCATCTAATTAAGACCATTAGGGAGTTAATTATCTCGTGCTATCATGTCATCTGGTCATGGCTGAGTTTTAATAACGTAGCGGGGGTTGTCTGATGCTGTAGATGAGAAACGATTTTCTTTCACACACATACTTAATGCTTAATGATTAAGGTAAGGGGTCGTTTGGCTGGTTGAGTTTCGGGGCGGTCACTTACATTCTCTGGTGTGAACTATGCTTGTGAATATGCTGGCAAATCTATGCTTAGGAGCTGAGATATTCCATTTACATTGTCATTTATATTTGTATCTATCTATACATATTAGGGTTCCTTCATTTACTGTAGTTGGAATGGGTTTATGAGGAGGTTAGTGTTGAAATGAGGGATGTTTTGTTATTCATGTCGTATATGTGTTTGTGTGTGTAATTTTACTATATATATATATTTTTTTTGGGGGGAATATGTAACGGATTTAAAAAAGAGAATAACCATAAATGTGCTTACTGAGACAACAGGCTAGCCTATTTGATATTATACAACACTGATGGATTAGTATTGCTTTATGAATGAGATTATTACTAACTTTGACTCATACATAATCAGGCAGAAATTTTTGCAATTAGTTTAATATCAACTCACTTACTTTGTGACATTATGAATTAATGGATATACATATATATATATATATATATAATTCTGCCTTTAATGGTGTGCTCACACAATCACGAACTTGTCATGTATGTAAAATCTTACAGGTTGAATAAAGCACACGCTTGTTGGTTAAAAGAGTTTTTCATTTGCAAGTCCTGTCATTCACCTGGGGGGACATGTCTGTAATTGTATTTGGGCCTTGCACACTTTTGCTTCCTCTAGGTTTTTTTTTACCTAGTTCTAAATATGATGTCTCTCCCCTTTTACAAAAAAAAAACTTAATAAAAATAAAATTAAATAAAATTCAAAAAAAAAAATTACAAAACTTAGAAAAATAAAAGGGGGGTTTCAAATGGTAGTTCAGAGAGTGGTTGTTATGATTCTGGGTGGATAGTAGGTATTATTTCTGCCTTATTTTTCTCTGTTGAACTTGAGAAATTTTAGAATCTGGGGACTTATATTTATTTTCTTAAATGAAACTTAGTGTGGCTACAGACATGTCAGCTGGTGTTAGGACTTGCAAATTATTTCAAATTATTTTTGATTAGAATCCAAGTGTTGTAAGAAAACTTAATGGTAGTGTAATAAATTAACAGAATGAACAACCAGAAAAAAGAGCACATTTTATAAAATGAATAAGGGGTTAATGAAGTTTAAAATAATTTAATATGTGTTAGTGTTTAAGTGATTATTTTGTGATGTTGAGTGTAAGATGAATTTTGAAAAGGGGTTATAAGAATGTGATTAATTTTTTAATGAATGTGTGCTGATTGGTTGCACTTGCACATACCCTGGAGCTCATACGGAGTCTGGACATGATGAGGGCCGTTGGTACTTGTTGAGTTTGATTATGACTTGTCTCTTGGATTAGACAACGTGTTTGGTAGCATCCCAGTTATATGGTAATTGTTTATTGAGGGCGTTGCGTTGCGGTATCGTGTATTTTGAATGCGGTTATGGTCCGACCAAGGGCATGGATGTGATAGTTTATATTTTCGATTATATCGAATTTTATGTGTACTTTGTGTGTTGTATTTAGTGAGTTAGTTTGGTTGTTTTGTGTTGTGTTCTCTTCTGGGCATTTTGCATGGCTGTTTCTCTGCTTTTATGACACCCATCTCGTCGTATCGCTAGAGCATTCTGGAGCCACTTGTATGATCAAGTTCTTCCTGTCGTTCTCTTTAATTCTTGCTTTTACGTGGTGTGTGTGTGGATTGCGCGGTCATGTCCATTTCGGTAAATGTGGATTTGTTTGTACAAGATGAGCTCGAGTGGGAGGTCCGGTTCCGGGGACGGAAGCCGCAGGAGACTGTTGTTTCATTAAGGAAGCAACTCCGTGAGGCTCTTGCCTCCGGTGAGGCACCGAGTGGGAGAGTATTACTTACGGATGTCACCGCCGAGGTGGAGCTGTGCTCGGAAAAATTTGTAGAACTGCTCGATTTGGCCGAAGGCCTGCAGTCGGCGGCACCCACCTCTACGGCTAGACAGAGGGTGCACCAACGTTTACAACACGTTCTATGCCGTTTACAGAATGCTGAATCACAGGCTACCACCTCGGAATTAGAGAAAAATGTTGTCACTCTTAGGGAGCAAGTGGCGATGGCATTGCGGAAGTTTTCTCTCGGCCAGCGTCGCCACGTAGATCCGAATTCCGGTTCTTCTTCTTCTTCTGTTGAGACGGCAGCCAGGGTGGAACCCCCTGTGCATGTTCCTGCCTTTTCCGATATGGCCACCGCAAGCTATCACAAGCTTCCTAACCCACTGTCGGATGTCATTCAGCGTCTCCCAGTTGTCGATGGTCTGGATCCTGAGGCGCTTTTGAGATTCTTGCGCGTATTTTTTCAGTTGGCCGATTTCCCTGGGCTGTCGGAGCGGACTTTGCTTGAGCTCATTTACCCGTACTGTCGGGGATCTATGGCTGAGCGCGTGACAAGTACCCTTAGGGATGGTGGTGGCATAGACCATTTCCATCAGGAAGTCCTGGACGCTTTCGTACCGGGAAGGTTACACGACCGGTTACGACACAAACATTTCTATAGAGTTCAAGCAAGCGGAGAGTCCCTTGCTCATTTCATTTCCAGTGTTAAAGACGCGGCCCGGATCCTGAGGCTGGGGTTGTCAGAGTCTGATGTCATTCATACTATTTTGCAGGGCGTGACGCCGGAGGAACGGTCACGTTTGACATTCGCTGCCCGTCCCCAAAGTTTTATTGATTTAGACCGGCTGTGCGCCGAGTCGACCACTATACAGGGTAATGACGATATTAGAGCCCGCGAGGCTAGGAGGCGTTCAGAACGCTCTAATTTCGAGCGACGAGTCGGGCAGCCCGGGTCTTGGGGTCCTAGGCCTGCGCCGGTTCAGAGCTGTGAAGTACGAGAATTATTCTGTTCTAGGTGTCATAGATCCGGTCACGTCGCGCGCTATTGTAACGATGCTAGACAGCGTCAAGGGACTTCCCGAAAAGGTAACCTTTCAAAAAACGTAAATTCTCGGGGAAGATAAGTCGGGAGTGGTCTTCCCCGTTAGGCCGTTCTCTTCCGGTTTCACTTAACCCCAGGCGGATAGCTAATCCCGGGTCATCCGGCTCCAAGGTCCTGCGAACTGTCCCCAACTACAGTTCAGTATGCCCCTTCCTGTTGGTCGAGTCGAAAAAGGGTCAGCTCAGAGCCTTGGTTGACTCTGGATCAGCCCGATCCATAATTTCATCTAGAGTATGTGAGGACCTTGAACAAGAGGGCTTACTATTAGGGTCGGATCGGTCTTCTGTGGTATGCTGGACTGCATCACGGGAAATTCTGCCCATCTCCCGGGTGGTTTCCCTGAGTATTAAAATCGAGTGTTTTTCATGGGTGTGGCGATTTTTGGTTTCTCCGGCTCTGGGAGTCGACTGCATTGTGGGTGCCGATTTCATCTCCAAGAGTGGTCTCGTTTTAGATCTTCAAGCGCACCACTGTTATTTTAAATTCAATCGGGAGGTTGTCATTCCTTTCCTTGGGTACCAGGGAGCTAAGGGAGGTGTCCAAGAGGTCGTGTGTCCCGATTCAGAAAGAGACCATCTCACCCCGTCCCAGAGGCATGCTTTAGATCATTTGTGTGAGCAGTTCCCCACTGTATTAACTCCCAACCTGGGGCTCACACATCTTTTGGAATATAAGATCCGTTTAACGGACTCCGCCATAGTCCGCTCACACCCATACAAATTCGCCCCTCCAAAGATGGATGTCCTAAGAGAGAAGGTTCAAGAGTTGCTTAAACAAGGGGTCATTGAACCTTCCAACTCTAGTTATGCAAGTCCAGCATTTCTGGTGCCCAAGCCTGGAGGTAAACAGCGTATGGTCATTGACTATCGCAAACTCAATGCTAATATTGAGGTGGATTCAGTTCCTCTTCCCGATTTACATTCCGCGTTCGATTGGTTTAGTGGGGCCAGGTACTTCACCATCTTTGACCTCAATGCCGCTTATCATCAGATTCCTCTGTCTAAGGAAAGCCGCCCTTATACGGCATTCTGTGTGCCATGGAATCTTTATCAATATACTAGGGTACCCATGGGTCTGGCAGTGGGGGCTCAAACCCTCACGCGACTACTTGACACTGTATTCCATGACGTAAAATTTAAATTCATCTTTAATTATCTTGATGACCTCTTGGTCTACAGTAAAACGTTCGAGGAGCATCTGGGTCACCTGAGAGAGGTGATGTGCCGATTGAGGAGTGCTGGCCTCACTATCAATCCAGACAAGGTAAAGTTTGCACAAAGGAGTATTTCGTTTTTAGGGCATCTCGTCTCATATGGGGGTGTGACGGTCGACCCGGAGAGGACACAAGGCATCCGGGATTTTCCTCCCCCTAGGGATGCGAAAGGTGTTGCCAGATTTGTTGGCATGGTCAATTTTTACCGTAGATTTATCCCTAATGCCGCGGAGATTGCTGTACCTTTAAACGAACTCAGGAAAAAGGGTACCAAATTTGTATGGGGAGAGAGGCAACAGCGGGCCTTTGATACCCTCAAGGAGGCGATCGTCTCTCCCCGTGGTGAGGATGCCGGATTTTTCAAAAAAATTCATTTTGCAAACGGACGCGAGTTCTATTGCGCTCGGGGCGGTTCTGTCCCAGGAAGTCGATGGTGCTAGGCAGCCGGTGGCATTTATATCCCGGACCTTGACCCAACAAGAGAGGAAGTCTTCAGTGTATAAACTAGAGTATCTTGCTGTTGTGTACGCTCTAGATAAGTTCAGGCGTTTCTTGGAACACGCTGAGTTCCTGTTGGAGACATAATCAGGCTCTCTCCTGGCTTCTCGCTCATCCCCGGCAGCTGGGTAAAATAGGGCGTTGGGAGGTCAAGATCTCATCCTTTAAATTCAAAGTGCAACACATCAGGGGAACACAAAATGTTGTTGCAGACGCCTTGTCACGTATGTTCTCCCAACCCAGCGAGGCCAATTCTGAGCAACCCTGTTCCGTTCTGCTGGATTTTCCTTTGGCTTTTATTGTGATGTGTTACCCCATCAGTTAAATGATGAAGAGTTGGGTCCTATCATCCAACACCTAAAAGAGGGTAACGTGCAGGTACCATATTTTCTGTCCAAGGGCGTCCTGTGCTGCCGAGAACGAAAAGGACGTGCCCCAAAGGTTGTGCTGCCTAGCAAGTTCGTGCCAATGGTCTTCAGCTACTATCATGATTCCCCAATAGGTGGCCATAAGGGAATTTCGAAGACCATTTCCAGTATTAGGAGGCATTTCATCTGGAAGGGCATGGACAGGGACATCGCGGCTCGTGTGAAAGCATGTCATCTCTGTGGCTTGAGTAAGCCTGCTCAAAACACTAAATTGGGTCTATTGTCATCTGATGTGGCGAGCAAACCCATGGAGAAGTTATTCATAGACTACGTGGGACCTTTCCCTCGTAGCAAGTCAGGTAATGCTTACCTACTTGTTTGCGTGGATGCTTTTTCCAAGTTTGTCTGGCTACTGCCCTTACGACAGGCAAACACTCGCTCAACTATCCTTATGCTACAGACCCATGTCTTTCAGCATTTCGGTTTTCCGTCCACCATTGTCTCTGACAATGGACCACAGTTCATTTCAAAAGATTTCCGGCGAATGTGTTTCGCTAACGGCATCAAACATGTGACCACTTCCCCGTACAACCCTTAACCGTCCCACGCGGAGAGATTTAACCGGAATCTCCGTTCAGCGCTTATCGCCTATCATGCTGAACAACAGGATTGTTGGGACCAAAATTTAAAGTGGTTGCAATTGGCATTTAACACGGCCCTACACGAGAGTCACAAAGCCGTACCCTTTGAAGTCATGTTTGGGTTCTCGCCGAGTTTGCCGTTGGACAATTTGTGGCACATTGATGATCTTCTGCCGAACGATCCTGAGGTCACGACTGTGGACAGATGGCGGGAGGTCCGGAGGAATTTGCTTCGTGCGCACGAACGCGTCCGTAGTCGCTACAATCAGGGGCGAATTCCGAACCCATTTAAGATTGGCGACTTGGTCTACTGTCAGAGCCATCCGATCAGCTCAGCCATAAATAGGAGGGCCGCTAAACTATGTTATCGTTGGTCGGGACCATACCGCATTCTTCGGTTTGTGTCGCCCGTCACAGTGAAATTGGGTGATCCCGGAGGGGATGTTGAAAGAGTAACCACTCATATTTCGAAGCTAAAGTTTTGCCATAGGGCATGAGTTAGGGATGACAGTTAGGCCCATAAAAAAAGGGGGGAATACTATTTGGGGTTCCTGGATCTCAGTTATTGGAATTGGGAGGCCTTGGTGGTCAGTACTCAAAGCGGGATCCTGCGATTCTTCTCTTTCTCCTGTTCTTTTCTGTCTCTTATATCTGCATGCGGACCAGGGCCCGGCGAGCATGCAGGACTCACACTTACATCTTCTCTTTCAGACACACACTCACTAACTCACACCTCTTCCTTCTGCCTTTTCGTTTTCCTGTTTTACTGAACTCACCAAGAGCGTTTTTAGAATCTGAGATTTTCCAGGTTTCCCGCAGCCGTTGTGCTTGAGGACTTGTTTGTTTTGGGTCAACCATGTTGCCCTTTTGGGGTGAGGGTGTGCTGAACTGGCTTCGGCAACGTATTATTAGTATTTTAAAAACGAGCGCCGCGGACGTCACGCACTGCCACACTGTTACGATAGTTTGTTGCCGGTCGGTTATACACACAAACGGTTGTGCAGCTACGCAATACAGCTGGCGCTGCCAGCCAGCTGTGTCTGTACATTCCTGCATTCGGAGGTTACTTGGCTGGACCGAAACGTTGTATCGGCCTCATTTCTGCTTGATCCTCCAACCTGTTCATCTGGTCTCGGCTGGCGGCAAACTTCTATCCAGGACTTCCGAACCTATCACTATGATAGGCTAGATAAAGTGTTGTTCCAGGTACGTGCAAGTCTGCGGGTTCTGAAAATATTCTAACCCCAAATATATTTTGTGTTTCAGCTTTCATTATGAGTTATGCTTGTGTGTGTGTGCGTATAGAGCAGTTTTTAATCTGGGCATTAATGCTATTACAAAATCAAATTAAATTAAATTTAATTAAATTATGAATGTGAGAGTCGTGGGTCAAGTTGATTTCAATAGAGAATATGCTAATGTATCTTGTACTCAGCTGTTTTGATGTAATTAATAACTACGAAAGACACAGCTAATCAATTTGAATATTTCAATGAAACATTAAGAAAGTAATTGCTAGACGAGCTTAATACTGTTTAATCTGAATTAGTGGCGATGTGTGTGTGCGCTGTTGCTGCTTAAAGTTAGTGTTGGTAATTAATGTGGACGGCCTAAGTGGCGTGATTTTCTTTATGACACCCTCTACAACCTATTGTATGTCCAGGTGCTCGACCAAGGGCGAGATGGGTGTCAGGGGTGGACGAACATCTGTCCACCCTAATGGCAGAGACGATCTTATAGCCACAATGCCGTCAGTCGAGGACTTTTCCAACGCTAAGCTGCACCAGGGACTTGTGACACGACTGTGACATCACTGATCCGCGCCTATACGAACTAAGTACACCGGACAATCCAGGTGGGAAAATTCTGATTATCTATTTCTCTCTCTCTACAACATGTGAATGCACAGAAGCTGCCAGAAGCTCACTCGTGAAGTTCTGAACATTATACTCTAGCACAAACTCTCGTGTTCAATTATGTTATTGCGTGTGTGGACATTACCACAGTACACCTAATGAAGTATCTTATAACTGTATAATGTGTAAGAAGTTACACACATACACACACATCCGCAGTTTGCTGTAAGATCTAACTTTCATCTAATTAAGACCATTAGGGAGTTAATTATCTCGTGCTATCATGTCATCTGGTCATGGCTGAGTTTTAATAACGTAGCGGGGGTTGTCTGATGCTGTAGATGAGAAACTATTTTCTTTCACACACATACTTAACGCTTAATGATTAAGGTAAGGGGTCGTTTGGCTGGTTGAGTTTCGGGGCGGTCACTTACATTCTCTGGTGTGAACTATGCTTGTGAATATGCTGGCAAATCTATGCTTAGGAGCTGAGATATTCCATTTACATTGTCATTTATATTTGTATCTATCTATACATATTAGGGTTCCTTCATTTACTGTAGTTGGAATGGGTTTATGAGGAGGTTAGTGTTGAAATGAGGGATGTTTTGTTATTCATGTCGTATATGTGTTTGTGTGTGTAATTTTACTATATATATATATTTTTTTTGGGGGGAATATGTAACGGATTTAAAAAAGAGAATAACCATAAATGTGCTTACTGAGACAACAGGCTAGCCTATTTGATATTATACAACACTGATGGATTAGTATTGCTTTATGAATGAGATTATTACTAACTTTGACTCATACATAATCAGGCAGAAATTTTTGCAATTAGTTTAATATCAACTCACTTACTTTGTGACATTATGAATTAATGGATATACATATATATATATATATATATATATATATAATTCTGCCTTTAATGGTGTGCTCACACAATCACGAACTTGTCATGTCTGTAAAATCTTACAGGTTGAATAAAGCACACGCTTGTTGGTTAAAAGAGTTTTTCATTTGCAAGTCCTGTCATTCACCTGGGGGGACATGTCTGTAATTGTATTTGGGCCTTGCACACTTTTGCTTCCTCTAGGTTTTTTTTTACCTAGTTCTAAATATGATGTCTCTCCCCTTTTACAAAAAAAAAACTTAATAAAAATAAAATTAAATAAAATTCAAAAAAAAAAATTACAAAACTTAGAAAAATAAAAGGGGGGTTTCAAATGGTAGTTCAGAGAGTGGTTGTTATGATTCTGGGTGGATAGTAGGTATTATTTCTGCCTTATTTTTCTCTGTTGAACTTGAGAAATTTTAGAATCTGGGGACTTATATTTATTTTCTTAAATGAAACTTAGTGTGGCTACAGACATGTCAGCTGGTGTTAGGACTTGCAAATTATTTCAAATTATTTTTGATTAGAATCCAAGTGTTGTAAGAAAACTTAATGGTAGTGTAATAAATTAACAGAATGAACAAACAGAAAAAAGAGCACATTTTATAAAATGAATAAGGGGTTAATGAAGTTTAAAATAATTTAATATGTGTTAGTGTTTAAGTGATTATTTTGTGATGTTGAGTGTAAGATGAATTTTGAAAAGGGGTTATAAGAATGTGATTAATTTTTTAATGAATGTGTGCTGATTGGTTGCACTTGCACATACCCTGGAGCTCATACGGAGTCTGGACATGATGAGGGCCGTTGGTACTTGTTGAGTTTGATTATGACTTGTCTCTTGGATTAGACAACGTGTTTGGTAGCATCCCAGTTATATGGTAATTGTTTATTGAGGGCGTTGCGTTGCGGTATCGTGTATTTTGAATGCGGTTATGGTCCGACCAAGGGCATGGATGTGATAGTTTATATTTTCGATTAGATCGAATTTTATGTGTACTTTGTGTGTTGTATTTAGTGAGTTAGTTTGGTTGTTTTGTGTTGTGTTCTCTTCTGGGCATTTTGCATGGCTGTTTCTCTGCTTTTATGACACCCATCTCGTCGTATCGCTAGAGCATTCTGGAGCCACTTGTATGATCAAGTTCTTCCTGTCGTTCTCTTTAATTCTTGCTTTTACGTGGTGTGTGTGTGGATTGCGCGGTCATGTCCATTTCGGTAAATGTGGATTTGTTTGTAAAAGATGAGCTCGAGTGGGAGGTCCGGTTCCGGGGACGGAAGCCGCAGGAGACTGTTGTTTCATTAAGGAAGCAACTCCGTGAGGCTCTTGCCTCCGGTGAGGCACCGAGTGGGAGAGTATTACTTACGGATGTCACCGCCGAGGTGGAGCTGTGCTCGGAAAAATTTGTAGAACTGCTCGATTTGGCCGAAGGCCTGCAGTCGGCGGCACCCACCTCTACGGCTAGACAGAGGGTGCACCAACGTTTACAACACGTTCTATGCCGTTTACAGAATGCTGAATCACAGGCTACCACCTCGGAATTAGAGAAAAATGTTGTCACTCTTAGGGAGCAAGTGGCGATGGCATTGCGGAAGTTTTCTCTCGGCCAGCGTCGCCACGTAGATCCGAATTCCGGTTCTTCTTCTTCTTCTGTTGAGACGGCAGCCAGGGTGGAACCCCCTGTGCATGTTCCTGCCTTTTCCGATATGGCCACCGCAAGCTATCACAAGCTTCCTAACCCACTGTCGGATGTCATTCAGCGTCTCCCAGTTGTCGATGGTCTGGATCCTGAGGCGCTTTTGAGATTCTTGCGCGTATTTTTTCAGTTGGCCGATTTCCCTGGGCTGTCGGAGCGGACTTTGCTTGAGCTCATTTACCCGTACTGTCGGGGATCTATGGCTGAGCGCGTGACAAGTACCCTTAGGGATGGTGGTGGCATAGACCATTTCCATCAGGAAGTCCTGGACGCTTTCGTACCGGGAAGGTTACACGACCGGTTACGACACAAACATTTCTATAGAGTTCAAGCAAGCGGAGAGTCCCTTGCTCATTTCATTTCCAGTGTTAAAGACGCGGCCCGGATCCTGAGGCTGGGGTTGTCAGAGTCTGATGTCATTCATACTATTTTGCAGGGCGTGACGCCGGAGGAACGGTCACGTTTGACATTCGCTGCCCGTCCCCAAAGTTTTATTGATTTAGACCGGCTGTGCGCCGAGTCGACCACTATACAGGGTAATGACGATATTAGAGCCCGCGAGGCTAGGAGGCGTTCAGAACGCTCTAATTTCGAGCGACGAGTCGGGCAGCCCGGGTCTTGGGGTCCTAGGCCTGCGCCGGTTCAGAGCTGTGAAGTACGAGAATTATTCTGTTCTAGGTGTCATAGATCCGGTCACGTCGCGCGCTATTGTAACGATGCTAGACAGCGTCAAGGGACTTCCCGAAAAGGTAACCTTTCAAAAAACGTAAATTCTCGGGGAAGATAAGTCGGGAGTGGTCTTCCCCGTTAGGCCATTCTCTTCCGGTTTCACTTAACCCCAGGCGGATAGCTAATCCCGGGTCATCCGGCTCCAAGGTCCTGCGAACTGTCCCCAACTACAGTTCAGTATGCCCCTTCCTGTTGGTCGAGTTGAAAAAGGGTCAGCTCAGAGCCTTGGTTGACTCTGGATCAGCCCGATCCATAATTTCATCTAGAGTATGTGAGGACCTTGAACAACAGGGCTTATTATTAGGGTCAGATCGGTCTTCCGTGGTATGCTGGACTGCATCACGGGAAATTCTGCCCATCTCCCGGGTGGTTTCCCTGAGTATTAAAATCGAGTGTTTTTCATGGGTGTGGCGATTTTTGGTTTCTCCGGCTCTGGGAGTCGACTGCATTGTGGGTGCCGATTTCATCTCCAAGAGTGGTCTCGTTTTAGATCTTCAAGCGCACCACTGTTATTTTAAATTCAATCGGGAGGTTGTCATTCCTTTCCTTGGGTACCAGGGAGCTAAGGGAGGTGTCCAAGAGGTCGTGTGTCCCGATTCAGAAAGAGACCATCTCACCCCGCCCAGAGGCATGCTTTAGATCATTTGTGTGAGCAGTTTCCCACTGTATTAACTCCCAACCTGGGGCTCACACATCTTTTGGAATATAAGATCCGTTTAACGGACTCCGCCATAGTCCGCTCACACCCATACAAATTCGCCCCTCCAAAGATGGATGTCCTAAGAGAGAAGGTTCAAGAGTTGCTTAAACAAGGGGTCATTGAACCTTCCAACTCTAGGTATGCAAGTCCAGCATTTCTGGTGCCCAAGCCTGGAGGTAAACAGCGTATGGTCATTGACTATCGCAAACTCAATGCTAATATTGAGGTGGATTCAGTTCCTCTTCCCGATTTACATTCCGCGTTCGATTGGTTTAGTGGGGCCAGGTACTTCACCATCTTTGACCTCAATGCCGCTTATCATCAGATTCCTCTGTCTAAGGAAAGCCGCCCTTATACGGCATTCTGTGTGCCATGGAATCTTTATCAATATACTAGGGTACCCATGGGTCTGGCAGTGGGGGCTCAAACCCTCACGCGACTACTTGACACTGTATTCCATGACGTAAAATTTAAATTCATCTTTAATTATCTTGATGACCTCTTGGTCTACAGTAAAACGTTCGAGGAGCATCTGGGTCACCTGAGAGAGGTGATGTGCCGATTGAGGAGTGCTGGCCTCACTATCAATCCAGACAAGGTAAAGTTTGCACAAAGGAGTATTTCGTTTTTAGGGCATCTCGTCTCATATGGGGGTGTGACGGTCGACCCGGAGAGGACACAAGGCATCCGGGATTTTCCTCCCCCTAGGGATGTGAAAGGTGTTGCCAGATTTGTTGGCATGGTCAATTTTTACCGTAGATTTATCCCTAATGCCGCGGAGATTGCTGTACCTTTAAACGAACTCAGGAAAAAGGGTACCAAATTTGTATGGGGAGAGAGGCAACAGCGGGCCTTTGATACCCTCAAGGAGGCGATCGTCTCTCCCCCTGTGTTGAGGATGCCGGATTTTTCAAAAAAATTCATTTTGCAAACGGACGCGAGTTCTATTGCGCTCGGGGCGGTTCTGTCCCAGGAAGTCGATGGTGCTAGGCAGCCGGTGGCATTTATATCCCGGACCTTGACCCAACAAGAGAGGAAGTCTTCAGTGTATGAACTAGAGTGTCTTGCTGTTGTGTACGCTCTAGATAAGTTCAGGCGTTTCTTGGAACACGCTGAGTTCCTGTTGGAGACCGATAATCAGGCTCTCTCCTGGCTTCTCGCTCATCCCCGGCAGCTGGGTAAAATAGGGCGTTGGGTGGTCAAGATCTCATCCTTTAAATTCAAAGTGCAACACATCAGGGGAACACAAAATGTTGTTGCAGACGCCTTGTCACGTATGTTCTCCCAACCCAGCGAGGCCAATTCTGAGCAACCCTGTTCCGTTCTGCTGGATTTTCCTTTGGCTTTTACTGATGTGTTACCCCATCAGTTAAATGATGAAGAGTTGGGTCCTATCATCCAACACCTAAAAGAGGGTAACGTGCAGGTACCATATTTTCTGTCCAAGGGCGTCATGTGCTGCCAAGAACGAAAAGGACGTGCCCCAAAGGTTGTGCTGCCTAGCAAGCTCGTGCCAATGGTCTTCAGCTACTATCATGATTCCCCAATAGGTGGCCATAAGGGAATTTCGAAGACCATTTCCAGTATTAGGAGGCATTTCATCTGGAAGGGCATGGACAGGGACATCGCGGCTCGTGTGAAAGCATGTCATCTCTGTGGCTTGAGTAAGCCTGCTCAAAACACTAAATTGGGTCTATTGTCATCTGATGTGGCGAGCAAACCCATGGAGAAGTTATTCATAGACTACGTGGGACCTTTCCCTCGTAGCAAGTCAGGTAATGCTTACCTACTTGTTTGCGTGGATGCTTTTTCCAAGTTTGTCTGGCTACTGCCCTTACGACAGGCAAACACTCGCTCAACTATCCTTATGCTACAGACCCATGTCTTTCAGCATTTCGGTTTTCCGTCCACCATTGTCTCTGACAATGGACCACAGTTCATTTCAAAAGATTTCCGGCGAATGTGTTTCGCTAACGGCATCAAACATGTGACCACTTCCCCGTACTACCCTCAACCGTCCCACGCGGAGAGATTTAACCGGAATCTCCGTTCAGCGCTTATCGCCTATCATGCTGAACAACAGGATTGTTGGGACCAAAATTTAAAGTGGTTGCAATTGGCATTTAACACGGCCCTACACGAGAGTCACAAAGCCGTACCCTTTGAAGTCATGTTTGGGTTCTCGCCGAGTTTGCCATTGGACAATTTGTGGCACATTGATGATCTTCTGCCGAACGATCCTGAGGTCACGACTGTGGACAGATGGCGGGAGGTCCGGAGGAATTTGCTTCGTGCGCACGAACGCGTCCGTAGTCGCTACAATCAGGGGCGAATTCCGAACCCATTTAAGATTGGCGACTTGGTCTACTGTCAGAGCCATCCGATCAGCTCAGCCATAAATAGGAGGGCCGCTAAACTATGTTATCGTTGGTCGGGACCATACCGCATTCTTTGGTTTGTGTCGCCCGTCACAGTGAAATTGGGTGATCCCGGAGGGGATGTTGAAAGAGTAACCACTCATATTTCGAAGCTAAAGTTTTGCCATAGGGCATGAGTTAGGGATGACAGTTAGGCCCATAAAAAAAGGGGGGAATACTATTTGGGGTTCCTGGATCTCAGTTATTGGAATTGGGAGGCCTTGGTGGTCAGTACTCAAAGCGGGATCCTGCGATTCTTCTCTTTCTCCTGTTCTTTTCTGTCTCTTATATCTGCATGCGGACCAGGGCCCGGCGAGCATGCAGGACTCACACTTACATCTTCTCTTTCAGACACACACTCACTAACTCACACCTCTTCCTTCTGCCTTTTCGTTTTCCTGTGTTACTGAACTCACCAAGAGCGTTTTTAGAATCTGAGATTTTCCAGGTTTCCCGCAGCCGTCGTGCTTGAGGACTTGTTTGTTTTGGGTCAACCATGTTGCCCTTTTGGGGTGAGGGTGTGCTGAACTGGCTTCGGCAACGTATTATTAGTATTTTAAAAACGAGCGCCGCGGACGTCACGCACTGCCACACTGTTACGATAGTTTGTTGCCGGTCGGTTATACACACAAACGGTTGTGCAGCTACGCAATACAGCTGGCGCTGCCAGCCAGCTGTGTCTGTACATTCCTGCATTCGGAGGTTACTTGGCTGGACCGAAACGTTGTATCGGCCTCATTTCTGCTTGATCCTCCAACCTGTTCATCTGGTCTCGGCTGGCGGCAAACTTCTATCCAGGACTTCCGAACCTATCACTATGATAGGCTAGATAAAGTGTTGTTCCAGGTACGTGCAAGTCTGCGGGTTCTGAAAATATTCTAACCCCAAATATATTTTGTGTTTCAGCTTTCATTATGAGTTATGCTTGTGTGTGTGTGCGTATAGAGCAGTTTTTAATCTGGGCATTAATGCTATTACAAAATCAAATTAAATTAAATTTAATTAAATTATGAATGTGAGAGTCGTGGGTCAAGTTGATTTCAATAGAGAATATGCTAATGTATCTTGCACTCAGCTGTTTTAATGTAATTAATAACTACGAAAGACACAGCTAATCAATTTGAATATTTCAATGAAACATTAAGAAAGTAATTGCTAGACGAGCTTAATACTGTTTAATCTGAATTAGTGGCGATGTGTGTGTGCGCTGTTGCTGCTTAAAGTTAGTGTTGGTAATTAATGTGGACGGCCTAAGTGGCGTGATTTTCTTTATGACACCCTCTACAACCTATTGTATGTCCAGGTGCTCGACCAAGGGCGAGATGGGTGTCAGGGGTGGACGAACATCTGTCCACCCTAATGGCAGAGACGATCTTATAGCCACAATGCCGTCAGTCGAGGACTTTTCCAACGCTAAGCTGCACCAGGGACTTGTGACACGACTGTGACATCACTGATCCGCGCCTATACGAACTAAGTACACCGGACAATCCAGGTGGGAAAATTCTGATTATCTATTTCTCTCTCTCTACAACATGTGAATGCACAGAAGCCGCCAGAAGCTCACTCGTGAAGTTCTGAACATTATACTCTAGCACAAACTCTCGTGTTCAATTATGTTATTGCGTGTGTGGACATTACCACAGTACACCTAATGAAGTATCTTATAACTGTATAATGTGTAAGAAGTTACACACATACACACACATCCGCAGTTTGCTGTAAGATCTAACTTTCATCTAATTAAGACCATTAGGGAGTTAATTATCTCGTGCTATCATGTCATCTGGTCATGGCTGAGTTTTAATAACGTAGCGGGGGTTGTCTGATGCTGTAGATGAGAAACGATTTTCTTTCACACACATACTTAACGCTTAATGATTAAGGTAAGGGGTCGTTTGGCTGGTTGAGTTTCGGGGCGGTCACTTACATTCTCTGGTGTGAACTATGCTTGTGAATATGCTGGCAAATCTATGCTTAGGAGCTGAGATATTCCATTTACGTTGTCATTTATATTTGTATCTATCTATACATATTAGGGTTCCTTCATTTACTGTAGTTGGAATGGGTTTATGAGGAGGTTAGTGTTGAAATGAGGGATGTTTTGTTATTCATGTCGTATATGTGTTTGTGTGTGTAATTTTAGTATATATATATGTATTTTTTTTGGGGGGAATATGTAACGGATTTAAAAAAGAGAATAACCATAAATGTGCTTACTGAGACAACAGGCTAGCCTATTTGATATTATACAACACTGATGGATTAGTATTGCTTTATGAATGAGATTATTACTAACTTTGACTCATACATAATCAGGCAGAAATTTTTGCAATTAGTTTAATATCAACTCACTTACTTTGTGACATTATGAATTAATGGATATACATATATATATATATATGTATAATTCTGCCTTTAATGGTGTGCTCACACAATCACGAACTTGTCATGTATGTAAAATCTTACAGGTTGAATAAAGCACACGCTTGTTGGTTAAAAGAGTTTTTCATTTGCAAGTCCTGTCATTCACCTGGGGGGACATGTCTGTAATTGTATTTGGGCCTTGCACACTTTTGCTTCCTCTAGGTTTTTTTTTACCTAGTTCTAAATATGATGTCTCTCCCCTTTTACAAAAAAAAAACTTAATAAAAATAAAATTAAATAAAATTCAAAAAAAAAAATTACAAAACTTAGAAAAATAAAAGGGGGGTTTCAAATGGTAGTTCAGAGAGTGGTTGTTATGATTCTGGGTGGATAGTAGGTATTATTTCTGCCTTATTTTTCTCTGTTGAACTTGAGAAATTTTAGAATCTGGGGACTTATATTTATTTTCTTAAATGAAACTTAGTGTGGCTACAGACATGTCAGCTGGTGTTAGGACTTGCAAATTATTTCAAATTATTTTTGATTAGAATCCAAGTGTTGTAAGAAAACTTAATGGTAGTGTAATAAATTAACAGAATGAACAACCAGAAAAAAGAGCACATTTTATAAAATGAATAAGGGGTTAATGAAGTTTAAAATAATTTAATATGTGTTAGTGTTTAAGTGATTATTTTGTGATGTTGAGTGTAAGATGAATTTTGAAAAGGGGTTATAAGAATGTGATTAATTTTTTAATGAATGTGTGCTGATTGGTTGCACTTGCACATACCCTGGAGCTCATACGGAGTCTGGACATGATGAGGGCCGTTGGTACTTGTTGAGTTTGATTATGACTTGTCTCTTGGATTAGACAACGTGTTTGGTAGCATCCCAGTTATATGGTAATTGTTTATTGAGGGCGTTGCGTTGCGGTATCGTGTATTTTGAATGCGGTTATGGTCCGACCAAGGGCATGGATGTGATAGTTTATATTTTCGATTATATCGAATTTTATGTGTACTTTGTGTGTTGTATTTAGTGAGTTAGTTTGGTTGTTTTGTGTTGTGTTCTCTTCTGGGCATTTTGCATGGCTGTTTCTCTGCTTTTATGACACCCATCTCGTCGTATCGCTAGAGCATTCTGGAGCCACTTGTATGATCAAGTTCTTCCTGTCGTTCTCTTTAATTCTTGCTTTTACGTGGTGTGTGTGTGGATTGCGCGGTCATGTCCATTTCGGTAAATGTGGATTTGTTTGTACAAGATGAGCTCGAGTGGGAGGTCCGGTTCCGGGGACGGAAGCCGCAGGAGACTGTTGTTTCATTAAGGAAGCAACTCCGTGAGGCTCTTGCCTCCGGTGAGGCACCGAGTGGGAGAGTATTACTTACGGATGTCACCGCCGAGGTGGAGCTGTGCTCGGAAAAATTTGTAGAACTGCTCGATTTGGCCGAAGGCCTGCAGTCGGCGGCACCCACCTCTACGGCTAGACAGAGGTTGCACCAACGTTTACAACACGTTCTATGCCGTTTACAGAATGCTGAATCACAGGCTACCACCTCGGAATTAGAGAAAAATGTTGTCACTCTTAGGGAGCAAGTGGCGATGGCATTGCGGAAGTTTTCTCTCGGCCAGCGTCGCCACGTAGATCCGAATTCCGGTTCTTCTTCTTCTTCTGTTGAGACGGCAGCCAGGGTGGAACCCCCTGTGCATGTTCCTGCCTTTTCCGATATGGCCACCGCAAGCTATCACAAGCTTCCTAACCCACTGTCGGATGTCATTCAGCGTCTCCCAGTTGTCGATGGTCTGGATCCTGAGGCGCTTTTGAGATTCTTGCGCGTATTTTTTCAGTTGGCCGATTTCCCTGGGCTGTCGGAGCGGACTTTGCTTGAGCTCATTTACCCGTACTGTCGGGGATCTATGGCTGAGCGCGTGACAAGTACCCTTAGGGATGGTGGTGGCATAGACCATTTCCATCAGGAAGTCCTGGACGCTTTCGTACCGGGAAGGTTACACGACCGGTTACGACACAAACATTTCTATAGAGTTCAAGCAAGCGGAGAGTCCCTTGCTCATTTCATTTCCAGTGTTAAAGACGCGGCCCGGATCCTGAGGCTGGGGTTGTCAGAGTCTGATGTCATTCATACTATTTTGCAGGGCGTGACGCCGGAGGAACGGTCACGTTTGACATTCGCTGCCCGTCCCCAAAGTTTTATTGATTTAGACCGGCTGTGCGCCGAGTCGACCACTATACAGGGTAATGACGATATTAGAGCCCGCGAGGCTAGGAGGCGTTCAGAACGCTCTAATTTCGAGCGACGAGTCGGGCAGCCCGGGTCTTGGGGTCCTAGGCCTGCGCCGGTTCAGAGCTGTGAAGTACGAGAATTATTCTGTTCTAGGTGTCATAGATCCGGTCACGTCGCGCGCTATTGTAACGATGCTAGACAGCGTCAAGGGACTTCCCGAAAAGGTAACCTTTCAAAAAACGTAAATTCTCGGGGAAGATAAGTCGGGAGTGGTCTTCCCCGTTAGGCCGTTCTCTTCCGGTTTCACTTAACCCCAGGCGGATAGCTAATCCCGGGTCATCCGGCTCCAAGGTCCTGCGAACTGTCCCCAACTACAGTTCAGTATGCCCCTTCCTGTTGGTCGAGTCGAAAAAGGGTCAGCTCAGAGCCTTGGTTGACTCTGGATCAGCCCGATCCATAATTTCATCTAGAGTATGTGAGGACCTTGAACAACAGGGCTTACTATTAGGGTCGGATCGGTCTTCCGTGGTATGCTGGACTGCATCACGGGAAATTCTGCCCATCTCCCGGGTGGTTTCCCTGAGTATTAAAATCGAGTGTTTTTCATGGGTGTGGCGATTTTTGGTTTCTCCGGCTCTGGGAGTCGACTGCATTGTGGGTGCCGATTTCATCTCCAAGAGTGGTCTCGTTTTAGATCTTCAAGCGCACCACTGTTATTTTAAATTCAATCGGGAGGTTGTCATTCCTTTCCTTGGGTACCAGGGAGCTAAGGGAGGTGTCCAAGAGGTCGTGTGTCCCGATTCAGAAAGAGACCATCTCACCCCGCCCAGAGGCATGCTTTAGATCATTTGTGTGAGCAGTTCCCCACTGTATTAACTCCCAACCTGGGGCTCACACATCTTTTGGAATATAAGATCCGTTTAACGGACTCCGCCATAGTCCGCTCACACCCATACAAATTCGCCCCTCCAAAGATGGATGTCCTAAGAGAGAAGGTTCAAGAGTTGCTTAAACAAGGGGTCATTGAACCTTCCAACTCTAGTTATGCAAGTCCAGCATTTCTGGTGCCCAAGCCTGGAGGTAAACAGCGTATGGTCATTGACTATCGCAAACTCAATGCTAATATTGAGGTGGATTCAGTTCCTCTTCCCGATTTACATTCCGCGTTCGATTGGTTTAGTGGGGCCAGGTACTTCACCATCTTTGACCTCAATGCCGCTTATCATCAGATTCCTCTGTCTAAGGAAAGCCGCCCTTATACGGCATTCTGTGTGCCATGGAATCTTTATCAATATACTAGGGTACCCATGGGTCTGGCAGTGGGGGCTCAAACCCTCACGCGACTACTTGACACTGTATTCCATGACGTAAAATTTAAATTCATCTTTAATTATCTTGATGACCTCTTGGTCTACAGTAAAACGTTCGAGGAGCATCTGGGTCACCTGAGAGAGGTGATGTGCCGATTGAGGAGTGCTGGCCTCACTATCAATCCAGACAAGGTAAAGTTTGCACAAAGGAGTATTTCGTTTTTAGGGCATCTCGTCTCATATGGGGGTGTGACGGTCGACCCGGAGAGGACACAAGGCATCCGGGATTTTCCTCCCCCTAGGGATGCGAAAGGTGTTGCCAGATTTGTTGGCATGGTCAATTTTTACCGTAGATTTATCCCTAATGCCGCGGAGATTGCTGTACCTTTAAACGAACTCAGGAAAAAGGGTACCAAATTTGTATGGGGAGAGAGGCAACAGCGGGCCTTTGATACCCTCAAGGAGGCGATCGTCTCTCCCCCTGTGTTGAGGATGCCGGATTTTTCAAAAAAATTCATTTTGCAAACGGACGCGAGTTCTATTGCGCTCGGGGCGGTTCTGTCCCAGGAAGTCGATGGTGCTAGGCAGCCGGTGGCATTTATATCCCGGACCTTGACCCAACAAGAGAGGAAGTCTTCAGTGTATAAACTAGAGTATCTTGCTGTTGTGTACGCTCTAGATAAGTTCAGGCGTTTCTTGGAACACGCTGAGTTCCTGTTGGAGACCGATAATCAGGCTCTCTCCTGGCTTCTCGCTCATCCCCGGCAGCTGGGTAAAATAGGGCGTTGGGAGGTCAAGATCTCATCCTTTAAATTCAAAGTGCAACACATCAGGGGAACACAAAATGTTGTTGCAGACGCCTTGTCACGTATGTTCTCCCAACCCAGCGAGGCCAATTCTGAGCAACCCTGTTCCGTTCTGCTGGATTTTCCTTTGGCTTTTATTGTGATGTGTTACCCCATCAGTTAAATGATGAAGAGTTGGGTCCTATCATCCAACACCTAAAAGAGGGTAACGTGCAGGTACCATATTTTCTGTCCAAGGGCGTCCTGTGCTGCCGAGAACGAAAAGGACGTGCCCCAAAGGTTGTGCTGCCTAGCAAGTTCGTGCCAATGGTCTTCAGCTACTATCATGATTCCCCAATAGGTGGCCATAAGGGAATTTCGAAGACCATTTCCAGTATTAGGAGGCATTTCATCTGGAAGGGCATGGACAGGGACATCGCGGCTCGTGTGAAAGCATGTCATCTCTGTGGCTTGAGTAAGCCTGCTCAAAACACTAAATTGGGTCTATTGTCATCTGATGTGGCGAGCAAACCCATGGAGAAGTTATTCATAGACTACGTGGGACCTTTCCCTCGTAGCAAGTCAGGTAATGCTTACCTACTTGTTTGCGTGGATGCTTTTTCCAAGTTTGTCTGGCTACTGCCCTTACGACAGGCAAACACTCGCTCAACTATCCTTATGCTACAGACCCATGTCTTTCAGCATTTCGGTTTTCCGTCCACCATTGTCTCTGACAATGGACCACAGTTCATTTCAAAAGATTTCCGGCGAATGTGTTTCGCTAACGGCATCAAACATGTGACCACTTCCCCGTACTACCCTTAACCGTCCCACGCGGAGAGATTTAACCGGAATCTCCGTTCAGCGCTTATCGCCTATCATGCTGAACAACAGGATTGTTGGGACCAAAATTTAAAGTGGTTGCAATTGGCATTTAACACGGCCCTACACGAGAGTCACAAAGCCGTACCCTTTGAAGTCATGTTTGGGTTCTCGCCGAGTTTGCCGTTGGACAATTTGTGGCACATTGATGATCTTCTGCCGAACGATCCTGAGGTCACGACTGTGGACAGATGGCGGGAGGTCCGGAGGAATTTGCTTCGTGCGCACGAACGCGTCCGTAGTCGCTACAATCAGGGGCGAATTCCGAACCCATTTAAGATTGGCGACTTGGTCTACTGTCAGAGCCATCCGATCAGCTCAGCCATAAATAGGAGGGCCGCTAAACTATGTTATCGTTGGTCGGGACCATACCGCATTCTTCGGTTTGTGTCGCCCGTCACAGTGAAATTGGGTGATCCCGGAGGGGATGTTGAAAGAGTAACCACTCATATTTCGAAGCTAAAGTTTTGCCATAGGGCATGAGTTAGGGATGACAGTTAGGCCCATAAAAAAAGGGGGGAATACTATTTGGGGTTCCTGGATCTCAGTTATTGGAATTGGGAGGCCTTGGTGGTCAGTACTCAAAGCGGGATCCTGCGATTCTTCTCTTTCTCCTGTTCTTTTCTGTCTCTTATATCTGCATGCGGACCAGGGCCCGGCGAGCATGCAGGACTCACACTTACATCTTCTCTTTCAGACACACACTCACTAACTCACACCTCTTCCTTCTGCCTTTTCGTTTTCCTGTGTTACTGAACTCACCAAGAGCGTTTTTAGAATCTGAGATTTTCCAGGTTTCCCGCAGCCGTCGTGCTTGAGGACTTGTTTGTTTTGGGTCAACCATGTTGCCCTTTTGGGGTGAGGGTGTGCTGAACTGGCTTCGGCAACGTATTATTAGTATTTTAAAAACGAGCGCCGCGGACGTCACGCACTGCCACACTGTTACGATAGTTTGTTGCCGGTCGGTTATACACACAAACGGTTGTGCAGCTACGCAATACAGCTGGCGCTGCCAGCCAGCTGTGTCTGTACATTCCTGCATTCGGAGGTTACTTGGCTGGACCGAAACGTTGTATCGGCCTCATTTCTGCTTGATCCTCCAACCTGTTCATCTGGTCTCGGCTGGCGGCAAACTTCTATCCAGGACTTCCGAACCTATCACTATGATAGGCTAGATAAAGTGTTGTTCCAGGTACGTGCAAGTCTGCGGGTTCTGAAAATATTCTAACCCCAAATATATTTTGTGTTTCAGCTTTCATTATGAGTTATGCTTGTGTGTGTGTGCGTATAGAGCAGTTTTTAATCTGGGCATTAATGCTATTACAAAATCAAATTAAATTAAATTTAATTAAATTATGAATGTGAGAGTCGTGGGTCAAGTTGATTTCAATAGAGAATATGCTAATGTATCTTGTACTCAGCTGTTTTGATGTAATTAATAACTACGAAAGACACAGCTAATCAATTTGAATATTTCAATGAAACATTAAGAAAGTAATTGCTAGACGAGCTTAATACTGTTTAATCTGAATTAGTGGCGATGTGTGTGTGCGCTGTTGCTGCTTAAAGTTAGTGTTGGTAATTAATGTGGACGGCCTAAGTGGCGTGATTTTCTTTATGACACCCTCTACAACCTATTGTATGTCCAGGTGCTCGACCAAGGGCGAGATGGGTGTCAGGGGTGGACGAACATCTGTCCACCCTAATGGCAGAGACGATCTTATAGCCACAATGCCGTCAGTCGAGGACTTTTCCAACGCTAAGCTGCACCAGGGACTTGTGACACGACTGTGACATCACTGATCCGCGCCTATACGAACTAAGTACACCGGACAATCCAGGTGGGAAAATTCTGATTATCTATTTCTCTCTCTCTACAACATGTGAATGCACAGAAGCTGCCAGAAGCTCACTCGTGAAGTTCTGAACATTATACTCTAGCACAAACTCTCGTGTTCAATTATGTTATTGCGTGTGTGGACATTACCACAGTACACCTAATGAAGTATCTTATAACTGTATAATGTGTAAGAAGTTACACACATACACACACATCCGCAGTTTGCTGTAAGATCTAACTTTCATCTAATTAAGACCATTAGGGAGTTAATTATCTCGTGCTATCATGTCATCTGGTCATGGCTGAGTTTTAATAACGTAGCGGGGGTTGTCTGATGCTGTAGATGAGAAACGATTTTCTTTCACACACATACTTAATGCTTAATGATTAAGGTAAGGGGTCGTTTGGCTGGTTGAGTTTCGGGGCGGTCACTTACATTCTCTGGTGTGAACTATGCTTGTGAATATGCTGGCAAATCTATGCTTAGGAGCTGAGATATTCCATTTACATTGTCATTTATATTTGTATCTATCTATACATATTAGGGTTCCTTCATTTACTGTAGTTGGAATGGGTTTATGAGGAGGTTAGTGTTGAAATGAGGGATGTTTTGTTATTCATGTCGTATATGTGTTTGTGTGTGTAATTTTACTATATATATATATTTTTTTTGGGGGGAATATGTAACGGATTTAAAAAAGAGAATAACCATAAATGTGCTTACTGAGACAACAGGCTAGCCTATTTGATATTATACAACACTGATGGATTAGTATTGCTTTATGAATGAGATTATTACTAACTTTGACTCATACATAATCAGGCAGAAATTTTTGCAATTAGTTTAATATCAACTCACTTACTTTGTGACATTATGAATTAATGGATATACATATATATATATATATATATATAATTCTGCCTTTAATGGTGTGCTCACACAATCACGAACTTGTCATGTATGTAAAATCTTACAGGTTGAATAAAGCACACGCTTGTTGGTTAAAAGAGTTTTTCATTTGCAAGTCCTGTCATTCACCTGGGGGGACATGTCTGTAATTGTATTTGGGTCTTGCACACTTTTGCTTCCTCTAGGTTTTTTTTTACCTAGTTCTAAATATGATGTCTCTCCCCTTTTACAAAAAAAAAACTTAATAAAAATAAAATTAAATAAAATTCAAAAAAAAAAATTACAAAACTTAGAAAAATAAAAGGGGGGTTTCAAATGGTAGTTCAGAGAGTGGTTGTTATGATTCTGGGTGGATAGTAGGTATTATTTCTGCCTTATTTTTCTCTGTTGAACTTGAGAAATTTTAGAATCTGGGGACTTATATTTATTTTCTTAAATGAAACTTAGTGTGGCTACAGACATGTCAGCTGGTGTTAGGACTTGCAAATTATTTCAAATTATTTTTGATTAGAATCCAAGTGTTGTAAGAAAACTTAATGGTAGTGTAATAAATTAACAGAATGAACAACCAGAAAAAAGAGCACATTTTATAAAATGAATAAGGGGTTAATGAAGTTTAAAATAATTTAATATGTGTTAGTGTTTAAGTGATTATTTTGTGATGTTGAGTGTAAGATGAATTTTGAAAAGGGGTTATAAGAATGTGATTAATTTTTTAATGAATGTGTGCTGATTGGTTGCACTTGCACATACCCTGGAGCTCATACGGAGTCTGGACATGATGAGGGCCGTTGGTACTTGTTGAGTTTGATTATGACTTGTCTCTTGGATTAGACGTGTTTGATAGCATCCCAGTTATATGGTAATTGTTTATTGAGGGCGTTGCGTTGCGGTATCGTGTATTTTGAATGCGGTTATGGTCCGACCAAGGGCATGGATGTGATAGTTTATATTTTCGATTATATCGAATTTTATGTGTACTTTGTGTGTTGTATTTAGTGAGTTAGTTTGGTTGTTTTGTGTTGTGTTCTCTTCTGGGCATTTTGCATGGCTGTTTCTCTGCTTTTATGACACCCATCTCGTCGTATCGCTAGAGCATTCTGGAGCCACTTGTATGATCAAGTTCTTCCTGTCGTTCTCTTTAATTCTTGCTTTTACGTGGTGTGTGTGTGGATTGCGCGGTCATGTCCATTTCGGTAAATGTGGATTTGTTTGTAAAAGATGAGCTCGAGTGGGAGGTCCGGTTCCGGGGACGGAAGCCGCAGGAGACTGTTGTTTCATTAAGGAAGCAACTCCGTGAGGCTCTTGCCTCCGGTGAGGCACCGAGTGGGAGAGTATTACTTACGGATGTCACCGCCGAGGTGGAGCTGTGCTCGGAAAAATTTGTAGAACTGCTCGATTTGGCCGAAGGCCTGCAGTCGGCGGCACCCACCTCTACGGCTAGACAGAGGGTGCACCAACGTTTACAACACGTTCTATGCCGTTTACAGAATGCTGAATCACAGGCTACCACCTCGGAATTAGAGAAAAATGTTGTCACTCTTAGGGAGCAAGTGGCGATGGCATTGCGGAAGTTTTCTCTCGGCCAGCGTCGCCACGTAGATCCGAATTCCGGTTCTTCTTCTTCTTCTGTTGAGACGGCAGCCAGGGTGGAACCCCCTGTGCATGTTCCTGCCTTTTCCGATATGGCCACCGCAAGCTATCACAAGCTTCCTAACCCACTGTCGGATGTCATTCAGCGTCTCCCAGTTGTCGATGGTCTGGATCCTGAGGCGCTTTTGAGATTCTTGCGCGTATTTTTTCAGTTGGCCGATTTCCCTGGGCTGTCGGAGCGGACTTTGCTTGAGCTCATTTACCCGTACTGTCGGGGATCTATGGCTGAGCGCGTGACAAGTACCCTTAGGGATGGTGGTGGCATAGACCATTTCCATCAGGAAGTCCTGGACGCTTTCGTACCGGGAAGGTTACACGACCGGTTACGACACAAACATTTCTATAGAGTTCAAGCAAGCGGAGAGTCCCTTGCTCATTTCATTTCCAGTGTTAAAGACGCGGCCCGGATCCTGAGGCTGGGGTTGTCAGAGTCTGATGTCATTCATACTATTTTGCAGGGCGTGACGCCGGAGGAACGGTCACGTTTGACATTCGCTGCCCGTCCCCAAAGTTTTATTGATTTAGACCGGCTGTGCGCCGAGTCGACCACTATACAGGGTAATGACGATATTAGAGCCCGCGAGGCTAGGAGGCGTTCAGAACGCTCTAATTTCGAGCGACGAGTCGGGCAGCCCGGGTCTTGGGGTCCTAGGCCTGCGCCGGTTCAGAGCTGTGAAGTACGACAATTATTCTGTTCTAGGTGTCATAGATCCGGTCACGTCGCGCGCTATTGTAACGATGCTAGACAGCGTCAAGGGACTTCCCGAAAAGGTAACCTTTCAAAAAACGTAAATTCTCGGGGAAGATAAGTCGGGAGTGGTCTTCCCCGTTAGGCCGTTCTCTTCCGGTTTCACTTAACCCCAGGCGGATAGCTAATCCTGGGTCATCCGGCTCCAAGGTCCTGCGAACTGTCCCCAACTACAGTTCAGTATGCCCCTTCCTGTTGGTCGAGTTGAAAAAGGGTCAGCTCAGAGCCTTGGTTGACTCTGGATCAGCCCGATCCATAATTTCATCTAGAGTATGTGAGGACCTTGAACAACAGGGCTTACTATTAGGGTCAGATCGGTCTTCCGTGGTATGCTGGACTGCATCACGGGAAATTCTGCCCATCTCCCGGGTGGTTTCCCTGAGTATTAAAATCGAGTGTTTTTCATGGGTGTGGCGATTTTTGGTTTCTCCGGCTCTGGGAGTCGACTGCATTGTGGGTGCCGATTTCATCTCCAAGAGTGGTCTCGTTTTAGATCTTCAAGCGCACCACTGTTATTTTAAATTCAATCGGGAGGTTGTCATTCCTTTCCTTGGGTACCAGGGAGCTAAGGGAGGTGTCCAAGAGGTCGTGTGTCCCGATTCAGAAAGAGACCATCTCACCCCGCCCAGAGGCATGCTTTAGATCATTTGTGTGAGCAGTTCCCCACTGTATTAACTCCCAACCTGGGGCTCACACATCTTTTGGAATATAAGATCCGTTTAACGGACTCCGCCATAGTCCGCTCACACCCATACAAATTCGCCCCTCCAAAGATGGATGTCCTAAGAGAGAAGGTTCAAGAGTTGCTTAAACAAGGGGTCATTGAACCTTCCAACTCTAGTTATGCAAGTCCAGCATTTCTGGTGCCCAAGCCTGGAGGTAAACAGCGTATGGTCATTGACTATCGCAAACTCAATGCTAATATTGAGGTGGATTCAGTTCCTCTTCCCGATTTACATTCCGCGTTCGATTGGGTTAGTGGGGCCAGGTACTTCACCATCTTTGACCTCAATGCCGCTTATCATCAGATTCCTCTGTTTAAGGAAAGCCGCCCTTATACGGCATTCTGTGTGCCATGGAATCTTTATCAATATACTAGGGTACCCATGGGTCTGGCAGTGGGGGCTCAAACCCTCACGCGACTACTTGACACTGTATTCCATGACGTAAAATTTAAATTCATCTTTAATTATCTTGATGACCTCTTGGTCTACAGTAAAACGTTCGAGGAGCATCTGGGTCACCTGAGAGAGGTGATGTGTCGATTGAGGAGTGCTGGCCTCACTATCAATCCAGACAAGGTAAAGTTTGCACAAAGGAGTATTTCGTTTTTAGGGCATCTCGTCTCATATGGGGGTGTGACGGTCGACCCGGAGAGGACACAAGGCATCCGGGATTTTCCTCCCCCTAGGGATGCGAAAGGTGTTGCCAGATTTGTTGGCATGGTCAATTTTTACCGTAGATTTATCCCTAATGCCACGGAGATTGCTGTACCTTTAAACGAACTCAGGAAAAAGGGTACCAAATTTGTATGGGGAGAGAGGCAACAGCGGGCCTTTGATACCCTCAAGGAGGCGATCGTCTCTCCCCCTGTGTTGAGGATGCCGGATTTTTCAAAAAAATTCATTTTGCAAACGGACGCGAGTTCTATTGCGCTCGGGGCGGTTCTGTCCCAGGAAGTCGATGGTGCTAGGCAGCCGGTGGCATTTATATCCCGGACCTTGACCCAACAAGAGAGGAAGTCTTCAGTGTATAAACTAGAGTGTCTTGCTGTTGTGTACGCTCTAGATAAGTTCAGGCGTTTCTTGGAACACGCTGAGTTCCTGTTGGAGACCGATAATCAGGCTCTCTCCTGGCTTCTCGCTCATCCCTGGCAGCTGGGTAAAATAGGGCGTTGGGAGGTCAAGATCTCATCCTTTAAATTCAAAGTGCAACACATCAGGGGAACACAAAATGTTGTTGCAGACGCCTTGTCACGTATGTTCTCCCAACCCAGCGAGGCCAATTCTGAGCAACCCTGTTCCGTTCTGCTGGATTTTCCTTTGGCTTTTACTGATGTGTTACCCCATCAGTTAAATGATGAAGAGTTGGGTCCTATCATCCAACACCTAAAAGAGGGTAACGTGCAGGTACCATATTTTCTGTCCAAGGGCGTCCTGTGCTGCCGAGAACGAAAAGGACGTGCCCCAAAGGTTGTGCTGCCTAGCAAGCTCGTGCCAATGGTCTTCAGCTACTATCATGATTCCCCAATAGGTGGCCATAAGGGAATTTCGAAGACCATTTCCAGTATTAGGAGGCATTTCATCTGGAAGGGCATGGACAGGGACATCGCGGCTCGTGTGAAAGCATGTCATCTCTGTGGCTTGAGTAAGCCTGCTCAAAACACTAAATTGGGTCTATTGTCATCTGATGTGGCGAGCAAACCCATGGAGAAGTTATTCATAGACTACGTGGGACCTTTCCCTCGTAGCAAGTCAGGTAATGCTTACCTACTTGTTTGCGTGGATGCTTTTTCCAAGTTTGTCTGGCTACTGCCCTTACGACAGGCAAACACTCGCTCAACTATCCTTATGCTACAGACCCATGTCTTTCAGCATTTCGGTTTTCCGTCCACCATTGTCTCTGACAATGGACCACAGTTCATTTCAAAAGATTTCCGGCGAATGTGTTTCGCTAACGGCATCAAACATGTGACCACTTCCCCGTACTACCCTCAACCGTCCCACGCGGAGAGATTTAACCGGAATCTCCGTTCAGCGCTTATCGCCTATCATGCTGAACAACAGGATTGTTGGGACCAAAATTTAAAGTGGTTGCAATTGGCATTTAACACGGCCCTACACGAGAGTCACAAAGCCGTACCCTTTGAAGTCATGTTTGGGTTCTCGCCGAGTTTGCCGTTGGACAATTTGTGGCACATTGATGATCTTCTGCCGAACGATCCTGAGGTCACGACTGTGGACAGATGGCGGGAGGTCCGGAGGAATTTGCTTCGTGCGCACGAACGCGTCCGTAGTCGCTACAATCAGGGGCGAATTCCGAACCCATTTAAGATTGGCGACTTGGTCTACTGTCAGAGCCATCCGATCAGCTCAGCCATAAATAGGAGGGCCGCTAAACTATGTTATCGTTGGTCGGGACCATACCGCATTCTTCGGTTTGTGTCGCCCGTCACAGTGAAATTGGGTGATCCCGGAGGGGATGTTGAAAGAGTAACCACTCATATTTCGAAGCTAAAGTTTTGCCATAGGGCATGAGTTAGGGATGACAGTTAGGCCCATAAAAAAAGGGGGGAATACTATTTGGGGTTCCTGGATCTCAGTTATTGGAATTGGGAGGCCTTGGTGGTCAGTACTCAAAGCGGGATCCTGCGATTCTTCTCTTTCTCCTGTTCTTTTCTGTCTCTTATATCTGCATGCGGACCAGGGCCCGGCGAGCATGCAGGACTCACACTTACATCTTCTCTTTCAGACACACACTCACTAACTCACACCTCTTCCTTCTGCCTTTTCGTTTTCCTGTGTTACTGAACTCACCAAGAGCGTTTTTAGAATCTGAGATTTTCCAGGTTTCCCGCAGCCGTCGTGCTTGAGGACTTGTTTGTTTTGGGTCAACCATGTTGCCCTTTTGGGGTGAGGGTGTGCTGAACTGGCTTCGGCAACGTATTATTAGTATTTTAAAAACGAGCGCCGCGGACGTCACGCACTGCCACACTGTTACGATAGTTTGTTGCCGGTCGGTTATACACACAAACGGTTGTGCAGCTACGCAATACAGCTGGCGCTGCCAGCCAGCTGTGTCTGTACATTCCTGCATTCGGAGGTTACTTGGCTGGACCGAAACGTTGTATCGGCCTCATTTCTGCTTGATCCTCCAACCTGTTCATCTGGTCTCGGCTGGCGGCAAACTTCTATCCAGGACTTCCGAACCTATCACTATGATAGGCTAGATAAAGTGTTGTTCCAGGTACGTGCAAGTCTGCGGGTTCTGAAAATATTCTAACCCCAAATATATTTTGTGTTTCAGCTTTCATTATGAGTTATGCTTGTGTGTGTGTGCGTATAGAGCAGTTTTTAATCTGGGCATTAATGGTATTACAAAATCAAATTAAATTAAATTTAATTAAATTATGAATGTGAGAGTCGTGGGTCAAGTTGATTTCAATAGAGAATATGCTAATGTATCTTGCACTCAGCTGTTTTGATGTAATTAATAACTACGAAAGACACAGCTAATCAATTTGAATATTTCAATGAAACATTAAGAAAGTAATTGCTAGACGAGCTTAATACTGTTTAATCTGAATTAGTGGCGATGTGTGTGTGCGCTGTTGCTGCTTAAAGTTAGTGTTGGTAATTAATGTGGACGGCCTAAGTGGCGTGATTTTCTTTATGACACCCTCTACAACCTATTGTATGTCCAGGTGCTCGACCAAGGGCGAGATGGGTGTCAGGGGTGGACGAACATCTGTCCACCCTAATGGCAGAGACGATCTTATAGCCACAATGCCGTCAGTCGAGGACTTTTCCAACGCTAAGCTGCACCAGGGACTTGTGACACGACTGTGACATCACTGATCCGCGCCTATACGAACTAAGTACACCGGACAATCCAGGTGGGAAAATTCTGATTATCTATTTCTCTCTCTCTACAACATGTGAATGCACAGAAGCCGCCAGAAGCTCACTCGTGAAGTTCTGAACATTATACTCTAGCACAAACTCTCGTGTTCAATTATGTTATTGCGTGTGTGGACATTACCACAGTACACCTAATGAAGTATCTTATAACTGTATAATGTGTAAGAAGTTACACACATACACACACATCCGCAGTTTGCTGTAAGATCTAACTTTCATCTAATTAAGACCATTAGGGAGTTAATTATCTCGTGCTATCATGTCATCTGGTCATGGCTGAGTTTTAATAACGTAGCGGGGGTTGTCTGATGCTGTAGATGAGAAACGATTTTCTTTCACACACATACTTAACGCTTAATGATTAAGGTAAGGGGTCGTTTGGCTGGTTGAGTTTCGGGGCGGTCACTTACATTCTCTGGTGTGAACTATGCTTGTGAATATGCTGGCAAATCTATGCTTAGGAGCTGAGATATTCCATTTACGTTGTCATTTATATTTGTATCTATCTATACATATTAGGGTTCCTTCATTTACTGTAGTTGGAATGGGTTTATGAGGAGGTTAGTGTTGAAATGAGGGATGTTTTGTTATTCATGTCGTATATGTGTTTGTGTGTGTAATTTTACTATATATATATTTTTTTTGGGGGGAATATGTAACGGATTTAAAAAAGAGAATAACCATAAATGTGCTTACTGAGACAACAGGCTAGCCTATTTGATATTATACAACACTGATGGATTAGTATTGCTTTATGAATGAGATTATTACTAACTTTGACTCATACATAATCAGGCAGAAATTTTTGCAATTAGTTTAATATCAACTCACTTACTTTGTGACATTATGAATTAATGGATATACATATATATATATAATTCTGCCTTTAATGGTGTGCTCACACAATCACGAACTTGTCATGTATGTAAAATCTTACAGGTTGAATAAAGCACACGCTTGTTGGTTAAGAGTTTTTCATTTGCAAGTCCTGTCATTCACCTGGGGGGACATGTCTGTAATTGTATTTGGGCCTTGCACACTTTTGCTTCCTCTAGGTTTTTTTTTACCTAGTTCTAAATATGATGTCTCTCCCCTTTTACAAAAAAAAAACTTAATAAAAATAAAATTAAATAAAATTCAAAAAAAAAATTTACAAAACTTAGAAAAATAAAAGGGGGGTTTCAATATATAAAAAATATGCATAAAATTAATGGTTTGTATAAGTTAATGATTGATCTTCATTAAGTAGTGCTCAAGTTTCCAAAGTTTTAATATTATGATGTCCGTAATTAAAACATCAGAGCAGGTTTAGTGTGTATGAGGGTACACCGTGGACAAAAATTTTCAATTTCCTATTGAGCGTTGCTTAGAATAAAGCTGTGAATCTGCAGTGTACGTTTCACAGAACAAACACGCGGAAAAGAAAGAGCGCTCCGAAGTCACTCATGGACCCTCAGCATCTTGCAGAGGGTTCATTCCCTAAAGACGAAAAGTCTGTCTGTGAATCGTTCCTCTGTAAACACGTGCAGTTACACTGCCCAGCGATACACAGGAAGCAAATCGCTATCCACGCTGGACACTTTTTCGGCTTGCATGCGTTATGTTAGTATGGGTTCGGCACTTTCCATTTAAAAACCGTGCAAATGTAAGAAAATAAACATGAATGAGGCCAGAAATAACGCGAACTGTGTGTGTGTGTCTTCCCTGCCTTTTCATTGCGGTAGTCATAATAATAAAATGGAAACCTAAACAGTACATAACTGAGAAAAAATACATAAATGAAAAAACTATAATTTTATTGCCTGGCAACAAAATTATTTTATTTTTAACAATTACCATTGTTTGAAAAAGTTTAAATAAATTTTTAAGTACTTTACTCTTGTTAAAACGTAAAAGGTTGCAGGTAAACTACCCCTTCCCCTTAACCGATCTTCACCAAAATCAAAATTCCTAGAGTCCTCTACAATTCAGGGACGTATGAAAAAAATTATTTGATTCTGTTTGAATTTGCGGCTGTTATCGTTTGCCATAGGAAATACCCTTGTTAAAAAAACGTTGTAGGTAAACTACCCCTTTCCCTCAACCGATCTTCACCAAAAACAATAGGTCTTGAGAACTCTACAATTTAGGGCTGTATGCAAATAATCTTTTGATTCTGTTTGAATTAGCAGCTGTTATCGTTTGCCAAACAAACAAAATTACCCTTGCAAAAAAAAACCGTTGCAGGTAAACTACCCCTTTCCCTCAACCGATCTTCACCAAAAACAATAGGTCGCGAGTACTCTACAAATCAGGGCTGTATGCAAAAAATTATTTGATTCTGTTTGAATTTGCGGCAGTTATCGTTTGCCATAGAAAAAAAATCTACAGACAGACACTTTTCGGAAAACGACTTTTACTTCCATATTCCTTAAGGAATGGAAGTATGGTGATGGCAAAAAAAATCGTGTTCGAGATTATTGCAGATTCTGATTCTACTACACTCAAAACATGAAAAAAAGTCGTTTTCCGAAAAGTGTCTGTGTGTCTGTCTGTCTGTCTGTAGATTTTTTTTCTATGGCAAACGATAACTGCCGCAAATTCAAACAGAATCAAATAATTTTTTGCATACAGCCCGGTTTTGCAGAGTTCTCGCGACCTATTGTTTTTGGTGAAGATCGGTTGAGGGAAAGGGGTAGTTTACCTGCAACGGTTTTTTTTTAGCAAGGGAAATTTTGTTTGTTTGGCAAACGATAACAGCCGCAAATTCAAACAGAATCAAATAATGTTTCGCATACAGCCCTGAATTGTAGAGTTCTCAAGACCTATTGTTTTTGGTGAAGATCGGTTAAGGGAAAGGGGTAGTTTACCTGTAACGTTTTATGTTTTAACAAGGGTATTTCCTATGGCAAACGATAACAGCCGCAAATTCAAACAGAATGAAAAGATTATTTGCATACAGCCCTAAATTGTAGAGTTCTCAATACCTTTTGTTTTTGGTGAAGATCGGTTAAGGGAAAGGGGTAGTTTACCTACAACGTTTTTTTAACAAGGGTATTTTCTATGGCAAACGATAACAGCCGCAAATTCAAACAGAATCAAATAATTTTCTGCATACAGCCCTGATTTGTAGAGTACTCAAGACCTATTGTTTTTGGTGAAGATCGGTTGAGGGGAAGGGGTAGTTTACCAGCAACGTTTTTTATCATGCGTATTTTCTATGGCAAACGACAACTGCCGCAAATTCAAACAGAATCAAATAATTTTTTGCATACAGCCCTGATTTGTAGAGTACTCGCGACCTATTGTTTTTGGTGAAGATCGGTTGAGGGGAAGGGGTAGTTTACCTGCAACGGTTTTTTTTATCAAGGGAAATTTTTTTTTTTTTTGGCAAACGATAACAGCCGCAAATTCAAACAGAATCAAATAATGTTTCGCATACAGCCCTGAATTGTAGATTTCACAAGACCTATTGTTTTTGGTGAAGATCGGTTGAGGGAAAGGGGTAGTTTACCTGCAACGTTTTTTTAACAAGGGTATTTTATATGGCAAACGATAACAGCCGCAAATTCAAACAGAATCAAATAATGTTTTGCATACAGTCCTGATTTGTAGAGTACTCAAGACCTATTGTTTTTGGTGAAGATCGGTTAAGGGGAAGGGGTAGTTTACCTGCAACCTTTTACGTTTTATTTTCTATGGCAAACGATAACAGCCGCAAATTCAAACAGAATCAAATAATGTTTTGCATACAGCCCTGATTTGTAGAGTACTCAAGACCTATTGTTTTTGGTGAAGATCGGTTAAGGGGAAGGGGTAGTTTACCTGCAACGTTTTTTTATCAAGCGTATTTTCTATGGCAAACGATAACAGCCGCAAATTCAAACAGAATCAAATAATTTTTTGCATACGTCCCTGAATTGTAGAGGTCTCAATGACTTTCGATTTTGGTGAAGATCGGTTAAGGGGAAGGGGTAGTTTACCTGCAACCTTTTACGTTTTAACAAGAGTAAAGTACTTGAAAATTTATTTAAACTTTTTGAAACAATGGTAATTGTTAAAAATAAAATAATTTTGTTGCCAGGCAATAAAATTATAATTTTTTCATTTTAATGTAATATAATATTTTTCATTTAATACAGCAATAAAAAGGCAGGTAAGACACAGCCTGGCTGTTTGGCTGAAAATGATTTTAAATATAAATCTTAGAATATGGAAGTCATGTATGGTTCTCCATACCGATATTTTTTCATGTTTTGAGTGTAGTAGAATCAGAATCTGCAATAATCTCGAACACGATTTTTTTTGCCATCACCATACTTCCATTCCTTAAGGAATATGGAAGTAAAAATAAAATAATTTTGTTGCCAGGCAATAAAATTATAAATTTTTCATTTTAATGTAAATTATGTATGAGTTAATATCTTTATATATATAATTCTTCTGTACGTGTGTATGTCACTGAACTCCTCCATGTATAAATAATATATCGTTCGTGGCAGGTAAGCATATCTCAGTTATGTAATGTTTACGTTTCCATTTTATTATTATGCCTACAGCAATAAAAAGGCAGGTAACACACACACACACACACACACACACACACACACACACACACACACACACACACACACACACACAATTCACGTTATTTCTGGCCTCACTCATGTTTATTTTCTTACAATTGCACGCTTTTTAAATGGAAAGTGCCGAAACCCACACCAACATAACGCGTGCAAGCCGAAAAAATTGATCATCAATTTGCTTACTGGCGAAACTAGTAGTTAATGAATGGGTAGGCAAAAATCTTATCTTAAATTTTTTTTAAGGAATCACTAAAAGGACGGTGGTTCAAATCGGACGCTGAGGTAGAGTTTGCTGTAACCGAATGGTTCCACAAACAGCCGTAAGAATTTTACTAGCAGGGAATCTACAGGTTAGCACAACAGTGGCACTCATGTCTTAATGTTATTGGAGACTTCTTTTAAAATCGTTGAATAAAAAATGCTTTACAGCTCTATACGTGTTTCTATTGAACAATCCTTGTATTAGTCATACACAATAATACAACTGATTGAACTTCAAATTTTTAAACTTGATTAGTTTCTATATATATATATATATATATATATATATATATATATATATATATATATATATGTTTAATGTTACAAATAATTCAAATAACAATCTTGATCATCTGTTAGTTCAGCAGAATAACAGTGACACTTTTAATAACCGCATAAAATAAACACTTAGAAACAACACAGGCGCTTTAACTTAACTGTTTGGACCACAGAAGTGAGGCATGCCTCAATGCTCTATGTGTACAGCGCGGGACAATCCCCCTCCCTTCACTTCCCTATCACACCACTACATTGCTTACATACGATGTATACAAAAAACGCTGAGGCAAGTTCAGGTTGCCTCCTTCGCTTTAAACGAACTATGCCGAATCTCACCTGTCACCATCTAGCGGTCGCTCAATAAAGCACGTTTCGGTTTAATACATTTGACAGTCGCAGTAACAATGTATAATCTTTACGTTATGTAGTTCATATGTATTTATAATTTTTATTCTACAGAATTTTTTAGGGTAGGCATTGCCTCAATTGCCTCCATGTAACTTCGCCACTGATATATATGTGTACAACGTTATCGGCAACAAAGAAGTAGTTTTTGTTAAAATTCCTTCCCGGGATATTTGGCCGTAGTCCAATGTTTTCTACAAAACCAGACATTTCGGCAATGCCATCGACTTCCATCATCAGTGAAAATCGAGTGCGATAACGTGAGGTGGTATATGTTAGTGACCACAGTACTGTGGTTAAGGCTGAAGCAGTAAGTAGAAAGAAGTAGTTTCTATGGTAATATTTCATTTCGAAAATGATTTTAAATATAAATCTTAGAATATGGAAGTCATGTATGGTTCTCCATACCGATATTTTAACAATTACCATTCTTTGAAAAAGTTCAAATGAATTTTCAAGTACTTTACTCTTGTTAAAACGTAAAAGGTTGGAGGTAAACTACCCCTTTCCCTTAACCGATCTTTACCAAAAACAATAAGTCTTCAGAACTCTACAATTCAGGGCTGTATGCAAAACATTATTTGATTCTGTTTGAATTTGCGGCTGTTATCGTTTGCCATAGAAAAAACATGGAATTAAAAATTACCCTTGATAAAAAAAAAACGTTGCCAGTAAACTACACCTTTCCCGTAACCGATCTTCACCAAAAACAACAGAGCTTGAGTACTCTACAATTCAGGGCTGTATGCAAAAAATTATTTAATTCTGTTTGAATTTGCAGCTCTTTATCGTTTGCCATAGAAAATACCTGTTAAAACATAAAACGCTGCAGGTAAACTACCCCTTTCTGTTAACCGATCTTCACCAAAAACAATAAGTCTTGAGAACTCTACAATTCAGGGCTGTATGCAAAACATTATTTGATTCTGTTTGAATTTGCAGCTATTATTGTTTGCCACAGAAAAATATCGGTATGGAGAACCATACACGACTTCCATGTTCTAAGATTTATATTTAAAATCATTTTCGAAATGAAATATTTCCATAGATACTACTTCTTTCTACTTATTGCTTCAGCCTTAACCACAGTACTGTGGTCACTAACGTATACCACCTCACGTTTTCGCACTCGATTTTCACTGATGATGGCAATCGATGGCATGGCGAAAACGTCTGGTTTTACAGAAAACATTGGACTATGGCTAAACAGCCCGGGAAGGAATTTTATCAAAGAACTACTTTTCTTGCCGATAATGTAGTACACATATAAAAAATTCTACCCTCCCCCTTCAACTATAATTTTCATTAATAGAAAATTACCCCCACCCTGTTCACCTAACCTCTTCATTTATAGATATTTCATCTACGTTTCTAGAGTGGATTATTATGAGCTTCATATCAGGATAATTTATTTATCAAAATTAAGTACTTTACTCTTGTTAAAACATAAAACGTTGCAGGTAAATTACTCTTTCTCTAAACCGATCTTCACCAAAATCAATAGACCTTCTGTCCTCTACAATGCAGGGATGCATGCAAAAAAATATTTGATTCTGTTTGAATGTGCGGCAGTTATCGTTCGTCATGAAAACATTTCTCTTGTTACAACTTAAAATGTTGCAGGTAAACTACCCCTTTCCCTTAACCGATCTTCAACAAAATCAAGTGACCTTGAGTTCTCTTGAATTCAAAAAAGTATGCAAAAACGTAGTTGATTCTGTTTGAATTTAAGGCAGTTATAGTTCGTTATATAAAAAATTACCCTTGTTACAACAAAATGTTGCAGGTAAACTACCCATTTCCCTTAACCAATCTTCACCAACACAAATAGGTCTTGAGAACTCTTCAATACAGGGCAGTATGCACAACATTATTTGATTCTGTTTGAATTTGCGGCTGTTATCGTTTGCCATAGAAAAAAATTACCCGTGATAAAAAAACGTTGCAGGTAAACTACCCCTTTCCCTTAACCGATCTTCACCAAAACCAACAGGTCTTGAGAACTCTACAATTCAGGGCTGTATGGAAAGCATTATTTGATTCTGTTTTAATTTGCAGCTCTTATCGTTTGCCATAGATAATACCCATGTTAAAATATAAAACGTTGCAGGTAAACTACCCCTTCCCCTTAACCGATCTTCAAGAAAATCAACAGACCTTGAGTTCTCTTTAATTTAAAATGGTATGCAAAATCGTAGTTGATTCTGTTTGAATTTATGGCAGTTATCGTACGTCATAGAAAAAAAATAACCCTTGTTAAAACATAAAATGTTGCAGGTAAACTACCCCTTTCCCTTAACCGATGTTCACCAACACCAATAGGTCTTGAGAACTCTACAATACAGGGCAGTATGCACAACATTATTTGATTCTGTTTGAATTTGCGGCTGTTATCGTTTGCCATAGAAAAATATCGGTATGGAGAACCATACATGACTTCCATATTCTAAGATTTATATTTAAAATCATTTTCGAAATGAAATATTACCATAGAAATTACTTCTTTCTACTTACTGCTACAGCCTTAACCACAATACTGTGATCACTAACGTATACCACCTCACGTTATCGCACTCTATTTTCACTGATGATGGAAGTCGATGGCATTGCCGAAACGTCTGGTTTTGTAGAAAACATTGGACTACGGCCAAATATCCCGGGAAAGAATTAAAAAAAAACTACTTCTTTGCTGCCGATAACGTTGTACACACATATATAAAAAATATACATAAAAATTAATGGCTTGTGTAAGTTAATGATTGATCTCCATTAAGTAGTGCTCAAGTTTCCAAAGTTTTAATATTATGATGTCCGTAATTAAAACATCCGAGCAGGTTTAGTGTGTATGAGGGTACACCGTGGACAAAAATTTTCAACATTTCCTATTGAGCGTTGCTTAGAGTAAAGCTGCGAATCTACAGTGTACGTTTCACAGAACAAACACGTGGAAAAGAAGGAGCGCTCCGAAGTCACTCATGGACCCTCAGCATCTTGCAGAGGGTTCATTCCCTAAAGACGAAAAGTCTGTCTATGAATCGTTCCTCAGTAAACACGTGCAGTTACACTGCCCAGCGAACCACAGGAAGCAAATCGCTATCCACGCTGGGCACTTTTTCGGCTTGCACGCGTTATGTTGGTATGGGTTTCGGCACTTTACATTTATAAAGCGTGCAAATGTAAGAAAATAAACATGAATGAGGCCAGAAATAACGTGAATTTTGTGTGTGTGTTGTGTGTGTGTGTGTGTGTGTGTCTTCCCTGCCTTTTTATTGCGGTAGTCATAATAATAAAATGGAAACGTAAACATTACATAACTGAGATATGCTTGCCTGCCACGAACGATATATTTTCTCTCATACATGATTTACATTAAAATGAAAAAATTATAATTGTATTGCCTGGCAACAAAATTATTTTATTTTTAACAATTACCATTGTTTGAAAAAGTTTAAATGAATTTTCAAGTACTTTACTCTTGTTAAAACATAAAAGGTTGCAGGTAAACTACCCCTTCACCTTAACCGATCTTCACCAAAATCAAAAGACCTTGAGTTCTCTACAATTCAGTGATGTATGCAAACAATTATTTGATTCTGTTTGAATATGCGGCAGTTATCGTTCATCATAGAAAAAATTACCCTTGTTAAAACGTAAAACGTTGCTGGTAAACTACCCCTTTCCCTTAACCGATTTTTACCAAAAACAATAGGTCTTGAAAACTCTACAATTCAGTTGAATGCAAAAAATTATTTGATTCTGTTTGAATTTGCGGCTGTTATCGTTTGCCATAGAAAATACCCTTGTTAAAACAAAAATGTTGCAGGTGAAATACCCCTTTCCCTTAACCGATCTTAACCAAAAACAATAGGTCTTGAGAACTCCATAATTCAGGGCTGTATGCGAAACATTATTTGATTCTGTTTGAATTTGCGGCAGTTATCGTTTGCAATAGAAAAAAAATCTACAGACACACAGACACTTTTCGAAAAACGACTTTTTTTCATGTTTTGAGTGTAGTACAATCAGAATCTGCAATAATCTCGAACACGATTTTTTTTTTGCCATCACCATACTTCCATTTCCTTAAGGAATATGGAAGTAAAAAAATTATACTTGATAAAAAAACGTTAGAGGTAAACTACCCCTTTCCCTTAACCGATCTTCACCAAAATCAATAGGTCTTGAGAACTCTACAATTTAGGGCTGTATGCAATAATCATTTGATTCTGTTTGAATTTGCGGCTGTTATTGTTTGCCATAGAAAACAATTACCCTTTATTAAAAAAAAGTTGCTGGTAAACTACCCCTTCCCCTTAACTGATCTTCACAAAAACAATAGGTCTAGAATACTCTACAAATCAGGGCTGTATGCAAAAAATTATTTGATTCTGTTTGAATTTGCGGCTGTTATCATTTGCCATAGAAAAAAATTACAGACACAGACACTTTTCGAAAAATGACTTTTTTTCATGTTTTGAGTGTAGTATAATCAGAATCTGCAATAATCTCGAACACGATTTTTTTTTGCAATCACCAAACTTCCATTTCCTTAAGGAACATGGAAGTAAAATTACCCTTGATAAAAAAAGTTGCAGGTAAACTACTCCTTTCGCTTAACCGATCTTCACCAAAAGCAATAGGTCTTGAGTACTCTACAATTGAGGGCTGTATGCAAAAAAATATTTGATTGTGTTTGAATTTGCGGCTGTTATCATTTGCCAAAGAAAATACCCTTGTTAAAACATAAAACGTTGCAGGTAAACGACCCCTTTCCCTTAACCGATCTTCACCAAAACCAATAGGTCTTGAGTACTCTACAAATCAGGACTGTATGCAAAAAATTATTTGATTCTGTTTGATTTTGCGGCTGTTATCGTTTGCCATAGAAAAAAATCTACAGACACACAGACACTTTTCAAAAAATGACTTTTTTTCATGTTTTGTAACGGGACAGACTGATGGGGGTCTATAATTTAAAGCTTTTCACCTTTTTATTTAACCAGAGTGTATTTTTTGGTCACTGACTGTAGCTCCGTGTAAGGCACAGCACGGTATAAAAATGTTTTTGTCAGTAGGGTGCGTACTCATGCGTACGAGCGCACGTGTGTGCCGCTTTTCACAACGTGAAAGTCACGTTTAAGAATTCCTTCTCGCCATGTACGAGATGACGGAAACGCCGCGAGATGCTACTAGCCAATGAAAAAACAAATTGCTGGGCGCAGAGGGATGCTGGCCATTTTGAAAAATTAAGTCGGTGTCTAACTTCCGAACCGTGCAAGTGCGTTAACGCGCGGTTCGCCAAAAAACCGGGCACACGAACAATGTAAGCCGGCCGACCAAGAAGAAAAGTTTGTTTGAATTGCGTTAAAAGCAGTGGAAAGTCAATTAAATGAACGTTCAGTAAATATACAGTCGACGAGAAACTATAGGACCACACGGGTCAGTGAGTGAGCGCGCGGTTCCAGTAAACAGTGTAAGAATAATTAAGTCAGTGCTCGAGGAAATATACAGTTGACCGTTAAAAAGTAGTGTGAATTAAAGTAAAGCAGTAAAAAGAAAATGTAAGCAGCATCAACGTACTTCACGAGTTTAAAGTCGGAACAGTTAGTCAAGATTTCGGACAATAAAGTGAACAAAAAACGAACCAACAGTGGTGTTACAACCATGTACAGACGGACACAGCAGGAAAGTAATTATGTCAAATTCAATAAAATGAAAATTATAATCTGGGTACAAAGAGTTCAATAAAATGAAAATTATAATCTAGGTACAAAGAGATCTCTTATTCGGGGGGGGGGGGGGGAAGTATGGAAAAGAGAGTGAATGAGCGAAGTGCTGGAATGCCTTTTTCTTAGATATATATTGTAACGTAACAGAGTTGAGGTCCCCAACGTTACATAAAAAATTGAATGAAACATGGTCAAGGACCATACCCTGAATTAAGGTTGCTCAGTAGTTAATGTATCTGAGAAGTACCTCAAGTCAAAAGAGGCAATGACTAATGTTAAATATAAAAAACCAGACCAATGAATAGTTAAATATAATAAAATGCTTGTTTTTATACTGTAACATGTTGAGGTTTACAGAATATTTATGTTATATTTTGAGTATGGTAGAAATGAACTGATGTTGTTTAATAGTAATACTTCATCAAAGATTATGGTTGTATTTATGTTAAATTTGTCTTTAGACAATCAAGTATAGTTACCAGTGTTAGACATTATACTAAGTTCTAAGTATTGTCTAAAGTTGAATAATACTGTTGTTTTAATTAATGTTTGTAAACTTGGCCAGGAGGGCGATCAGTGTTTAATGTTTGACAAGTAGTTTGGACAATTATATTATAAATTAATGAAGGGTTCCAGAACCAGTTAATTGATGTAATAAAGTAACCACCAGAAAATTAAAATTAATGTAATTAAATATTAACCAATAATTAATTGTACAGTAGGTCAGGTAAAAGAAAATTAAGTTAAAAAAACCAAATAATGTTATAACGGTTGTAAGAAAAGCTATAGGCCTAAATTCCATATTTGTGAAAGGAAATTAATACCTTTTTAAGAAGTCCAGTCCAACGAAACTATGGTAAAACATTTACTGTTTAAGAAGGAAGGTTAGGGGAGAATTTTAGGTAATTTAATATTAATCCAAGCATGGAGTATTTTATTGAAAAAGAGTAGTAATATTCTATAATGCCGGCTCAAGGATATCTAGTAAACGTGGTTGTTAAGGCAACTGAAATGGACATGAGTTGTTGATATTGATTCATTCGTTCTGATTGTTACAAGCTATTAGGTTGAGATGGGCAGATACATTTAACAAAAATTGAATAATAAATTCGGAAGAAAAATGAATTAAAATTAAAAAAACCTCTTTAAAACATACTTTTATCATAATACCAATGAGTAATAAAATTAAATAACCTTCCAAATTGTAACTGAATACATTTAAAAAGAGTTGAAAACCTCTCACCTCATTCACCAAATAATTCCGCTGGATTCGGTATTAAACCAATTCCTTCTATAAACAGAAGATCAGTTAAGAGAATTAAAGCCCGTACTAACGGAATTATTGAAAATTCATGAAGACCTAGTTTGGCAGAGTTAACCTTCACTGGCAGCAGAAGAAGCTGGGATCCTATTTTCATTTCACCGGGACCGAGAATTATCAAGATCATAGAAGAAGATCAGCAAGTCCGAAGAATTCCTGAGAGCTTCCCATTACTCTCCATAATCAATTTTATTAAAAGCCAGAACACTTTTATTGGTTGAAGATGAGTTAAGCTGAGCCTTGTCAACTGTTTACAGACGTCCACAGCCAGTCGAAGCTTTCGTCGACTCGGTAACAAAAAACAACCTATTTTAATCTCACTATATTTAGAGTAAATAATTTTGTTTTGAATACTTGAGTAACCTTAATTATGCATTTTACCTGGCCTTACTAATGGTTCCAAGAACTTTACGAACCCTGGGATAAGAACTATTTATTATTATTTTTCATTTGTATAAGTCTATGGAATTGGATTGATTGATAATCGATATATTTTTGTGTGATCGATTTGATTATATTGTTATTTTGGAAATAACGGGTACTGTGAATTAATAGATAAAATTAATAAAGGATCTTGATTGTATGAGATAATATTTGAAGTTATTGCAGAATAGATACTATAAGTAGTGGTTGTAATAATTTACAATACGAGGTTTATTCAAACCCGATGAACAACTAACCTATAAGTATGCTTATTACAAGTGGCAGCGCTAAATACTTACAGCTGGTGGAACGGGAGATCGCGGAACTAGCGTGTTTTCAGTGCAAACTTTGAATAAAATTTCCTAACGTCGAGGGACTAGGGTTGACAAGAATGTTCATTACATTCAGTTAATACACGATACATATCGTTAATATTATCCAACTACTGAATATTAAGTTAGATCTATATCGTAGTACGATTATAAGTTAAAAAAAAAAAACATTATTATAATTATATTTGTCTAATAACATATTTTCAGGAGGTTTCATCGGTCACAACCGAAAGATATATTCATTAATAACAACTGTGAATTAACAGATTTACAGATTGATTGATCGATTAAAAATAATAACATCGATAGATAGTTACAAATTGACGACTACAACGTGGGGCTGAAATAAGGACTCCCTTATAAAGTTATTCATTACAATTTGACGTTTCCAGCGTGCAGCATATAATATAATATACGTCCTTACATACGCTATTTATTACAAATTGGCGCATACCAACGTGGAGCTGGATTGAACCCCAGTACACACACTCACATACTTGTAAACGTATTTATTACAATATATAGATGTTATAGAAATAAGTTGAATAATAGAATGTTAAAGATGTATAAACTATAGGGCAAAACCATATTCAGAAAGGGCGCATAAAATAGAGCCTATGCTATAAATAGAGTAACCAATGTTTTTGGGAAATGTATAAGAAGCAAGTAAAAACCATTTTGTAAAGAACAGAAGAAGAAAGAGAAAAAGTATGTGGGAGATAATTTTAATAAACAAAGTTGGTTAAACGTAGTAAATGAGAGTAATTATTATGCCGTAAAACCCAGCAACCACTTTTACAGGTCACGAGTTCGTACATAGAACCCTGGATCCAAGCAAAGGTAAGAACGAAAATATAAAAAAGGGAAATTTGAATTTTTGGGTGGTTTTAATTGTTTTAAGTAATTATTAAACAGTATTGATTGTCTCAATGGTGCCTCGAACATGGACGGTTTGTATAAATTTATTATATACGAACTGTACCTACTTGTGAATGTAAAAGTGAGAGTGCTGGAGGTTAAGTTGTATTGCGTATAAATTACGTACAAATAAGTGTTATGTTATGCTATAGTTAAGTGAGGGATAAAATAATTGTGTTTTTTTTTGTATATGAAAATTTCATAATTTAAAACATGGAAAATACCGAGAGTGAAATTAACGAAACTGACGTAACCGTCAGTGATGAATCGGAAAATATGTCGACTGAGTCAGCTGATAGAAGCGACTCAGGAATCCAAACAGATGTAATGCTAGCAAATGAAAGTAATTTTACCGAATCAAAAATAATGAATGAAGTTGAAATTCATTCAACGCCAATTTCAATTAGTCAAAATAAGAAAGCTGATGACCGTGGTATGTTAAAAGATTTGTATAGTATAATATGTAGTATGAAAGAGAGTTCAGAAAAGCAATACCCAGTGTTGAATAATAAGTTTGATGAAGTAAATGGTAAGTTTGACGAACAAAATAAGAAATTTGATAACAAGTTTAATGAACAGAGTAGAAATTTTGAATACTAACCTCTCTATCAACTCTTTATAACTTCTACTTAACTTAAATACCTCTATCATTCTCTCTCTCTCATAATCACTTTCATCACGATACCTGTCACAACACCACTGACCTACTTCACTCCATGCAAAGGGCACAACAAACTTACTATACCACTTTCTGGCTTTTCCAGGTTTACAAAAAATTAGGGGACTATTTGAAGACACCTCGTCTTCCACATAACTTCTGGAGGAACCTTTGTCCTCATACAACACTTGTGAACATTCCATTTCACAATATACTCGGGGAAAATCTGCCCTTTGCTCACCTAACCTCTCTTCACACTCTCTCACAATTTCATCAACACTAGCTAACACCTCGCTATTAAATTATATTTCACCACAAACTTCATCATCACTATTTGTTTTCACTATATCACTCTTAAATAGCTCGTTTTCAACTATTTCATCACTATTACTTATTAATTCATTTTTACAACTGTAACTTACCTTGTTAATTATTTCTTCACTATTTTTTGTCATCATATTACTACCACTGTCACTTACCTCTTTATTAACTATCTGAGTTACTTTACCTTTAATCTGTTTCTCTACTGACTCTATCACTTGTTCCTTAAATGTCATTAACCATTCGTCAATTTCATTCAGACGTTTATTCAAATTACTTTCATTTTTGATATTTTGTTGTTCCATCTCCCCCTTTATTTCATTAAATTTAGCATCAAACTTATTATTCTGTTCATTTAATTTACTGTCATTAATATCAAAATGTTCATTAATCTCACCCCTTAATTCATTAAACTTAAACCCCTTTTTTCATCATTGACATCAAAACGTTTATTAATATCGTTAAGTTTTACATTCTGAACCTCAAATTTAATATCATTAACATCAAATATATTATTTATATTCTCAGACATGGTTTTCATAAAGTTGATCATATCAGCTATTGTACACTCTTTTTCTTTTATTTTAGTCGCTACTGGAGTAGATTTTGCTTCTGCATTATTTATTATTACAGATTGTGTCAAATTACTTTCATCTTCTATCAGGCTTGGAGTTGTCTCCATTCCTGAATCGTTTATATCATCTGATTCGCATAAAACGTTTTCTTTGACCACATTCGGATCTGAATGAATTTCTACCTCCCCCGTGACAGTTACGTCCATCATACTGACTTTATTTTTGTTTTCCATTTTGATCTTATTTATGAGATTTTGCTCTACATAAAAAATCAATCTTAAATGTATTCAGTATTATTCAATATAGTATAATATAAGTACCACTTAACTATACCTTAACATCACTTCTTTATACGTAATTAGTACGCATTACCATTTAACCTCCAAATCACGCTTATACCCACGAGTAAGTGTGGTTTGTACAAAATTGAATTTGTAAAAACTGTCCAAGTTCGAGCGCCAAATGTAATCGTACAATTCTTTACCACAATTTAATTAATAATAAAAACTCATCGCTTACCTTCTCTGGGTTCCCAAGGTCCTTCACACGAACTCGTGATTTAGGGTTTACGTCATTAATATACTCAACTCTCATTGAATGCGTTAACTATCTCAGTTTCATTTTGTTTTATGTGTCTCCAAGTCACGTTTATTAACTAAATAGAATTAATATTAGGCATTACCTGTATTAACTTCCCGTCTTGTGACTTATCTGTTTTAATTTCTAAAACGACGCGTTTCGAGGATAAATCCTCATCTTCAGGTTATTAATATTATAAAAACATCAAATTCACCCGAACGGGGTTGTCAATTACTTAAAACATATAAAAACACCACACATAATTTTATACTGATATAGTCTCGGCACAGTCGGATGCGCATTGTCTTGTTGCCAACGATTAACTGTTGTACTTTATCCTGTATGACCGTTATCATATCGATGTGTCCACGGGAAATGATAACGGTCGTACAGGATAAAGTACAACAGTTAATCGTTGGCAACGAGACGATGCGCATCGGACTGTGCCAAGACTATATAAGTGTAAAATTATGTGTGGTGTTTTTATATGTTTTAAGTAATTGATGACCCCGTTCGGGTGAATTTGATGTTTTTATAATATTAATAACCTGAAGATGAGGATTTATCCTCGAAACGCGTCGTTTTAGAAATTAAAACAGATATGTCACAAGACGGGAAGTTAATACAGGTAATGCCTAATATTAATTCTATTTAGTATCTCAGTTTTATTTAACATTTCTTTGTATTCTCTTTTTTAAATTTCTTACTTTCTATTTTCATTTTTTAAGAACAATTACCGATTCTTAAGTAACATTGCAAAAAATAATATATTTACTTACTATAATTAGATTAAATATTTTTTCTTTTATAAGACAACCCAGTACCCGATCACTCTCACTTTCACACATTTTACCCCCTTTATTAAAGAGATCTCTTCATTTGTTATAACCTTTGTTTTCAGTTGTTTTAATAGAAATTGATTGTTTACATAATGTTTACTTCCCTGTGGTCGCATCAGGCACGTGTCGAAATCAGTCCGGTTTTTTGTTCCGAAATATGTTTTCACTGATTTGAATTTGGCTCACTGTTCGTTGGTTATACTGTATTACATTTTGATTTGTAGTTTACACACTTTCTTTACCACTTTTTTTTTATATTTTGAACACATTTTTAGAGTTTAATAAATTTTCCGGCTCAGCGACTATATGCTGAACCGCCCGAAGCCGCAGCTGTAGAACGACAGACGCCAAAAACGATGCTCACAAGATGGCGAGGCATTATGGAGTTCGGCTTCTTCTTCTGATAGGCCAAAAAGGAATCACGTGACACAGTAATTAGTCTCCTTTCTGATCGCGAGTCTACCGTAGCTGGCCGACACCCATCCGACCTGGGGCTCGTTAAAAAGTTCGTGATTATTCATCTGTACGGGGACGCATGTCCGCACGCTTTCACATTCCAGAGCATCAGGAATCAGTGCCTATTGACAGACTTTCTGGACAAACGTGCAACTGGGCGTTCCCTATGTGAACGTCTATTGTTAAAAACTGAGGCCCCAATTGGGTAACGCACTTCTACCATTGACTCTTAATAGAGAAAACCCCCTCAAATCTGTCCCGTTACAAATACAGGTGAGAATAATGGTGATAAAATGATGAAAAAGAACGAAGAAATAATTAACGAGGTAAGTGATAGTTATAAAAATGAGTTAACAAGTAGTAGTGGTAAGATAGTTGGAAACAAGGTATTTAAAGGTGATACAGTAAAAATTAATAGCGATGATGAGAATATAGAGATAATAAGAGAGAGTGAGAGAGTAATGGGAGTTGGGGGTTGTCAAGGGGTAGAAAAATGTGTTCATGAGTTAGAAAAGGAGTATGAAGAGAGTTATTTTGTGGAAATGGGGCAGAGGGTAAATTTTCCCCGGGTTTATTGTGAACCAAGGTGTTCACTGGTGTTTTTGAAGGGCAAGAGTCCCTTAGTGGAAGACAAAATGTCTTCAAATTGTCCCTTGAGTTTTTGTGGTGTTCCTGGAAGAGCCAGGAGGTGTTTTTATGTTGAAGTACCCTCTGCATGGAATGATAGGGAGAAAGTGAAATGGTGTTATGGTGAGAGGTATTTTGAGAAAGTGAGAGATATAGAGTTGTTCAAGTTGAGAGCGAAAGAGATGGTGTTGTTTGAGGTTAGTAGAAGTTATAAAGAATTAAGAGAGAGAATGAATAGTGAGAGAGTTGATGATATTGAATTCTTACCTGGCGATGTAGTTAGTGTAGCAAGAGGCGATAATAATGTTGATAACTTACCTGTATATAAAATGGGGTTACTGGTAGTAGATGATTACTATAATGAGGAAATAATAAAGGATTTAATCGTAACAGATAATACTAAAGGAGAATTGACCATACCGAATGTCGACAGGTTTTATTCAATTAGTATTGCAATTCAAATAGTATGCAATAATGTTGTTAAATACTATCTTGATACAATGGATAAAATTGATGATGATGGTTATAATAATAATAACAAAATATATTTAATCAAAAATGAATTGTGTAGATGTAAGACAAGATTATTGTTTGATGATGGAGGGTAAATATTTATTGTTCATGAACATTTAATTATGTAGATTGTATATACTTTGTGTTGATGTTAAACTTAATTATGTAGTAAGGTGAAGTATACTCAACTTTGTGAATTTTGTTAAAGTAATTAAAACCATCTGATAATGAAAGTAATTAAAATGTGTTTGATAAAATGGTTGAATTAATTGGAAAGGAGCTAATAAATGAAATGTGTATAAGATGGATGTTGGTAATAGTTAAATTTTTTGGAGAATTTAATTGTATAAAAAACGATAAATAATGAAAGGTGGATTATTAAAAGGTTCAATAGAAAGTCAAAGTTGTAATGCTTGTAATTTTGAGGCAAGTTTAAAGGTGAGATGTTTATTTTAATGTAATAATGTTAATGTTCATGTTGTATTATGTCGATTATGATGTAACTAAATGATTCTTGTGTTGTTTTGAGGAGTATTGTGGAGATGATTAACAGATTTTGAGAAAGATATAAGTAAATAATTTGTTATGATGTAGTTGATTTAAATGTGGTTAAGAGAATTTTAATAATGAATTTAATTATTTTGAGATGTAATTTGGGAAATGAAAGATATTTGTAATGATGTAATGGGAAGTGGTTATTTAAATTCTGATTGGAATCAGGGAAATATTTTGAATTTGGGATAAGAATTAACAAGAGAGGGGCATACAGAATGTTGCTAGTAAAATTTGAAATGTTTTATGTTATGTTAAATATATATTGTAACGTCTCGCGGGTATCCTCTCGGAGTTTTTTTTAGGACTTTACTTAATTAAATCTATGTTTTATTTGCCCCACGTTGTTAGCGTTATCTTATAACGTCTCGCGGGTATCTCTGAATCAATTTAAGTATTTTTACGTCTATTTGTACTCTTCAAAAATCTCGCTTTATTAAGAGTCACAGAATTTGTTATATTTTATGTTCGATGTTTCCAAAAATCGAGTGTGTGTGATTATGCAAATATTTTCTTAGATTTTTATTTGTGTGAAATCAATACCGTTGTTTGACAGTAGTTAGGAGAGAGAGTGCAAAGAGAATTACTCTCTTAGTATACGATTAATTATTTCAAATTTCTCCGCTCGTGATACCAGCTGACTTCTACGTTTACGAACACATTTGAGGTTAAATTAACTCCAAATGGTAAGTAATATATTCTGGATGTCCGTTCTCTTCTAAGTCTTCTGACAATCTGTAACGAACTACCATCTACTGAAAATAATACACTTTTTTTTTCAAACAACAAGGCATTCATTGAATTTATTTAGCATTTTTTGATATTCTCCCAAAACATAAAGGGATAATCGATTCTTACTGACAACACAGAATTAGTTCGATCTTATTTTCAAACATATAGTATGTAACAAATATTTTTATTTCAATATTAATACAAAGAAAGAAATAATGAATTAATTTCCCAGGGTTATTTTAGAGTTCTTTGTACTTTGAGAAAGTCAGAAATGAATATGGGTTAATACCTAGCTTTACATAAATAAATTTTTATAATTTGTACTATTTATATTATGCAGTTGATTTGTTGACCGCTAGAGTGCAGTTAGCTCTTCTTCACTGATGACCACAACGACTAGGCATCATGGCGGCCGTAATGTTATTAACAAAATTACGTTTTGCTGGTTTTTTGGTTAACAAAAATAATAGTTTATGTTCACCTCTTTTCCAGAACTATTTAAAGAGATTGTGCTGTTTCTAGTGTTATAAGTTTATAGTTGAGGTATACTTTAGTTAAATTTTACTAGGTAACGATCTCACCAACAAAGTCGAATTTCGTTAGGCTAGGCTTGGAAATCGAAGGTTGATTTTTCAAGGTTTCATCAAATTGTGGGCGTGAATTATTCTATTCGAAGGAGTTCTAATATGTAGTGGACATCACTCGTTAATTTTATTAATTTTACACTGATTATTTCAATGGTATTTATTAATTTCTTAAATTTTTATAGACATTACACTTTTCAAACTGCTCACTTCCAATATCTTTTAACAATTAATTCAATTCTTGTTAGTTAGTTACTATTAGTAACCAAGAATTTTTATGGTTTTTTATTGGTTAATCTATATACTTTTTAGTATATAGGCTATTATTAATTATAAAGTCATTTCTTCTTTTTAGAAAAATAATCCTTTTTAGATTTTATTTATAATCGAATTTAATTTATTTAAGGTTTTTCTTTATATTATTCCTTAAACTTGTACACTAGTATTTTATATTTTAATCCCTTTTAATTTGATTTATTTATGATTTATCATTTACTTAATGTATCCTTACTCTAAACTATTTTTTACATGCCATCTTGCTAACATAGTATTATTTTATATTTAACCCTGGGTTATCTTATATTTAAACAAAAACATTATATTAAACACAAATATTATTCCTAGGTACAAGACCTTTGTGGCCTACACAATACATAATTACAAAACATACAAAAAATACAAAACTTGTCAGCAGCAATATAGTCCACTGCTACAATATTGATTGTTTTTCATCTCCAGCACAAATCTGTGAGATGCTCTTTTTAAAGGTTTACACTTTCACCAAGTACACTATGTTCCACTTTGTACACTGCACTTTTATTATTATTGTTTACAGTGTTTTTTGAGTACAAAGTTTCTTATAGCTTGGTACCTAATCCCCATTTCTGACTTTTAAAAATGGGTGATTACTGGTTTTAACTACGGTGATTATGTTATCATATTTGGGCAGGGGTTATGTAACGTTACAATATATTGCAACGATACGTTTAGCATAAGTATATGTATCAACCCCTGACTGAGGTATGATAACGTGCTTGCGTATATAAGTATGAAATATGTAAGATGTACACAATAAAAATATATAATAAATATACGTTAGGTATAAGAAATAATGTAATAAATATAAGTAGTATTTATTTTTAAATAAATCAAATATTGTAAGTAAGCATGTATATGGAAACATATGGCTTAGTTGGTTTTAAAATGTAATGAAGGGGAGCAATTGACACGCGCTAACTTGCAGAGGTGACGTCAGAACGACATGCGATCGCCTGTGTATCAGTCTGCGTGTGTGTGTTGTGTACATGTGTAAATAACAGACAGGTTAAATTATGCAAACGAGGGTGGAAGATTTCACACAGTTTTTTAAGTACTGTACGTGAACCATAAGTCACACGAATCAGCGACATATGTAAAAACATAGCTGACGCCTGGCGCTTCAATTTGGCGTTAAGTGGTCATTAATCGTGGGAACGGTTCAGACACCGTGTGAAATTTTGCTATCACTGCCATAATTTACACAGCGTAACATTCATAATTTGCGTAAATAAGGTTTAATATTATACCGAACGATTGGTGTAATACTATTTATAAAAAAGTGTGCGCTTCATAGAAAGACGCGTAGGTTGAAAGTAACGATTAAACCGACGCGCCGGCCTGTTCAATGGTGTCAGAACAGTTTCCAACAAGAATTACAATGAGGCAGCAGTATAAAACCCCAGCGAGCGACACACTCTTTCTCAGATCAAGTTTATTTAGTACGAGAAATCCATGCATCTCGACACCGTAAATTTTACAAAGTTGTAGTAATGTTTTAAATGGTAGTATATAAACTGAAGTGCGATGGAACCGCCAGTACGTCGGTGCAGTTATTAAAGAACTCGAGAGATTTGAAACAGACTATATAAATGAATCTACGAGAGTTGTAACTACATAGAACTTCTAGACAGCTATGAGGGACAAGAAAGGACGAGGAACTAGACAAGAAGACGAGAGGACGCAGGGACAGCACATGCAGCTACATCCAGCCATATATCACCACGACTAGAGGTCCACGTCAGAACGCAGCATCCAGGAGATGGAGCAAGGAATTCAACGACGCAGAGACAGAGGAGCTGATACCGAAGAGGATCAACAAACTCGAGAGTCCAGATGATGGTAACAACAAAGTTAAATGGGTGCAGAAAAATGCAGGTGAAGTCGAACATTTATTTAATATTATAAATGACCCTGAGGTCTATCGCCAAAAGCTCTAGTTTCCATATTCAAGTTTACAAGAACATTAATATATTTTTAGATTTGAATAATGAATAAAGAATTGTTCAAAATATAATTGAGTATAACTGTAGTAATCTCTTAAATAAATGGTCAAGCAAGAATCATATTATTTTATTATATTTTGTAATTGATTAAATGAGTAATTGTAAATACGAGAATTACATAATTAGAAGATTGTTAATTAACTGAGACATTAAAAATATAATCAATTGACGTAATAAATGTTCTCTATTAATATTTTAATAAATTGAAAGTTTTATTTAAGTGGTATATATTGAAAACCACGCTTGTAAAGACAAGATCAATATTTATATATGTTATACGTATTAATCACATTCCTATAATAGTTATATGTGTTATATGTATATGTCTGTGTACTATTTCAGGTCATATATAATTTGTGTATGTGTATACTATGTCTTAGAAATATAAGAAATAAGAGTTAAACACAATATGAGTACATTATATTCAGATTGAATGTAAGGGTTCATATAATAACTAACCTGCATTAAACATTTAAATAACATGAGAATTTGAATTTAATTTTTGAATAAATCAAATGAATATATTTTTCTTAAAACAGTCGTACTAATTTCACAACCAGTACTAAATCCTCTGTGTTCTTTACTTGTAAATTAAAACTTATAACGTTATTCATGTGCATATCCACACTCAACCAACGACCAAAGCCTGCGACCCAGCCGGGGGAACATCAAGGTAAATACTGCTGAAGAAGAGTATAGCTCCGAGACGTGCGTAAGTGCGCACATATGAGTAAGAGCGTATGTGTAAAAGTAAGTGTATAAAAGTAACGTTGTAATATACATGTATATGTTACAAGTTAAGATAAACCAGTGCGTCTTAACGCAAACCAGCACCGCTAATGGGGACCAGATCAGTTGGGGATATGGTGTTATACAAGGCCACTATTTGATATTTTTGATGTAATGTTTCAGTGTCTGGTGATGTTGTGGCGGCGGTCCCTGCGCGTCAGAGCAGGGGCGTCAAGTGCCTGTCTGGCCTTGCGTTGCGGTGTTGGGATCTCGAAAGGGAAGTCCAGTAAGGTCATTCAGGTGCGGCCACAGGAACTGGACCAAGGGGGGTAAGTTACCCATGAAATTTTAATAAAACATAAAGGAGGTTGTGGTGACATATCCAGGCTGATCCCTTTAGGAAGTATGTGAGTGTCAATGAGAGTTTTTATGCTTCGGCATAAAACCTCTCACTGAGGGGGTATTGTAACGGTACATATATTACCCACCCAAAACCTAATTAAATTATGTAAAAGTTATTTGAAAATAATATTGGGATTATAAATGGCGTATACGAATTGACTCAAGGTCAACAGTTTAACTGCTAGAGACAGTTATTTTTAGCCATCTGACCTGTGAACTATGCATGTTAGACAAAGCAACAGCCGACGTCATCAGCCAAACTCAGCCGATGTCATACAGGAATGTAAGGAGTGTCAGCGACGACAGTGTTCTGCGCTGAATGTAACAAAAAGCAGTCGTCATACAACACCTAACAGCGACGGACGCGGGCCGTGTGCTCGCTCTTTTCGTACAACCTAAGTTTCGAAACTACGAAAGTTCAGCGCGCACGTACAAAAAAAGAATAAAATTATATAAAAATGTGAAAGAAGTCAGTGTAAATAGTTTAAATGAAGTAACAGTTACGTTTTTGGATTAACAGTTTCGGGGTAAGAGACGGGACTGTTGCGGATCTCCGCAGTAATGAACAGATAAGTAACCGACAGGGAGAGTAACCAAGATTTTTCAGAAATTTTAATTACTCAAAAAATTAAAAGGGAAAATGACGAGCTTGGAGGGTGGTTATAAAAAGAAAATTATGTAAAGTATGAAAGAGTGTATATGTGTGTGGGTGAAGAACAAATATAAAAGGAGCGCTGGTTTGCAAAAAAAGATATATATTTAATTAGTGTAATAAATATCATATTTTTGTTTTCTTGAAAAGGTAAACTTACATATATAAGAAAATAAGTGTGTAATTAATCATGGTTAATTACCAATGTTTGTAAGGGAAAAGAGTATTTTGTTGTGATGGAAAGTAAAGGGTTTAAAAATTGTTTTCTTTTGAACAAAGTAATTAAAGAAAGAATAAAAAAATTAGTGTTGAAATAGAAAGAAATAAAACATAATTCATTGGAAACAGATAAATAATTGAGTTATTTTTAAAAACCATTCTGCTCTCTCACTCGTTCAACCGAATTCCTGGACCTAGTAAGTTAACATTTTCACAGTTGGTAACTGGGCACTATGGCGACCGAATAAATGGACGAAAATACAGTAAGTTTGTAAACAACGAAGGTAAAACAATATGTAAGTGATAATTAATTGTTACATTAATGGTCCATGGTATATCCAGAATGATGACATTCATAGTGACCTTGAGGTGGAAACAGTTGCTGATGAATCAGGAGATCTTCTGTGGAACATGAGAAGTGGCCATATTAACATGCAAATGTTGAAGTTATTTAGTTGCTTCATAACAGTGTTATGTTGAATGTTTTCAGATGCTGAAGTCATGTGACTTAGCATCAGTGTTGTAGTCAGACTTCAGACTGTCCAATATGAGTGTGGCTAACATTATTTTGGAAGTCATCAATGGATGGCTACCCAATACACAGTACTAAACACATAAGCTACTGGAGAGACAAATCTGTTTAGTTGTAATAATAAATAAATTAAAAAAAAAAAAAACTGGTAAACTGACATAATACATTACAACCAATGTGGACATTCACAACAAACAAAAATCATATAATTTCTTTGAAGTATTTTCTTATAGCAACTTTAATGAAACAAAACATACTAAGTGCTGTAATCTAGAGAAATATTGGAATTATATCAATTTGAAACTCAAATATGTTTCGGACCATATGATTTGAGAACTGCAATTTTATGTAATACTAATCCTCTATAACTATAAAAATTTATTTAGTAAACATTTTTTTAAATATACTTATGACATCACATGTTGGAAATTATATTCTGACTATGATGACAAAAACTAATTTTAAACCAACATACAAGAAGACGCATTAGCAGACATTTTTATTTACAGGTGTTTACATCAGAGAACACTGACACCTTGACAAAGGGATTGACAGAGATTCATGGCAGAATTCCAACTACCAATATTTGGAAGACTTTCAATCTACATGTTTCCAATGTTTACGCCAAAATTTCAGAATAATACTTGGGCATTTTAGATTTAATTCAAATAAAAATATACCAATTACTCACAAAGTTTGTTAAACGAAACAAGATATAAATTTATGTGAACAAAAGTATTTCAAAATAAATAATAAACTATTTACACAATCCACAAGCTAATAAGCTCACTTTTTAAAAATGTTTTTACACAAACAGAATGTACTAGCATTACAGTACCTTTAAAGCTGGTCTCTTCAGTTCTAACATATTACATGTACTATACACAGTATTGGACCAGATTGGAAAATAAAAATGTATTTATTTTTTTTAATGGCTGGCAATCGTCAAATAGAAAGTTTAGTACAAATGGTATGAAACTCAAGGTCATGAGTCTATTAGCAGGAAACTTTTAAATTTAATGTAGTTTTAAAATGGAGAGTTATTACAAATTCTTTGTAATATTAATATTTCAGTTTTTTGCTTTTTTTACTTCTTCTGTTTCTTCTTCTTCAACATTCCTGAAGATTAAACGCAGATCTCCATTTGATTATCTCTCTCTCCCCTTCCACCTCTCACTTATTTCCCTTTTGTGGAACAAGAAAGAGACTGCAACTTTCTTCTTTACGATATCATATCATCTAGTAACCTGTACTTCCACCTCCTGTCAGTTGTCAGATTCTTCCATTACAACTAATACCTGTAATTCTAAATTAAGTCTCATGTGGGTAGTCTTATTCTATGTACTATATTCTTTACTTTTATTCATGAATGAAGCTGTTTGTTCCTGACGTATCTTAAATATTACATCCACCATTTGACTTTCCTATTTTTCAATGAACATGGATCCCAACAAGTTATCAAGTAACAAGTTTAGAAAAACAAAAATGTTTGCAATACAAAAAAATCCAGTATGTACTTTCAGAGTAATATTAATACTATAAAAGAGCCAAACTAGATGGGGAATCATAACACCTCTGAATTACACATAAAACCGATTAAGCAGTGAGACAATAAAATGTAAATTTCATTTATGAAACTTATTTAAGTAGTGAAACACAACAATTAAAGTTATACTTTTACTAATTTAAACTATGTAAGAAGACACTAATTCAGGATTATAAAATTATACATTTCAAGGTGCATACTTACAAACAAATTTTTAATGTTTTAAGATGTAATTTTTTTATGACTGTTGATATTTTTATGTTTCTGGAACTATCTTTGATGACCTCTCATATAATCTGTTTACTTAGCTTCATATGATGTAACTTCTTTATACACAAAACACACTACATAGAAATACACACAAAACACCACTACATACACAAAACAAAAACTCACCTATAACAGAATTACTGTCAGCACCAAATGCGCACATACACTGTGGTCCTCCTGGTACTTGGAATTTACAAAAACTCCATCGGGAACTGAAATATTTTGGTAAAAATGTTGCTGACGCCAAGCTGAAACACAATTTTTCTTTGTTTAAAACTGTGCCAATAACAATTAACTATTTTAGATTCAATGCTTACCTTTTTACATAAACTTTTTTTTTAATGTAAACTGTCGTGTTGTGAAAAGCAATACTGATACAAAAAATTAGCTGGAAAAACAAAGGGCATGTGGTGGGCTATTTTTAATTTATGGATCCTGTGTGTGGATTGAAACAACATGTCTTGTTTAATTCTAGACAAGAGGTAATAATATATAATAAACTATAGTTATATAAGCATTAAAAGTGAAACACAGACGAAGTTAAATACCAGCATACTAATTTGTTTTTAACTTATTTCATTACTTTAAAAAATTATCAAAGAAAGTCTATAGGTAAAATGGAATAAACCATGGGTGTTAATAAGTGGATATTATGAAAACTGAAATGATTACAGTATACAAGGGCATATAGTAAGCCTTGTTGAAATTCTATTAGTGAATATCATTGATGCTTAGTTACTATGAAACTTACCAAGAACTGGAAATTGTTATTTATTTCTCATTATTTTGTGATTTCTAAAAATTTGTGGGTTCATTAATTTTTGGGTACATCTAAAGAAAGTTGCAGTTCTGTGCAAAAAATAAAAAATTACTTTATACACACTGGGGTACATGAAAAAAAAAAAACTTTAAACACAGAGTGAACTAATTTGTTATTGTTTATTTCTTGTAATTACATATATATTAAGTTGACATCATAATATTCTATTTTTTATTTTCGTTGCATCCTTCCTTTACTATTCTTATGCTTTAGATAATTTTTTCTACTTTAACTGCTATAACTATACAGTAAAATCTCACTTCAGAGGTACTCAGTACAATAAATATCATATTTTCTCAAGTAATACATCCACACCTTTTTTTTGAAAAAAAAAGTATAAAAAATTGGGATATGGAGCTCAAGTGAATTTAATTTTTCAGTGTCACCGAAATCTGGTAGCAGAAGAGCATTTTGTGGGTAGAAAATGAACTATTCCCAAACAGAGGAGAAACTGACAGTATGTAAGTGAAAACAGGCAATTAAGCTTGTTGTGTTTATGGAAATGTTCCAAATAAAGCCTCTCATACTGAGAAAGGAAAGTTGAGTTGCAGATGTCACAGTTATCCATGAATAGAGTGTGGTAATACAACCATGGCATGAGAAAACAAGTATTTCCCAATGTCTTGAGGCGTGTAGAAGGAACAGGTATTCTCTTTCCACAGACATGCAATTGGCCTCTGTAATAAGAATGATTGTAATTTATTGCAGATTAGAAATGCCAACTAGATGCCTGTCTATTCTGAGCTGCCTCTTGACACGGTATCAATAAGAGAGGTGAAAAAACCCCATAATAGTAAGAATGGGAAGCAACAAAAAGCTGAGATTATGTGTTACAGCAGACAGAAGGGCTGCTGTGTTATTTGTTTACCACCTTCTGCAGGGCTGAAAAGGAACTCTTCTGAAAATAAAAATAAAAGGGATTATTGTTCAGGCCTAACAGTCAGATGGCTCTCACTTATACAGGATTGGGTCAACTATGTCTAACAGAGGCATATTGAATCTCTTAAAAAAATCATGCTGGTGTTAGACAGGTTCCGAAGGCACAATGGGCTGACTGAAGACACCTCTTTAGAAAAGCAACACAGAGCACTTAAATTAGCTTTGAGGAATATGGACTCCCATTGTGCATATATTCCCACAGGAGACATCAATGAGCCAAACAGTGACCTTCTAGATGGATAACATGGATAAAGGATGCTTGGGAACTCAATCCACTTCAAAAGTTGAAGAAAACTTCAAAAAGTGTTATCTCCAACAAACTTGATAGGACTGAATACGTGCTACATGGGTGAGTGATGATGACCATAAGAGCTTTGCTGACAATGGCGATGAAAGAAATGTGAAAATTGTAGGTATGTAATATCCTATTTCTTTACAATTATAAGTTCAAGTAGTGAAACTGTACTAAACATTTCTCATAATAAAACGTGACAGAAGACTCTCTTAATAAAATAGCAATATATTATGGATGAGGAAATGAGTGAGCACTACTTCTAAATCTGGTACTGCTTTATTTTCATATTGCAAATCATGGGAACTGTAACTGTAGCTATGCATCCCTGGAGAAATTTGAATTCATTATTTAAATGTGCAATTAAGTTTGTGTTTATTAAGTGTTTAAATAATAGAGGGTCACTAACAATATTTTCTAAGTTATTTTTTTTTTTTTAATTTGTTTGCCTTAAAAATTATGAGTATGCAGTTTACTTGAGGGTGCAACATATTAGAGAAAATAGTTATTTTTGTTTTAGTCAATAATACTTTATCCTAAAATTACAAATACATATATTTTTTATTTTACTGTTTTATAATTTATTTTATTTTCTACATACATTAAAAAAATTCAAAAACTACACGTTTTCTAACAAATATAAATACAAAGAAAAATTACAATCCTAAGAAATGTGTGTGTGTGTGTGTTTATATTACAAAGAGTTAGATGAACCTGTTGATCCTGGATTACTAGATGAAAGCAGGCAACACATGTTTTAAATGCAGTTAACAATACAGTAGAATAAAGCTGATAATATGAACAAAAACTGGTTCATTTGGACCATAGTCTATACGTTTTCTAAATAAAATAACAATTATAAAGCAAATAATCATTATTACTTTTTGATTATTATGTATACGATTAACACTCAAAGTCCTGAACACTTCTTTGGAGTTTTAGTTAAATTTATAAACATAATGCCTAAATAACATGTAAATTAATCCTCACATTTCAGTTGATGTATGTTTTCATAACTATGTATCTGCTTAGGCCTATACGAATAATTGTCATAGATATATATAACTTAACAGCAATCTATAGTTTTTTACAAACACAGCTTAAAAAATCTTTGGAGGTGGAATATACCAAGTTTGTACTTTTAAAACAATTCTTCATAATTTGGTACTCTAATAGACTTTCTTTTCCAAATTTTGATGTGTGGTGGTCTTGAAGTTAGAAGATTTTTAGAGTAAACACTACAATAATAGTTGCGTTAAAATTCTCTTTTAGTCTGATAACTGTCATGGAGTTTTGAAAATTTATACCTTTTATGGAGCCTTGGTATTTCAATTTTGCGATTTCATACCTGGCATGGATTTTTTTTAGATATTTTCAAAATTTTGATACACTTTTGTGCCCTCATGTCCCAAATTTTTGAAATTTTCAAATCTGAACACTATATCCAGATTGTAGTTAAAATTCTCTTTAATCTGAAACCCATATGAATAATTTTTTTTCAAAATTTTAAACCCTCATATTTTTGCCTTCCAATCTCAAAAACAATACAGCTCTATGGGTGAGGGTACGGAAAAGTATGCCAGGTTTTATGAAAGTTGGTTGATGCATCCAAAAGTTATTGTGAAACATAATATCCCACACAGAGAGACAAACTCTAAATGCGGAGTTAAAACTGAGAACTACCTGGATCGTTCAATAATATGTATTTTCATGGTTATTTACCAATGGTTAATTGTTTTCAAGTTGGCATACCGGTACCTAAAATCTATCGGAAGCCTTGTGCATGGATTTTATATACACTATTTACATTGCATTTTAAAGTAACCTCTTAGCTTTCATCTTAAACACACACACACCCACCCACCCACCCACCCACACACACACACACACACACACACACACACACACACACACACACACACACACACACACACACACACACACACACTGTAGCGTGACAGATAAGCACATAAAAATGAATGGCGAAGTGATCATTAAAGTAATATAATAAAATGTTTAAATCCGAAGGAAGCAAAATAATAAAGAATTAATTCAGAGCAACCGTGCAGTACAATCATTGATTAAAAGTTTAAGTTCGTATAAAAGAAATGTTACTAGTGATGAATCATCAAAACCAGTTTAATAACTCATGGTGAAAAAATATAACCCAGGAAGGTAAGGAGTAGATAAGGAAGCAACCCAGAACATTACTAAACCCACAATGAAGGTAAGGAATAGATAAAGTAGAAACCCAGAACAAGGCAAGATCCACCATAAAAGGTGATGCATTTGAATAAACAAGGAGTGTAGGTGAAGAAGGAACCCCAAAAAACCCGATGACATCCAGAAGAAGATGAAGAAAATACAATTCTAAGAAGCCAGAAGAAAAGAAGACATCGATGAAGAAACAAGAAGAAGACAGCATCCACAAGAAGAAGGAATGCTCTTGTAAAAAACACCCATATCCCAAAATAAATAAAAACAATAATAATAAAAAGTATAACAAAGTATTCATGAAAAAAAACTACATGTACAATAGAAATAAGACTAAAAGTGTATAGAGTAAGAGTTGCAAGTGGACCAAGGTGAAACAATAATATAATACCAAAGAACAAATCTTCATTGTAACCCACAAATAGATCTCTTGATTTTAATAAGACTAAATAACCATTTAGAAATAGAATCAAGGAGTGTAAAGTGAACCAGTGCTAGTTTGTGTATTATAAAAAATGAACCTTATGTTTCATTACTGGCATTCACAAACTATGTAGATAATGAAAAAATACAACTTTTGAGTGATTTAATATTTGTACAGAGGGAATATAATACATGTGTTAACATAGAGCTGTCAATCTGTTTAAAATGACATTTATTTAAATGATGAATAAAAACAGAAGCAGACACAGGACAAAAATAATAAGTGATTACCTGTATGCGGTCCGCCATGTGACTTCTCAAACTTGGTTACGTTACGCGTTTCAAGGCGTATGCCTCATCATCAGACGTTTAAAAACGAAAAACACACATATCACACAAAACTACGTTCGTCAAGAAATAAAATTGCAGAAACAAGCATATTATGTGCACGTGATGTAGGGTGCGCACCCGTTCAAGTATTGTCTGCTACTGATTGGAATTCGTTGAGCAGTCTCAAAGCAGTATCATACAGGCGGTTAGATATAAAGTTCAATTGTTCATTCAGAACACAATCACGACTGCTATCATTATTATATGCATTATAAATTTCCAGCTCCTCCAAGGCATTCATAAATCGGCCCTTGTTGCATATATGCAAAGGCATTAGATTGGACTTAAAATCTGTATAATTGTGATTGTGTTGGGTCAGATGACAAGTGTAGTTAGATTTTATATCATTGTAATTATGTGTCTTTTTTGGTAAGTGTTCACGGAAGCGTTTGTAAAAACCTCTTCCGGTCTGACCTATATAGAAGCTGTTACAATCATTGCAAACCAGTTTATAAATGCCTGTTTTTTCTTCAATAGGTAAGGGCAGTTTAGGTCTAAGTATATTAATTGGTTTATTATTGCTTCTAAAAGACATAGTGTAACGTGACAAATACAGGGGATTTCATTTTATTAAATTTTTGGGATTTATAAAAAATATTTAGAAACGTAATTTCCAACTGTGACCAGGCCACGTGTTGTATTGTAACAGTGTTCTAACAAAGGAACGATACGTCTCAACAGTTGTGCAATCAGTACGGAAGAATGCACCCAGCATCAGTTCCTAGAACTTTGCGAGTGTGTGGCAGTATGCCCTTTCGCACCCGACAAGCAGGTGCGCGGACCGACGCCAGTTTTGTGAAACTCAAAGATGGCTAAGAGACAAAATTTTTCCGAGCACATGTACCAAGTTGACGGATGTGAGTCCTAAGTCCAACCCTTTTCGTGACGTCAACCAGTGCTGAACAAATATCTTCTGCGACCCACACACAATCAACTGCACGGGTTAAATAGGACATAGCTGTGGCGACGAAACACAAGGCTTTGTCTTCCATCTAAAAAGACGTAATCCAGTTGGCCGTGAACATATAGCCGCTCTTCCCAGTTCGCTTAGAGACTGTGCCTGGCCAGGTACTGCCCCAAGGGGCTTATCAAAATTTTATAAGTTTCAAGTATTAAAACGTGAGTTTCCATTTACAATTATGTGACAGTGATGTGAGATCAACGAAAGGACATCAACCTGTATTTTGTTTGTTGGACATCTATGAAGTTATATATGGAATAAATCGAGGTTGCGCGGACGCCTCGTGCCGACGTGGGGTATATGTTTTCAATTTCTATAGGCATGGGGTACATATCTAAATAACGGGGGTTTTTTAATAAGAATGTGAGAGAGAGAGAGAGAGAGCAGACTGGGCAGTCTTCATAGTTGTAAGTTATATAATTTAATTATGACAATATAAAACGTATTACCAAAATGTACGAAAATTTTAAGTTAATTTGATAAATTTTTATTGGAAAACTAATAGTACAACCTTGAAATAATTGCTTATTAAAAACTGTTAATTCTCTTTAAATAATGAGTAGAGTACATTATTACACAACCCGTAAACCATGTTTGCATCTTACGTTCGTGTGACCGGATCTTGGACCCAGATAGAATTTTTGCAGGTAGGTGGAATTAAATTATGTATTTATATTTATGTAAGTGATTAATTAATATCACAATGGCGCAGCCGACAGGGACCGTTTTTATGAATCAAAATTTGATGTAAAAAACCGCACCTACAAATAAGATGCAAACGTGCTTTTAAGGTTAAAGTAGTGAAGGAGGAATAAATAATTTACACATTATATATGCAAGATTGAGATTGTAATAAAGTAAAGTAATTAATTAATTAAGATTGAAGTAAAGTAATAAGTTTTCGAAAATAATAAACAATGGAGAATAATAAGAGTATCAATAATGAAGTCAGCTTCTCTGACAGTCAAACCGAGAGTCAAATAAATACCGACTCGGGTATTCAAGCAGAGTCATTATCAATAGATGAGCATAATGTAGAAGAATCTGTAATCAGTATGCCGGGAGCAATTTCCACTCCCGTGACGATTAAAACAAACACAAAAGAGAAAGAATTGTCATTAGAAGACATATTCGATTTTATGAAAAATAATTTCAGTAGAGTGAATAGCAATTTTGACGAACAGAAAAACGAAATGCAAGAATTTAAAAGTAGTGTAAATGAGAAATTAGATATACAGAATGACAAATTTGATGAATTGAAAAAACAAAATGACGAATTGAAAAATGATATTAGAGAGATTAATAGGCGTTGTGAAAATACCAATGAAGAATGTACCATTAAAATTAACCAATTAGATACCAAGCTAGATAATTCAATCAAGAAGATAGATGTTAAATTTAATGAGATAGATTGTCAGATATCAGAAAGAGTTGACAAACAAATAAATGAGAATAATGAAACTTTAATAAATTCAATGAATGAGTATAACAATGAAATAGAATATAAAATAAATAAATGTAACACTGAAACTGAATATAAGCTTAATAGCGTAGTAATGACAATTGAAAAATTGAGTCAGAATATCGATGAACACCAAAATAATGTAGACTTTAAGGTAAATGAAATTGAAAATACTTGTCAGACAGAAATACAAGCATTGAATGAATCTACTAATGTAATATCAAAAAATAACATAGTCTGCATGCAGTAATGATAAAAAATTAGATTCACTTGAACAGAACATTAGTAGTGTGAAAGATGAGTTAAGTTTAGTAATAAATCAAAAATTAAACAATGTTACTGAACGTATATTAATTACACGAGACGCAAATAATGAAATTGAACTCGAAACCTTTAGTAATGAGAATCGTAGAGTGCATCTGATGCAGTTTTTGAACCGAACACGGGAATTTAATCGATTTAATAGTAGTAGTTGGGAGGTCAAACTGCTGACAATTTTGAAGTGTTTTAAGGGTAATGCCGAGATATGGGCGGAAGTACACAATACCGAATGGGGTAGTTACGAGGAATTTGAGGTAGCTTTTCGAAACAAATATTGGTCAGAAGAGGACCAAGAAATCTTAAGGAGCAAAATAATGGGTACTGGGAATTTTTGTAGAATTAATAACCACCTAACTATGTACGTGATGACTATCTATAACGAGGCCAAGTATCTAGAACCGCCGTTGCCATTCCGGTCATTCGTGAGACATATTAGCAAACACCTGCCCAGAGAGGTGCAAATTACTTTAATGACTAGAGAAATTACGAATATAAACGAGCTAGAGAACATGTTAGACGTGCTACAAAATATCGGGAAACGTGACGTAGGGCGGTGTCCAAACCCACCAGTAGTACCAAACCACAATAATTACCATCAGAATAGGGGTACACAGAATTTTCATAGAGGAGCGCAGGGAGGAAATTTTGATAATAGGGGCGAGAGTTGGAGGTGTAGGGAATGTAACGTAGATAATTATGCTAACAGAACCAATTGTTTTATATGTCATCAAAGCAGGGAGTGTGCAAGGAACGAAAGAATGCATCCACAGCCAAATCAGCAGTCAAGAGGAGCAGAATTCCATAGAGGAGCGCCAAGAGGAGGAGGCCATTACAACAGAGGGAGAGGAGGAAACCATCCAGCCGTAGCAGGTCCATCCACGGTAAACTAGGGAGGACAATGGAGAAGCGGGCCCAACCATTGTCAACAGAGAACCGGGTCCAAGTAACCGAGGAATACTTGAGCAATATTATCAAAGTAGACATGGCGAAGGAATTATTGGAAGAAGAGGACAACAAAGTGATGGAACACAAACCAGGATTGATGGAGGTGACAGTCAACATCGAAGGTAAGAATTATAAAACCTTAATTGATACAGGTAGCGAGATCTCTGTAATTTCTGAAAATGTCATGGGAGAACTAAAAGAGATAAATAAAAATATACCGTCATTACCAGTTGCGGGAGTTACTGTAGTGGGGGTAACTGAGGTGAGAAGTAAGAGAATAACTAGACAAGTACAATTAAATATTTTAATAAATGAAGTTGAGTTTGAAAACACTTTCCTAGTAGTTAAAGGGTTGAGTTTAGATGTAATATTGGGAAATGATTTTTTGGAAAGAAATGGAGCAGTAATAGATTTCAATAAACAAATAGTAAAATTTGAAAACGGGAGTAAACCAGTCAGAGTCGAGTTTAAGAAAGTAGTAAATGAAGTTAAAGTCACGGGAATAAAAATGTTACATAAGCAGATAGGCGATGGAGAGATAGAGACTAAAATAAATATGTGTCGAGAGAGTGATAGTATAGAAAATGAGGAGGGAGAGATGCATGTGAGTAATGAGAGTGTGTGGGTAGATAGAGCCAATAAAATTTTTAATGAAGGTGTAGTTGTAGGAGATACTCAGCGAGAGGAGTTATGGGCTGTGGTGGAGCGTTTCAGAGCTGGGTTCGATGAATCACCAGGGAAAGCGAAGGACTACATCTGTGAGCTGAAGGTTCGGGAACATGCACCGTACATGCAGAGGAGTTACCCGGTGCCATTTTCAAAGAGGAGGGCCGTACAGGAGGAATTAGACCGGATGATGCAGGGAGACATAATTGAACGCTCGATATCGCCTTACTCAAACCCGTTAGTCGTAGTGATCAAGAAGGATGGAAACGTAAGGCTATGTCTAGATGCTAGAAAAATTAACCAAATTATTATACCTGACCGGGAATTGCTGGAACCAATTAATGAGATTTTACAGAAATTCAGCGGAGTCAAATACATGACATCATTAGACTTGACAGCCGGATATTGGCAGGTGCCATTAGCAATAGAGAGTAGAAGATATACAGCTTTTCTTTTTAACGGTAAGAATTACCAATTCAAACGCCTACCTTTTGGATTAAACACCAGTGTTGCTAGCTTTATTAAATGTTTGGATAAGATATTACAACCTAAAGATATAGATTTTTTAACAGTATACGTAGATGACATCTTGATAGCATCCAGAACATTCACTGAACATTTAGAGCATATAGAGTATGTGTTAGATAAGCTACAAAAAGGGGGTCTAACAGTTAACTGGGACAAATCTAAGTTCTTGCAAACCGAAATACATTTCTTAGGATTTATTATTACACAAGAGGGAATATTAGCTAACCCTGACAAAGTAGAAGCTATAATGCGCTTCCCCGAACCAAAGAACATTAAACAATTGCAAAGTTTTTTAGGTTTATGCAATTTCTACAGAAAGTTCCAGGAAAATTACGCACACACAACATCCAAACTAAGTGCCGTACTCCAGAAGAACAAGCAGTGGAGGTGGGGAGATACGGAACGTGCTGCATTCAACGAAATTAAGAGAAAATTTAGCCACATGATTATGATGAATCATCCAGACTTTAATAAAACTTTTTATTTACAGACCGACGCCAGCAATGTAGCGTTAGGGGCGGAGCTCTACCAGGAGGGCTGCGATAGGGAGCATCTGACTATCGCCTTCGCCAGTAGGTCGCTGCTGTCCGCTGAGAAAAATTACACTACTACTGAAAAAGAACTTTTAAGCATTGTGTTCACCGTGGGGAAATTCCGGACATACATCCTGGGTAATGAAACAATAATCCGGATGGACCACAAGGCATTATCATTTCTCATCTCATATAAATTGACACACAGTCGTCTGACCAGGTGGGTATTAGCTTTACAAGAATATAACTTTTCCTGGGAGTACATAAAGGGGTCAGATAATAAAGTACCAGACACACTTTCCAGAGTAGATTTGATAGAAAATAAAACTGGTAGGGACCTTAAGGAGATAGACATATTTAGATTAACTAGAAAAGATAGAATTTCTGGTGAAGAGTTAAGCGATATTAAGAATATGCAAAGATCTGAGAGTAAATTGGGTAAAATAATTGTTAGTTTAGAAACGGAGGTAGAGGGATCTGAATATAGTGCATGTTGTCAAGTATATCAAGGTATTTTGTTTAAAAAAGTAGAGAGTGGGGAGCGTGATTGGAGGTTAGTTATACCCGAAGGGTTAATAGATAAAATTGTTTGGGATTGTCATATAAGGTATGGGCATTTTGGGGCGAGAAAGTGTGCTAATGTTTTGAAAGAGTCATGTATATTTAAGAATATGGAGGGGAGAGTTAGAAGAGTGTTAAGAGTGTGTGATTTATGTCAGAAATTGAAAGTAGTGAACTATAAAGTAGAAGGGGAGATGAATTACATAAAAGTTGAGAGACCATTTGATTTAGTTGCAGTTGATTTGTATGGGCCATTACCCAGAGGTAGAGGGGGCGTATTGTATGTATTTGTAGTTTTAGACACTTTTTCAAAATTTGTGAAGTTGTATAGTATTAAGAGAGCGACGAGCAAAGTGCTCAGTGAAAAAATAGTAAGAGATTACATGATTAATGTAGGAAAACCGAAAATCATATTATCTGACCACGGACCACAGTTTATAAGCGGCAAGTGGCGACAGACGCTTGGATGGGAAGGCATCATACCCAAGCATACGGCCGTGTATCATCCTCAGTCGAACCAAGCAGAACGGGTGATGAGAGAGATTGGTAGGATATTTCGGGAGTATTGTCACGCCAAGCACACAGAATGGCCATCCTACGTGAAGAAAGTAGAGGAGTGGCTGAATTGTACCACCCATGAATCCACAGGATTTACGCCGCATGAGTTATCAGAGGAACAAGGCCACCCAGGATATTGGAACATCTCTTTGAATACCCACCAGAAGGTCAAATTATGGACGTAAACATGAAAATTAGATTGGCGAATGAGAATTTACTTACCAAAGGAGAGCGGAGGAAGCAGAGACATGATGCTAAGGGTAAGTGGACCAAATACGAGGTAGGTCAACTAGTGTTAGTAAAGAGGCATGATTTGTCCAGTGCCCAAGATAGAGAAATAAAGAAATTTTTCTTGTTATAAGAAGGGCCATATGAAGTTGTAGAAATAAAGATGCAAAATGCGTATGTGTTAAGGAATCCAACAACGCAGGAAATAGTAGGTACTCAAAATGCGACGAACTTAAAATTATATCGGTCACTTTAATTATTTAATGTTTATGAGTAGTATCTGAAATGTTGTTTTATGATTGCAGAAGGGACTCTCCCCCATTTTCGGGCGGTCACGATTTTACCAGTCCTGGCCGTGGTTTTCGGAAATCGGAGGCGGGCCATGGTTGGAGGATATTCCTTCGGGCGGTGAACACAACGATGGTCCGGCTCCACCAACATTGTTTAAGAGTAGAAAACTTACATCACATTTGAACGGGGAGGGGGACCCCAAAGGTACGTGACACACATTATATTATTAACACACTCGTGGTGCAGCGGTCTGGTGTACCTGTCACGTGCCTGCACTGCCTTAGAGTGTTTGTATATAATGGAGGCTGCACCTAAATAAAAGGCAGTGCGTACAAATATAAAAGTTTCAGTGTCAATGGCAAAACTAAAGTTAGCCATTGACAATAGTTTCTGTGTAGTCTGAAAAGACGAATTTTGGGGCAAGGTGTTGGAGGTAGAATAACGGCGGGTTAGAATAAATGGTAGGAGAGGGGGAGTAGTGTGGTTTAGAGGGGGGACGTGAATTCACGTAGTGGCTCTATCCTGTGTCCAATAATCCCTTGCAGCAAAACCCGACTTTTCGGGCGATTTACTGTCTTACCAGCATTAGTCGTGATTAAGGAATGTTAGTCAGCCTCCAATGTAAATAAAAAATCAAAATATTTTGGATGTTTATAATTTTAAATTTATATAAATTTTAGAATTAAGTGACCAAATGATTGTAAAGTTCTTAGCATCAGTGAGAATGGGAATGTTTGAAGAGTGAGGAATTAAAAAAAAAAAAAAAAAAAAAAAAAAAAAAAACTTGTCAATACAAGGTGTGGGGATAATTTTGGGGGGTAGATTGGTGCGCATAGAAGTGATATAATAGTGGAGTGCAGAAACTGCAAATTGTAGAAAGTTTTAATTTTTATTATTTAGTTATTAAGGTGCTATTGCTGGGGTGGCCTGTGCCCCAGTAGATAGTGGAATGGGTTGGGGGTACCGTGAGTGTTACCTCCATCGGAGGCCGAAATGGCGAAAATGCACGGCACACCTTTTCTGTACAATTTCATTTTGTACCATGATAGACTTTCGTGCCGTGCAGAGTAATGACGAATAGAACAGGCATGAAAGTAAAGTTTGATTTCCCCGACTTTTCGGGCGATTACTGCCTTACCAGCACTAATCGTGGTTTTGGCTAGCGGTCAGCTATGGCCATAATCAAGTCCCTTGAGCATAGCTGACTTGAAATTGGTTGATACTAGAAATTAACAGGGGGGTGAAACTAGGGGAAATCCCCGGAACTATGGAACAGCGGCTGCCACTCTGTCCGAGGAGGGACAGCATAGCCAGGTGGTAGACCCGTTTTAAGGGTTTGTAATTCTAAAACGAGGGTATGTCGATACCTAAAATTTTTAAAATGTAAAGCCGAAGCAAGGACAAAGAGATGTTCAATTCCTCCAACTATGCAGTCCTTGTGAACGCAAATGGGCGTCACAGTCCAACATAAAATACAATAGTGTGTGTGGATTGGGGGGTTGCTCAGATGAGCAACGAATTTAAATTTCATAACATAAAAAATGATAACTCAATTTTGCTCTAATAAAATGCTTGTATTACGCTTTGATAAATAGGTGTTCATATGTTCAGTATAATGTGTTCATTCTGTATTTTATAAATGTATTATTTTATTGTGTTAGAGGTAAGAATTGATAAAAAATATGTTTTATATAATTTGTGTAATTTTGAAATGAGTATAACAAAGTAAATAACTAGACCGACCGGCAGGCGGTTTACACAATAGTACCAGAGTCAAAAAGAGGGGAAACAATGATGTGTAGTATGGTAGATGTAAGGATTGATAACCATATGTATTTCATAGAATGTGTATAATTTTGAATGTGTTTTCACTTTGCTAGGAATGTCAGCTGATCAGTAGTAAAATGTCACTGTTAAATTGTTTATAAATGTTCAAGGTAGTTAATGTCAAATATAATGTTTAATGTGTTAAAGATGCTATTTTGAATAATGAGGAAAGTAATTTGATAAAGTTAAGATTTTAAATGATTTGTGAACACAATAAAAGATAGCTTTTGGGTGATTAGTATTTTTTTGGGACATATAGATCAGTCCAAGTTGAGTTTAAAGTGGTAGTAGAGAGAAAAATATTGTTTTGAATTAATGTAATGTTGTTGTGAGGTAATATAATAGAATTTGAGAAGTATTGATGTTGACACAGTAGTTATGGGGAATATATGTAGAGTATTGATTGATATATTGATGTTTATAAATGATGATGTTATTTTGTAGTTGAAGTGAGGTAATAAGAATGAGATTTGGGGATGGTAATTTTGTAATAGGGGATAGTGTAATGGAGGAGTCTGCAACAAAAGGGTTGGGACGGGAAGGGACCGATTTGGCGGGAAGGGGTTGCCTTAGGTAGAATCCAGGGACCAGATTAAGGAAATGAGCTTTTGGGGGGGGGGAACACTTATCCTAAGTACAAAGGGTTAGAGAATATTTTTTTTTATATATCGAATGTGGCGAATTGAGTTTAATAGTAAGTCGGGTGCAGAGATTGTTGATAGATATTTTGATAGAAATGGGTGTCCTGATAGTTAAAGTTGTTAGTGGTATTAGAGTCAGAGGGGTAGAGATTATAAAGGTATGCCTACCAAGTGGTAAATTAAATTGTGATGAGTAATTAAATCACCCAAAGTAAAGGAAAGTGAGAATAGTAAAGAAAAGAGATTTATAGTAAGAATATAATATTTTGATGAAAACCAGTGACAAATTTTGATAAGATTTGAAAATGTAAAGTTATAAAGTGTTTATTTTGAATAATTTAAATATCAATTTGATTGTTAATTATAATAATATTTTGTTCTTTTAAATGTTTTATTTTATTTTGTTTTGTGTTTAAAGATAGAATTTTAAAGGTGTTCAATGTATTTTCAGATGTAATAGAATTTTAAAGGTGTTCAATGTACTTTCAGATGTAACTTGTGTATAATTTATGTAGGCCAAGGTTCTTGACTTGACCCAGTTTTGATCAGCTGATAGATGATGTTCTATACTAAACCTGTTTTGGCAAGGAAGTAAAGCCAATTTTGCTTTTAATTAATTTGAATAATTTTAAATAATTTCAATATTGAAAAAGGAAAATATTTTAATAAATTTAAAATTTTGAATTTAAAATTTTTGAAAAAAAAAAATTTCTTGATTTTGTGCCTGCCATCTAATTGATTTTTTTGAATTTTGATTATACTATTGTCTGTGTATATTAATGATGTTTTATTGAATTGTATTGTTTAGAATATAGGTATAATCACATGTTAGGATAAGGATGTTCATGTTTTTTAATAACGTTCAATTTGTTTATTTTCTAATGAAAAAAAATAAAAAATAAAAAAAAAATAATGAAGAGAATTATTTAGATAAAAAATTTGTGTTTTGATTTTAAAGAAGATAGCTGTTGATTTTTAACTTAAATAAATTTTGCAGAATGTTTCATTTTGATAGTATGTGGTATAAGTGTGTGTGTGAGCCCAGTAACTGCTAAAGGCAGCCCCATTTGCATGTAAGGGGGAACATATCGGTTGAGGATCGGGCATGATATAAGCCAGGGATTCGGATTTTGTGGGGAAACATGTTAGAAGGTGAGGTGCGCTGAGGTGCGTCTCTGTTCGAGTTTTCGGTGTTGGGATCTCGCACAGAGAAGTCCAGTGATCTCGTTCAGATGCGTCCATAGTCGCCGAGCCAGGGGGGTCGTTTACCCATAAAGTATAAGAGCTAGAGGGGGTTGTTGGCATCATATCCTCACCGGTCCTCTTAGGGGTTTTAGCAATGAGATTTCTTCTGTTTCGGCAGAAGATCTCTCATTGGGGGGGGGGGTATTGTAACGTGACAAATACAGGGGATTTCATTTTATTAAATTTTTGGGATTTATAAAAAATATTTAGAAACGTAATTTCCAACTGTGACCAGGCCACGTGTTGTATTGTAACAGTGTTCTAACAAAGAAACGATACGTCTCAACAGTTGTGCAATCAGTACGGAAGAATGCACTCAGCATCAGTTCCTAGAACTTTGCGAGTGTGTGGCAGTACGCCCTATCGCACCCGACAAGCAGGTGCGCGGACCGACGCCAGTTTTGTGAAACTCAAAGATGGCTAAGAGACAAAATTTCCGAGCACATGTACCAAGTTGACGGATGTGAGTCCTAAGTCCAACCCTTTTCGTGACGTCAACCAGTGCTGAACAAATATCTTCTGCGACCCACACACAATCAACTGCACGGGTTAAATAGGACATAGCTGTGGCGACGAAACACAAGGCTTTGTCTTCCATCTAAAAAGACGTAATCCAGTTGGCCGTGAACATATAGCCGCTCTTCCCAGTTCGCTTAGAGACTGTGCCTGGCCAGGTACTGCCCCAAGGGGCTTATCAAAATTTTATAAGTTTCAAGTATTAAAACGTGAGTTTCCATTTACAATTATGTGACAGTGATGTGAGATCAACGAAAGGACATCAACCTGTATTTTGTTTGTTGGACATCTATGAAGTTATATATGGAATAAATCGAGGTTGCGCGGACGCCTCGTGCCGGCGTGGGGTATATGTTTTCAATTTCTATAGGCATGGGGTACATATCTAAATAACGGGGGTTTTTAATAAGAATGTGAGAGAGAGAGAGAGAGAGAGAGCAGACTGGGCAGTCTTCATAGTTGTAAGTTATATAATTTAATTATGACAATATAAAACGTATTACCAAAATGTACGAAAATTTTAAGTTAATTTGATAAATTTTTATTGGAAAACTAATAGTACAACCTTGAAATAATTGCTTATTACAAAATGTTAATTCTCTTTAAATAATGAGTAGAGTACATTATTACAAAACCCGTAAACCATGTTTGCATCTTACGTTCGTGTGACCGGATCTTGGACCCAGATAGAATTTTTGCAGGTAGCTGGAATTAAATTATGTATTTATATTTATGTAAGTGATTAATTAATATCACAATAGTATAACCAATATTGTTCATCACTGAAGATAAAATTTTTGGCATGATGTATGTGTATTTCGCAGGAAATTTATAATGCATATAATAATGATAGCAGTCGTGATTGTGTTCTGAATGAACAATTGAACTTTGTATCTAACCGCCTGTATGATACTGCTTTGAGACTGCTCAACGAATTCCAATCAGTAGCAGACACTACTTGAACGGGTGCGCACCCTACATCACGTGCACATAATATGCTTGTTTCTGCAATTTTATTTCTTGACAAACGCAGTTTTGTGTGATGTGTGTTTTTGGTTTTTAAACGTCTGATGATGATGCATACGCCTTGAAACGCGTAACGTAACCAAGTTTGAGAAGTCACACGGCGGACCGCATACAGGTAATCAATTATTATTATATAAAAGTGACTTGGATACCATACGAAACATGAATGTTAAACAGGATAAAAAGTAAAGTGACAGGGTACGATTGCCCAAAAACCATATTAAAAACAGTTAAAAACTGAATAATTAAACTTAGTATAAGGAATAGAGAATAAGAATATAGAAAATAAGGTTTTGTTTATATAGAATACGATATTTTAAAAATGTATTAGGAATAAGAACATTTAAACAGTTTAGAACCACTAACATCCTTTAATTGTAAAAATATTTATTACAGGTATTAATGTTAATAATTAAATAAGATGTTAGCAGGGAAAAACATTCTTTTTTAAATAATATTTGTTATGTATTAGTATTAAGCTTTAAGTATAAAAAAAAAATGTCTAATTAGTTGAAGACAACTATTATTTAGAATTATTTCTTATCTGTTAATAGTATTGAAACGGATACTAATTGTTATTTTGTTTAATAGAAAAAATGTTTAATTTATATACAATGTTAAAAAGTCAGAGAGGGTATAACTCAATATGTATTGTTTATATAAAAATTTGTATGGAAAAATTGTTAGGAATCTAGGCAAAATAATGAAAACTAAACATCATCAAAAATGAGAAACTAAGTACTTAAATACATTTAAACTGAAGGGATTTAGATAAGGTAAACCAGAAACAAAGCCATATAATTAGAAATATAACTTAGAAAGATTTTGTAAAATTATAGCCAGGATTATTAATAAAAATGGAAATGACTGAACTCAAAAATTTGGAGTGGGGAGTCATATATTCCAACATAACATTTTAAAACTTAACCAATTCATATAATTGCAAGAAATTAAGGGAATATAAACCTTTTATTACAATATGAGATTTAATAATCATAAATATAACTTGATAATGGCAGAATTTGGATAATAACAGGAAGCTGGACTTTAAAATTTACAATATACAAAATGAAGATAAAATTACCAATTTTAGATCAAAAACTTAATAAAACGGCATTATTTGATATCAAAATATGCCGAATGAACTGAAGGATAAAATTAAGTAAAAACTAGCTAATAAATTTGAATAATAACCAAAGTATAAGCAGTTATATAATGTAACTTTATTACATGTACAGGATGCAAAATAAAATTCGAACAATGTAAGGAATAATATTGCTTTGGCTAAGGTTTTAGTCGGAGGTGAAGGAAGTTAAGAGTTAATTATTGAACGTTGTACGGGACACTTGACACGAGCATTTAAAACGTATTAACCTAGTTTCGAATACCGTAATGGCGAGTAATAGTATGATCCGAGAGTGAAAATCGCGAGTGGCGGCAAAAAACATTTTACAACCTCAACACAGTGACATAAACACCTACCAACACTGAACAAACATTGTATAGCATAAAACTACAGTGAAATAACATTTTAAACTCAATAAAACAGTAATATAACTTAACCATCAAAAGTGCCTGATCGACAAAAGTGAACCAGACTTATAAATACACTAATTTTCGAAATACAACACTGAAACTTAACCAAAGACACTAAACCAACATCAGAAGGAAGATTTGCAGACACCAGGATGTAAATTCGACAGGAAAACATCTTTGTTGGGACACCAAAAACTGCGAGGCGACGATCTACAACTTCGACGGCGGCCATTGCTGTTTCATCAACGCTCAACTGAACACAGTCATCTACTGTTTGTCTGCGAGACGGTTCGCAACCTATTTATTTATTTTTACACTTTCAACTGAATATATGTACTTTTAATTATAAGCATTTAACTTGTAACGATATACTTTTTAATCTCTGCCCTATTTCTCTGACTTTTCCCATAAATAGCTGTTCAAAGAACCTTTGTATTTTATATAAAAATTTGTAATAACATCGATACCCTGAGAATCGATTTAAAAATCGACAAGAGTCCAAATAAACAATTATTAATAAAATAATTAATACCGTTCATATTACAACAGTTTTTTCATTTCTTCATATAGCCACCTAACATTATATTAATTTAAATATAATTTGCTACAAGAATTTCACCACCAGAAGGAAGATAACCTCCAAACCGAAAGTAAACAAAGATCGATTGCAATTGGAGACAATCCTATAAGAGGCTGGAATTCTTTAACAAATGCACAAAGGCTTATAAAACTTTCGAATTAAGTAATAAACATTTCGGAACGTCTTGAAACTCAATTAATTAATTGTTTTTAATTAATTGATTAATAAAAAAAAAAAAAAAAATATTTTTAAAACATTTTTTTGTTAACAAACAATTTTATTTCTTACATGAACACATATTTATATATTTTGTAACACAATACTATTTCCACGATACACGTTTAGTTACAATTTGGCTAGCCCAACAGTGGGGCTTAAAAGAAAAGGAAGCAGACCAGATTAGGATTTGTAAGCGTTAAGTAACAACACACACACCTTATATTTTAAAATTAAATTTCTATTTTTGTATTTGTACTTTTTCTATAAAAAACTGTAATGAATGTTTTATAATTGAGTGAATTACTATGTATCAATAGAAATAAAAACAACTGATGAAAAAAATTATGCTTGGTTTTTTACAAACCTTGACTGACGATTAAGTTTCTGATCCTCTACTGAAAACACATGTACAGTTCCATGGTCACTGGACACACACAACCATGTTGAATCATGATTGAAATTAATACTGTAACAGAAAACATTCTTTTACTGACAAAACATGGTGTTTCCAAGACTATTCTTAGCCATCTATGTACTGCTGCATTAAAATTTTCCATGCTGATGATATGGATATCACAATAATGAAATCCTTGCACTTCCATCATCATTTGGTCATAAACCACTATTACAAATGTATGGAATGTATACAATCAAGATGATAGTTGAGAAAACTGCCAGAAATAATTTAAGATATATATATATTAATTTAATATTTATACATAAATTTACCTCAAGATGTTATTTTTCTATTTGGAACATGTTTCGGGTACTATCTTGTACCCATCCTCAGCCTTCCGGTTTTTTTTATATATATTTATATATATTCAATCACTTTCTGCTATTGTTCGTTTCTTGATATATATAAATTATTTAAAATTTATATTTATATTAACTCAAGATGTTATTTTTCCTTATTTGGAACATGTTTCGAGAGCTCCCATGCTCTCATCCTCAGCCTTCGCGATCTTGCATCTGGTGAAGTATTTGTGTGTTGGCTGGATGCTATTAAGGTTTCTTGTTGGTCTCTGGTTTTTAAAGTTGTATTATTGTGTGTGATTGTGGTATATGTATTTGTATTTTGTGTATTTTCAATGTTGAGTGCTTTGAATATTGTGTCATGTTTTGTATTGATTTGTATTTGTTCAGGTATTAGTTTTTGTGTTTTATGTTTCTATATTTGTAAATTTTCCCAAATGTTCATTATGGCGCCTTTGTGTGGTATATGTTTTATTAGTGTCACATTGGTTATGGTCTGGGAATTCATGTCCTATGTTTATTGCATGTGTGGCTAAATTGGATTTATATATTTCTGGTTTTTTGTATGCGTTTAGGTTTCAACGTTTTTTCAGCTGTTTTTTTTTTTGTTTGTCCTATGTAACATTTATTGAAATCTTGGCATTCAATTTTGTATATACCGTTAGTTGTTGTATTATCTTTGTTGTGTGGGCTATTTAGTTTTGTAAATTATTTTTATTAGTTTTGTATGCTATTTTTATATCTGTGTTTTTAAATAGTTTTGTTAGCTTTGTCATTTTATTATTTATGTATATGAATGTGGCCCATTTTTGTTGTTGTTATTATTTGTGTTGTTCATTTTGATTAATTCTTAATTGTTCAGTTTTTATTTTCTATTTTATTTTATTTTCTATTTTGTTTACAGTATTTTTATTGTATCCATTTTCATAACTAATTTGGTATATTATATTTCTTTCTTTGTCAGTTTCTTGTTTGGTTAGGGGAATTTTGTATGTTCTGTTAAATAGCGAATAGAATGCTGCCATTTTATGTTGTGGTGGGTGGTCAGAACGGTTAGGTATAATGATGTTGGTAGAAGTTGGTTTTCTGTATATTGCATATTGTATGTGGTTGTTGTTTCTTGTGATGGTTATGTCTAAATAGTTGATTTTGTTATGTTTTTCTTTTTCTTCTGTGAATTGTATTTTTGGATTTATGTTATTGATTTGTTATAGTATGTTCTCTGCATTTGTGTTTTTGTTATTTGATACATATAGCCCATCATCTACATATCTTATCCATATACCATTTGGATCAAATGATTTTATAATATTTTGTATTTTGGTGTCTATGTGTTGTAGGAATATTTCTGCTATTATGCTTGATAACGGTGATCCCATTGCTAAACCTTCTAGATGTTGATAAATTTTGCTATTAAATTCAAAGTAATTTTGTTTTGAAAGTACATATCACAAACATGTACACAAACATCCCAGTAGAATAAACAATAGACATAATAATAAACAAACTTAAAGAACAAAATGAAGACAAACAATATATAACAGAAATAAAAAATAGCCTCCAACTAATACTAAAACAAATTTGTGGTATTATTCTTTTTATCTTTATATATATATATATATATATATTTAATTTTACTAATATACAAGAAAGCACATGTACTTACCATAACACTCTCGGTACAAGCACGTGGTTCATAACCAATATGAATTTCCTCTCTAAGGGCCAGGATTCACACTCAGTGAGATTGAGAAACATTGAGGTTATCGAAATAATGACTCTAACTACCATTTGGATATAATCAACTTGTTTTTAATTTTTCTGAATTAGATTTATAATACTGAATCATAACCCAAAGATGGCGTCACATATAAATACAAAACAAAATGGCGTCTACATTTTCTTACGCCCCTATTTATTAATCATTACTTTCCATTACTGTGAAGCTTAATCCTATCCTAAATTTGATTCTAGCTGCAGCTTTAATAACATGTGATTGATTTAATTCAACGTTTTGTATATCTCACAAACCAATGCCCTGATATTTTATTGTAATGGCCAGTCGTTCACTCACACACACACACACACACACACACACACACACACACACACACACACACACACACACACACACACACACACACACACACACACACACACACACACACACACACACACAATATCACAGATACATTTTATTTGGTTTATTTCTTATTGAGCTCATTAAGGTATAAAGATATGGTAATTATTTTTGACTTCTCTGAATGTGGACGCTGGTAGCTCCACCGCTGGTGTCAGATCCTCTGTATTAAAATGGCAGGTGGTCGCCGCATGTCCCTCGTCGATTTATTTTGCTAGCACTGATTCTACGTTTCATATTTAAATAATAATAATTTGCTGTTTTTAGTCTTTGAAGATTTACTGTTACATTTTGATTATAAATAGTAATTTGTCTAAAATACTTCTGGTTAAAACTACGCCAACAGCGATGTAAGCTGTTGACGCTCTGATGTGCTGTGTGGAACTGAGAACTGATAATATGCAAAATTTGCGTACATATTAGTACATCTGACGTCACCGTCTTTTGTTCTCTCGGCCAAAGCCTTGTTTCATACGCTGTTGTCTATGCGTCATTATCGTTTATTTATGACGCCACAGCCTTGTGAACCAATAAGAATTGTTATTTAAAGTCTTTCTCCATTTACACCGCCATTATATCTGCTCGGTTTCGCCCGTCCACCGGTGACCTTGGAATTATTCTCCTCTTACTGAATATGCGTTGTTTGTGCACAGATAGGGAAAATGGACCTAACCATACTTTATATAACATGAATACAATAAAACATTCTGTAACAGCCTCAAACCCCATAATTAAGATAACAGGCCTTTATGTACCGTTACAAACCCCCTCAATGAAAGGTTTTATGTCGAAACAAAAACTTTCATTGACTCATTCATACGTTTCTAAAAGGATCAGCCTAGATATGTCGCCACAACCCCCTGTAATGTTAATATAAAAAAATACAATCACTTATCCTTGGTCCAATGATGCTGCTCGTACCTGTCTGACCTTACTGGACTTCTCCGGAGAGATCCCAACACCATAAGGCCATGAGGCACTTAACATTCCTGTTCTGACACACCGGCCAACGCAGGACCGTGGTCACAACACCACCAAACTCTGATACATCGAATACAAAATTTTTAAAATAGTGGTCTAATATACTTCCATATCTACAACTGATATGTTTCCTTTTAGATGCATTGGTTTGTGTCTGAGGCATTGGTTTGTTCAATTAATTTCTCCAAAACAACAACAACAAGAACTCAAAATAGACTGATTTTAACCCGCACTAAACTCAATCTCTTCCTTATAAGAGAAAAATATATATTCCTATAGATAACATAACACGTAAACAACTCCTTCAAAATTCCCCAAAACACCATCACCTATTTACTTCTATAAAATTCAACCTACAACTACTATGGCAGACAAGTTCATTATTCAAATTTTATTACTCAACTTTATAATCATTTTATATTTTTTGCAATGACATCATACTATATTTTGTTCAACACCATTTCTAACTTTATCCTTTTAACATTTAATATTGTGTTATCGTTGCTACTAATAACAATAAAATATAACAAAACATGGAACATCAAACATTAACATCGTTACACTGACATTAAACAATTTACATTTAAATAACTGGTATCAAAACTTTATAAGACATTACTACTTCAATTCTCTATTCTTTTAGTTATTTAACATTCATTAGATTCTATACAAAAAATTTTTAAATTTATCATTACCCTTCCAGTTACATTACCTTTCTACTATGAATTTTCCTTTTCTAACCCTTTTATCCTTGTTAGTTTGGGTGACTCTCTATTATTTACTATTTTCTCTATCTTATTTTGGCATTTGTCAATCTAACCTTACTCACCTCTTTTTTACTACTAACCGCTTCTAACCATTAAAATATTATGACCCCAATATCTCTATAATAACCCCCTTCACTAATCCCATTTAAATCCTCTGGCACCGCTCGTCTTTTGTACTAGGATGTGTGTACCCGAACTCTAACCAACTCATTCCCTTATCGGTTCCTGACCATTTCAGGTAACCCTTTCCGGCGCTAAATGGTCCCTTCCTGTCCCAACACCTTTCGTTGCGGACTCCCTACACCACTACCCTTACTACAAAATATCACCATCAACAAATATAATTACCATTCACATTACTCACCTCTCTACATATAATCACTAACTACTGTGGCCCTAAAATATCTAACACCTCTTTATATATTATCAGCATCTCAACATTCTTATTTTCACTAACTCCCATTAACTCTATTTAACTAACTCCCATGCCTCTATTTATCATTATCCCCAAACCTCTTTACAACATTTCACCTTAATATACCACTAGAAAATTCATCACTTATCTTACAATCCTAAAACAACTCAATATCCAAATATATCATATGCTTAATCATTTACTATCCATTAGAATCTGAATTCCATAATTATTCAAAATCATCATCAACTTCCTTAAATTATTTAAAATTCTACCGTACCTGGTTTACATAAAAAATACATAAAATACACAACTACAAGAATACACAAATACATTGGACATTAATACATACAAAATATATAGAATCCACAATTATCATTTTATCATTTATCAAAAACCAGTCCATAAGCAGTCCATCTTAAAAAACACTGTTCACATAATTAAATGTTCATAAACACAATAAAATAATTAACCTCCATCGTCAAATAATAATCTTATCTTACGTATACATAACTCATTTTTAATTAAGTACATTATATCATCTTTTGTAATATAATAACTATTTAAATTTATTTTGTCCATTATACCATAGTAATACTCTGCAGGATTACTCCACATTACTATATCATAAAACTTGTCAACATTCGGTATGGTCCTGTCACCTTCGGTATAATTAGTCATAATTAGGTAATTTGCCAAGTCATTATTCTCTTTATCTCCTACTACTTCAGTTTTATTACAAGGTAAGTACTTACTATATTTATTATATATCATCTCTCCTCCTAACCTTTCCATAAACTCTTCATAGTCTCTACTTATCTTAAAAATCTCTACTTCTCTTTTTCTCTCAATATATCTCTCACTATTACACCATCTCTCTCTTTCTACATTTGCAGGGGACACTAATTCACAACTGTTGCACCGCCTGTGAAGTGCACTAAAAAAACCAAGGACGACTTTATTTGTAGACCATATGTCTCCCAAATATACATCGAAGGCACCCTCGTCCTTCCTAAACACATGTACATCACCCCCAACTTCATCATTAAGGGAAAAATCTAACCCCTGCAATTCTTTTACAATTATACTCTCTTTACACACTCTCTTTAACCCTTCAACACACACTATCATTCCATTATTATCATATTCTATTCCCCATAAAATTTCATTATCATTACCCCTGTTTACATAATTATTTTCTAATATCATACTTTTATTTATATTGTTACAATTCTCTCCCCTACTTACCTTGTCTTTGTTTATCTCTAACTTGTCTACTCCCCTCTTATTTTCTAACTCTATCTCATTAATTTTCTTGTCAACATTAAAATTTCGTCTGCGCATTTCATTTTTTAATTCTTCAAATTTCTCCTCGACTTGATTTAATTTACATTTTGCAAATTACTTTGTTTCTTTAGTTCGTTTAATTTGATATCAAAACTGTCAAACTTTACATTAAATTTAACATTCTGCTGGTTAAACTTGTCATCGAATTTAATATTCTGCTCGTCAAATTTTTCATCAATCTGTTCTCTTAATAATTGAAATTGGTTATTTTGTGTTTTTATTAATATAAATAAGTCTTCCAATGACACCTTATTACCGATTGCTATAGGTGTCGAATTGGCACTTATTTCGTTCAATATAATTGATTCTGTATCTGTGTTGTTCATCTCTACGCTTTCGTTATTTTCTGCCATTTTGATAAAATTTTGTTCTAACACTAAAATAACTATTGGATTGCAATTGTCGTTTGTATGTTTTCATTTGTCAACATAACATACATAACCTCTCATGTATTACGTTCTGAATTATTTCGCCACCCTCTTTGTCTCTGAATCTGGCTTATTTATATAAAGTCCAATGTTCGGGGGCCAATTGTGGTATTATTCTTTTCTTTATATATATATATATATATATATATATATATATATATTTAATTTTACTAATATACAAGAAAGCACATGTACTTACCATAACACTCTCGGTACAAGCACGTGGTTCATAACCAACATGAATTTCCTCTCTAAGGGCCAGGATTCACATTCAGCGAGATTCAGAAACATTGAGGTTATCAAAATAATGACTCTAACTACCATTTGGATATAATCAACTTGTTTTTAATTTTTCTGAATTACATTTATAATACTGAATCATAACCCAAAGATGGCGTCACATATAACTACTGTAACGGTACAGAATTGTGAGCTACCCCAGTTTAATTTTATATTGCATCAATTCAATCACTTTTCAAATTGCCAGACTTCACCTGTGAGGAGCCCCAGTACAGCAATGAACACAGTTAGCCTAAACAATTGCCCAGACAGTTACGCAAACTGCCCCAGCAGCAGGCTTTTTGTGAATCACAGTCTGCAGTCTATCACTAGTTGTTGCATCAGCCAGTAGGAGATAGCAGTCTTCAACCAGAGCGGTCGTAAGTTAAATAGTGGCCTCGGGCGCAAGATAGGCCGAAAATAATCTAATCGGCCTATCAAGTAAAGGTGTTAACGCGCAGTTTGCCAAAAAATGTGCTTGCGAACAATGTAAGCCGACCATTTGAAAAGAATAGTGGTGTTATTGGTGAAACAGCTCTAAAATTTGTGATTGAGAAAATAATCCAAGTTAAACAGTATAAAATCAGTTTTCGGAGTGTTCTACAAACAAAAAGTGCGTAACACGTGGTGGCGGAAATTGTGGATTGCATTGACCAGATGAGTAGCAAACTAAAGAACATAATCAATTGAATAAAATTAAACACCATTTTTAGTAATTTCCTTTGTTATCTATAACGTATTAAATTTCAAATGAGATCTCTAAGGGAAAAAATTTACTACTGGTTCATAATAGTTTGTCATAGGCTAGTTGATTAAGAAATGTTTATTTTATTAATTCATAAAATTTCACCTTAAATAAATTCAAATTTTATTTAATATAAAGTATGTGTTAGAGTAATGCCATAACCATTTGGTCAGATAGCGGGATTATGTTACAATTTTTATAAGGGCAAGAGTGTAATGGTTTCGATATTAAACCTCAAAATATCGTGGCGACCTGGGTAATTTAATAAGGTAAGTTTAACGGGGACAATGACGGTAAGTAAAATTCTGGCAGAGGTGAGTATTATGATGACTGTAGTATTTTAAAAAGGTAAGAAGTCAGTACCTTTACAACGACGCCCCTGCCAGGATGTTCGTATAAATATTATAGGAACTAGACCTGTTTTAAAGCACAGAAAGTAGGATTTGGTAACGGCGTATTTGTAAATTTTGAATTATTGTATAGATTTATGTTTTGGCAGCTTTATTGTATGTATACATAATATATATTAGTGACGGTTTTATGTGTGGAGTATTTTGATTGGGTATGTATAATTATTGTATTATATAAAGGGGATTATAATAAAAAATTAGGTTAAAATGGCTGAGGCACAAGAAACCTTTGCGGAGAAATGGGAGAAATTCCGTGACAGTTTCGAGAGGTATTTGGAAGAAAGGACTGATGATGATCGGCGTAAATTTAATGAGAGGGTAAACGAATTCCGGAATTATACAAATTGTTAAGAGAGAATAGTGGTGGCACTATTAGTGATGACACTAATAAACAAAATAACGAGGTAAGTGATGGGGTTAGTGAGAGTAAAATAGTAGAAAATGGTAGTCACGAGATCAAAAATGATAACGGTGACACAATTGAAAATGTAGCAACAGAGAGTGATAGTAATGTTGTTAATGATAGTGAAGAAATAATTAACCAGGTGAGTGCTAATGATAATTCTAATAATGAATTTATAAATAACCGTGACAAAATAGTGGGAGAGGTAGCGTTGACTAGTGAAAATAATGAGGGTGATTACAAGTCTGAGGTAAGTGGTGATGTTAATATAATTAATTCTTATGATGAAATAATGTTAAATAATGAGATAGTTGAGAATAAAATATTGGATAGTGGTGAGATAGAGACAGTGAGTGAGAGAGAGAAAGTAATAGATTGTAAAGGCGTAGTAATTAGTGTTGATGAGTCAGATAATGAGTGGAAAGAGAGTTATGTTGTGGGTATGAAACAGAGGGTAAATTTTTTACGAGGTGTTCTGGGGGGTGAAGAAAGATCTTCACGTATATATTGGGTAGACAAGAGTTCTACGAATAATTGTTTTTTGAAGTATTTTGTTGTGCCTGGAGAAGCCAGGAAATATTTAATTGAGTTAGTACCCTCTGCATGGAATGAGAGAGAAGGTGTGAAATGGCATTATGATGAGAGAGATCTGTGGGTTGATAAAGAGATAGAAGTATATAATTTAAGGAGAGATTATGATGAGTGGAAAGTAGGGTTAGAAGTACGTTTAAGTAATAACCATTTAATTTATGAGGATGATATAATTGACTGGGTATTGAGACAATTTACTAACGGAGACTGGACAAAATTAACTGATAGCGACAAGTTTTATGGCATAACAAATGGTATAACGAAGGATATAGAGTTCATGGTTTATGAAAATAATAATAATAAGTTCGAGGTAGATAAAAATGATTTAGTCTACAAATATGTTAGATATCTATTTGACGATGGAGGCTAGATTAAGAAATCGGAGAAGGAACAGTTTAAGTATATTAATATATGGTAAGGACCTAGCTGATTGTGACATTGAAACATGATATAACTGAATAAATAATGAGGAAGGTTTGTAAATAAAAATGTAGTGAATTCAATTGTATGTATTGTAAAATGTTAAGTAAACAATGTATGTATGTAGCAGAAATTATTGTGATAATAATAACAATATTTTTTTCAGTCTAAATAAATAACAAAAATAATTTTAAAGTGGATAACTAATGAGTTGTAGTTATTGCAATGGGTGAAAGTAATTAAAATGTTGTGTTTTCAATAATTGATTTAATTAAATAATTTGAGAGGTTTAAATATTTTGACTGATTTAAATGTTGTATAATGAATTTTTCTAATGAATTTAAATTGTTTTAGGAGATTTGAATTTGATCATGATCCATTAATAAATAAATGTTAAATGGTTTGATATGAAATAACATTGTTGTTTAAATGTTTCAGAGGTTACGTGGAGATATTGGTGTGTGTGTGTGGTGTGTATTTGTGTTCAGGTCAATTGGTGGATAATGTACTGTAAGTATAAAGTTCATAATACCAATCAGATAGAATAAAATGCTTACAGGTGTGAAAAGAGTTTAATTCAATAATAAAAAAATGAGTTGAGCTAAGGGTATTAAAGAGAAATTGTAATTAAAAAGTAATAATAACTGAGGGTGAATTAAAATTATATTTGGTTTGAACTGTAATAAATAGACTTTGATAAATATGTTAACAAAAAGATTTATAGAAACAAAAAATTTGTAGGAAGTATATATGTCAGTATATGATGTAACTATGAATGTTGAAACTGAGAGTGTTTATAACACCAGTCTGGCAGACGACTGTTTATGTAAACAGGTGTGTTGTATGTTTCGACTAATGTCTACAGCCAAGTGTTGAAGCCGCTAACCGTTGCAGTTTGATGAATCAATGCCAAGAGCAGATTTTATTATGAAACAAAAGCAACATCTGATGTGATGGAATGTAGATAATATTCTTTTTAGGCCCCTTTGTAAAATGATATTTAAATAAATAAAGTTGTTTCGAACAAATGAGATTGAAATAATGTAGGTAATATTTTATGTCGCATCCTTTTGAAAAATGTAATTAATTTTGAAAGTGTTAATCAAAACAATATGAATTAAATTTAATGAAAGGTAATTAAATAAATTAAAAAGATAATTTTTGATAATGACTTCGAATCTATTTTGATCTGAATTTCGATTGTAAAATAAATAATTGATAAAAAACATAATGATTAAAATATTCATTTAAATTAAAAAATTGAAAGAACGTTTAAGATGAGATAGTGTCTGGAAACTAAGATGTGTATATTACTGTTCATGTTGTAACGGGACATTTTGGGCCTATTTTTGGAGTAATAAAGAAGTTTGTATTTTTTTTTAATAAAACCAATAACATTTTTTCGATAGTTGGGGCAAAACGTAAACCAAGGTATATTTATTGTTAGCGACAGTGGTAGCGGTAGTGGTAGCACTGATTGCAAAAATTATTAATGAATATCAAAAGACGCAGACAGCAACAGACAGCAAACTGTGCCAAGGTCAACCAATAACACACAAAAGCATAAACAAATTATGTAACGGTACATCAGGCGATATTACGTCAGAGCCTAGCCTAACGGTGGAATGCAGCTGGCGTAGTAATACGAACTTAAAAACAATGAGAATTGGTCATACAACCACAGCAACTTTATAAAATAGTGCCGTGGGCCTAGTCCCAGTCTAAATTCAACACTCGCGCGAGTGATATCCATATAAAGTTCCGGAACGTAAATCGCGGGCGCCCGCACCTAAAATGTAAATACCGCAGTTCAAAAGGTGTTTTAAAACTCAAAAATGATTTACATATGAGTAATATAAACAAACTGTGTTGTGACAAACAAAAATGTAATAACTGTTCGGCAATAAGAACCGTCTAAAACAAAAAGTGCGAGATGACAATACAGAGGGGACAATTCCAGATCAACTTTTCGAACAGCTAAGTATTCTGCGGAATACTACCATTTATTTGAAATCCAATATTTACAAAATTACTAAAGTACTCTAAATCATAAAATGAGATCTCTAAAGGCGTAAGTAACTATATGTGTGTGTGTGTGAAAGCGCTGGTTTCCGTTTAACTTATTATAAGTAGTCGTAAGTTTATATATATGTATTCAAATTAATAAATCTTGATAGTATGGCTAGGTGAATCAAATATTGTTAGGAATGTTATTTTGGCATATTTTAGTAAATTTAAACCGAAAGGTAAACAAAAAATTGTCATGCTACAAAAAATAAAGTACCATTTATTTGTGCTTGCAAAATAGGTGTTTGTCATTGCACTGCCTGTCGTTTTCTCTGCCTAAGTACATCAGACGACACCCTGGTAAATAATTACATTTATTTAGTAAAGGTAAGTGATTTGGAATTTCATTTATTTTAAACAACAATAAACATGTGTAACCTCAGTTGGTACCCAAAAATGGGACTCAATTCAGTATTTCAATAACCTAATAAAACTCGTAACGTTTTAATGTAAAATTTTATAAATGTCAATATTATACTATTCAATTTGATTGGAATTTATGTGTACCACTGTAAACCTATATTGTTTTATCAACACTATGTTCTAGGGTTAAGAGATATTCTATAATATAAAATGAGCCAGTACGTTGTCAATGAACCAGTACGGCTAAGAGGAAACAAATCAGTTGTGGGATATGGAGTGATGGAAGGCCGCTTGTCGATTTTTTAATTGAATGTTTTTAAGTCAGGCGATACTGGGGCGGGTATCTGTTCGATTTTTCGGTGTTGGATCTAGAACAGAGAAGTCCAGTAAGGTCGGATGGGTGCTGCCACAGTCGCCAGACTAGGGGGGTAAGAACCCATGATTTAGTAGCGTTCAGGGGGTTGCGGCGCCATGTCCTCACTGACCCTCTTAGGTTTAGGCAATAAGAGTTTGAACGCTTCGGCCTTCAACCTCTTATTGGGGGGAGGGGTATTGTAACGGTACAGAATTGTGAGCTACCCCAGTTTAATTTTATATTGCATCAATTCAATCACTTTTCAAATTGCCAGACTTCACCTGTGAGGAGCCCCAGTACAGCAATGCACACAGTTAGCCTAAACAATTGCCCAGACGTATTGCGTAACTGCCCCAGCAGCAGGCTTTTTGTGAATCACAGTCTGCAGTCTATCACCAGTTGTTGCATCAGCCAGTAGGAGATAGCAGTCTTCAACCAGAGCGGTCGTAAGTTAAATAGTGGCCTCGGGCGCAAGATAGGCCGAAAATAATCTAATCGGCCTATCAAGTAAAGTGTTAACGCGCAGTTTGCCAAAAAATGTGCTTGCGAACCATGTAAGCCGACCATTTGAAAAGAATAGTGATGTTATTGGTGAAACAGCCCTAAAATTTGTGATTGAGAAAATAATCCAAGTTAAACAGTATAAAATCAGTTTTCGGAGTGTTCTACAAACAAAAAGTGCATAACACGTGGTTGCGGAAATTGTGGATTGCATTGACCAGATGAGTAGCAAACTAAAGAACATAATCAATTGAATAAAATTAAACACCATTTTTAGTAATTTCCTTTGTTATCTATAACGTATTAAATTTCAAATGAGATCTCTAAGGGACAAAATTTACTACTGGTGTGACGATTTTAAAAGAGGAAAAAATGAAATAAAAGAAATTTAAAATAATTTAAAATCTCACATTAAAACAGAACAATACCCCTAAAGAAAATGATAATGCAACCCCGCCTTAATACCCAAAATAAATAGTTTTAAAACCTTAAAGAATTCTATAATAAAATTGCGATAACACCCCTTAATAATTAACCCGGCTTTAACCTGCCGAAACCGGCATCAACACGCATAATTACCCGTGAATATGACTAATAATTGTATTAAATCGGAACTTGATAAAAAACATAATGATGTACAATAATAAAATACTAAGTGAGAGATACCGTAGTATAATTAAATATAGTTAATTATGTCAGAGATTAATCGAGTAAATATTAATCGAATATGGAACTACTTTTACGCTGACAAGCTACCCGCGCGCGGACAGCCTCTTCACCCCTATACTTAGCCAGTTCAGTTGTATCTCAGACTCCGCTGCTGATACAGCGTACAAAAGTATGTAGTCGATATAAAAACCTATAAACGAGGAGACGCTTGTGTGAGATAGCCGGATGATGTAAAAATGTCGAAAATGACGTGAGTGTATGACAATGACATCTCTGTAACAAACTAACATTACCTAAATGTGATGTTAAACTTTTAACATGTAACTGTTAAACGTAAGTAACATGTGCGGTACAAAAATGTGAATACCAGTGAAAGTTACAACCCAAAACCTACCACAAGAATCTACAGACCCAACAGACGACTCATCTTTAGGAATGACAGCAGATTTCACCAAAACATGATAGCCAGAAGATCTCCAAGACACCCTGCACAACCAATAGAAGCGCCGATTCGCCGACGATGTTACACACAGGTATCACGGAAGTTCTACTTCCGTGGTTCAGAACTTAACTTAAAATAATACATGATAGACACTTAATTAACCAATGAAAGTAAAGTAAAACACGAAAGACTGACTTAATTACCATAAAATTGTAATTTCACGCTTAGTAATAATATGTGTTAAGTTTAAGGCTTTTATGAATATAACACGTTAAAGATAAATAAGCCCATTCTTCAGATGGCACGAAATAAAGATGATAATTTTAATATCATATACTGAAACAAAATACTCGGATCCGAGGGCAGTAAAAGCTATGTTAACTCATTAATTAATCTAATTCTATTTGTACAAGAGGTGCAAATGTTTTTACTTTTAATATACTCATTGCTAAATTTCTTCGGAGATGTTAAAACTTTATGTAATAAAGAGATGTCATGGTCCAAAAAGGTGAGTGAATAAATCTACAAACCCCTGTCAATATTCCTCAATTCACGGGATCCTATTTAACTTTTGTTTACTTTCCAGTTATTTATGATTTTGTAAAGATTATGGCAGCCTGTTTAATTGACCTGAGCCAATTAACCAGGTTCCCGAATTGTAACGTATGTAAAACGTTTCAAATGCGCAACTCTGCTTAATTAATGAATAAATGATAATTAGCAAGATAAAATGCCCTGTGTTTGTCATTTAATATGTGGTAGAATTATTCACTCTATGAATGTTAATTTAAAATACGCAAAAGGAAGAATTGAAGTAAGTAAATTCACAATTAGGATAGTGTGTTTTTATAATCATTATGTGGTGTAATAATATAATATAATATAATAACCATGATATATAAGGTAAGGATATTTAAATATAATATAATAATTATTTAAACATTGTAAGCCTAGGGTAAAACCTGTTTAAAAATGCATTCCCCAACTTGTCAGTTTAACGACAATCTCAGACAAGAAAATGACCTGTTCCCGCTTGTACCAAACTATCCCTTTGTTACGCTCTGTCACCACGAGTTAGACCATACATCACCTCACTCTATTGTATTACAAAATGTGTGACCCCTTGCCCAGTAACAAAAGATTTCAGACATCGTTTAAAAAAAAAAAAAAAAAAAACAAGTAAATAAATTTATAAATAAGATGCGCACTTTTATGACTTGTGTTGTTAAATAATAATTGTGTACCCTGGGCTAATTAACAATAACTTGCTGAAATCACTCTGGATTTGCGAATAAATAAATAGAGTTTTATTAATAAAGTAATAATAGTAGTGTTAGGAAATCGACATAATAAGCAAGTCCCCGCTTGTAAAAATATTCAATTTTCAACCTGACGGTAGTTACAGGCTAGTTCATGTTTGTTTCTTGACACGAAACAGCTCGAGAAAAGTACCCTCTCCCCTCGTATACAAGTTGTTTGAATGACATTCCCTGGTTGACTAAACAGACAGTCCTGTGCAGGAAGTGAAACGTGTTCCAAATTGTCAGAAATCACCCTTCTTTGTTGTAAAGCCTTGCCTAGGTGGGCGGTGAGCCACCGTAACGCACACAATAGACCTCCCCCAACCAGCTGATCTGTTGTGTGAATGTAAACATAATGTACTCTTCGTATGAAATTTCTCTCTACTAAAATGGTATTATCGTTTTGTTTTGATTAATTATATATGTCAATACTGAGAATTTAATTGTTGTGAGATAAGTTATGTTGATTAATTAAGATAACATTGCATATGGAATCTTAACATGAAATAAGATATATGTGTATGTGTTTAAATGAATTAACGTTAACTATGTTAAACATTGAGAAAACGAATTAAAGATGTGACATAAGTGTAAGATAATCAATTGATGAATAGAAATAATCTGAGAGAGAGAAATTTCAGTATGAAATTTTGTGTCCAAATATAAGTGTTTGAAATAAAATAAATAATAAGTAATTTAAATAAAAGGTTTAATAAGATCGTAAATTATTATAACACGTTAGTAGAATTATAATTATAAAAGTGTATTAGTGAGATAAGAAAAAAGAAAAGAATAATATGTGAGAATAATGTAAAAACCCGGTTGTGTCCTGCTTGAAAATAATTCTCTAGCCGCCAGCTATTGTTAAATGGAACAATAGAGATATATACACCCTCGAGTTGACTAACTTCCCCCTTTGTACGCATAAACAATGCCATTGTTTGAAGAAAACTAGTTTGACCCACATTCCACAGTAACAGCTGATCGTTGAAAGTAAAGTGTTTGCCCCCTTTTGTTATGTATTACAGCTGATCATTTAAAAACAAAAATTATTATCTTCGTGAAATTCCGATTCTCTCAGTAGCATAAGAAATTAGGATAAGAATGAATCTAAGGTCAAGTATGGGATTGGCTTTAGATTTCTGTAGTAGAATTAAGAATTATATATAGGTAACGTAACAAGTCACAACGGCGCCGCACTGAAAAATTCTTTACAAGGGTTAAAGAAAGTTCTTTACAAGAGTTAAAGAAAGTGCAGAAAACTAACTACTAGAGTTAGAGTATGCAAAATGTAATCAGTCGGGCCACGATATTGTGAGTTACGGATAATTAGGGAAATTAGTATTAAGAATTAAAATATAAATTAGCATGGTAAGAAGTGAGATAAAGGGAATTTCACGGAGGAGAACATTTAAATGAATAAAATCATTTAAAGAGATATAGAGAAAACAAATCGTGTACTAAATTAAATTTTAACACAGAAATCCCCAAACATACTCCCGGTACATTCCTAAACAAATAAACCGGAGTCTGAGGCTTAAGAGGAGGAGTATGTGACGATTTTAAAAGAGGAAAAAATGAAATAAAAGAAATTTAAAATAATTTAAAATCTCACATTAAAACAGAACAATACCCCTAAAGAAAATGATAATGTAACCCCGCCTTAATACCCAAAATAAATAGTTTTAAAACCTTAAAGAATTCTATAATAAAACTGCGATAACACCCCTTAATAATTAACCCGGCTTTAACCTGCCGAAACCGGCATCAACACGCATAATTACCCGTGAATATGACTAATAATTGTATTAAATCGGAACTTGATAAAAAACATAATGATGTACAATAATAAAATACTAAGTGAGAGATACCGTAGTATAATTAAATATAGTTAATTATGTCAGAGATTAATCGAGTAAATATTAATCGAATATGGAACTACTTTTACGCTGACAAGCTACCCGCGCGCGGACAGCCTCTTCACACCTATACTTAGCCAGTTCAGTTGTATCTCAGACTCCGCTGCTGATACAGCGTACAAAAGTATGTAGTCGATATAAAAACCTATAAACGAGGAGACGCTTGTGTGAGATAGCCGGATGATGTAAAAATGTCGAAAATGACGTGAGTGTATGACAATGACATCTCTGTAACAAACTAACATCACCTAAATGTGATGTTAAACTTTTAACATGTAACTGTTAAACGTAAGTAACATGTGCGGTACAAAAATGTGAATACCAGTGAAAGTTACAACCCAAAACCTACCACAAGAATCTACAGACCCAACAGACGACTCATCTTTAGGAATGACAGCAGATTTCACCAAAACACGATAGCCAGAAGATCTCCAAGACACCCTGCACAACCAATAGAAGCGCCGATTCGCCGACGATGTTACACACAGGTATCACGGAAGTTCTACTTCCGTGGTTCAGAACTTAACTTAAAATAATACATGATAGACACTTAATTAACCAATGAAAGTAAAGTGAAACACGAAAGACTGACTTAATTACCATAAAATTATAATTTCACGCTTAGTAATAATATGTGTTAAGTTTAAGGCTTTTATGAATATAACACGTTAAAGTTAAATAAGCCCATTCTTCAGATGGCACGAAATAAAGATGATAATTTTAATATCATATACTGAAACAAAATACTCGGATCCGAGGGCAGTAAAAGCTATGTTAACTCATTAATTAATCTAATTCTATTTGTACAAGATGTGCAAATGTTTTTACTTTTAATATACTCATTGCTAAATTTCTTCGGAGATGTTAAAACTTTATGTAATAAAGAGATGTCATGGTCCAAAAAGGTGAGTGAATAAATCTACAAACCCCTGTCAATATTCCTCAATTCACGGGATCCTATTTAACTTTTGTTTACTTTCCAGTTATTTATGATTTTGTAAAGATTATGGCAGCCTGTTTAATTGACCTGAGCCAATTAACCAGGTTCCCGAATTGTAACGTATGTAAAACGTTTCACTGGTTCATAATAGTTTGTCATAGGCTAGTTGATTAAGAAATGTTTATTTTATTAATTCATAAAATTCACCTTAAAATAAATTCAGATTTTATTTAATATAAAGTATGTGTTAGAGTAAGTTATTATGCCATAACCATTTCCTATTCTGTGCTGAAAACCTCGTCTAACGATCTTTGGGATTTTCTGAGTTTTAAGGGTGGTCAGATAGCGGGATTATGTTACAATTTTTATAAGGGCAAGAGTGTAATGGTTTCGATGTTAAACCTCAAAATATCGTGGCGACCTGGGTAATTTAATAAGGTAAGTTTAACGGGGACGATGACGGTAAGTAAAATTCTGGCAGAGGTGAGTATTATGATGAGTGTAGTATTTTAAAAAGGTAAGAAGTCAGTACCTTTACAATACAAAACAAAATGGCGTCTAAATTTTCTTACGCCCCTATTTATTAATCATTACTTTCCATTACTGTGAAGCTTAATCCTATCCTAAATTTGATTCTAGCTGCAGCTTTAATAACATGTGATTGATTTAATTCAACGTTTTGTATATCTCACAAACCAATGCCCTGATATTTTATTGTAATGGCCAGTCGTTCACTCCCACATGCTCACACACACACACACACACACACACACACACACACACACACACACACACACACACACACACACACACACACACACACACACACACACACACACACAATATCACAGATACATTTTATTTGGTTTATTTCTTATTGAGCTCATTAAGGTATAAAGATATGGTAATTATTTTTGACTTCTCTGAATGTGGACGCTGGTAGCTCGACCACTGGTGTCAGATCCACCGTATTAAAATGGCAGGTGGTCGCCGCATGTCCCTCGTCGATTTATTTTGCTAGCACTGATTCTACGTTTCATATTTAAATAATAATAATTTGCTGTTTTTAGTCTTTGAAGATTTACTGTTACATTTTGATTATAAATAGTAATTTGTCTAAAATACTTCTGGTTAAAACTACGCCAACAGCGATGTAAGCTGTTGACGCTCTGATGTGCTGTGTGGAACTGAGAACTGGTAATATGCAAAATTTGCGTACGTATTAGTACATCTGACGTCACCGTCTTTTGTTCTCTCGGCCAACGCCTTGTTTCATACGCTATTGTCTATGCGTCATTATCGTTTATTTATGATGCCACAGCCTTGTGAACCAATAAGAATTGTTATTTAAAGTCTTTCTCCATGTACACCGCCATTATATCTGCTCGGTTTCGCCCGTCCACCGGTGACCTTGGAATTATTCTCCTCTTACTGAATATGCGTTGTTTGTGCACAGATAGGGAAAATGGACCTAACCATACTTTATATAACATGAATACAATAAAACATTCTGCAACAGCCTCAAACCCCATAATTAAGATAACAGGCCTTTATGTACCGTTACAAATTTTACTTTAAATTTAATAGCAAAATTTATCAACAGCTAGAAGGTTTAGCAAGGGGATCACCATTATCAAGCATAATAGCAGAAATATTCCTACAACACATAGACACCAAAATACAAAATATAAAATCATTTGATCCAAATGGCATATGGATAAGATATGTAGATGATGGGCTATATGTATCAAATAACAAAAACACAAATGCAGAGAACATACTAAAACAAATCAATAACATACATCCAAAAATACAATTCACAGAAGAAAAAGAAAAACAACAAAATCAACTATTTAGACATAACCATCACAAGAAACAACAACCACATACAATATGCAATGTACAGACATCCAACTTCTACCAACATCATTATACCTAACCATTCTGACCACCCACCACAACATAAAATGGCAGCATTCTATTCGCTATTTAACAGAACGTACAAAATTCCCCTAAACAAACAAGAAACTGACAAAGAAAGAAATATAATATACCAAATTGGTTATGAAAATGGATACAATAAAAATACTGTAAACAAAATAGAAAATAAAATCAAGTATAAAATAAAAACTGAACAATTAAGAATTAATCAAAATGAACAACACATACATAATAACAACAAAAAATGGGCCACATTCACATACATAAATAATAAAATGACAAAGCTAACAAAACTATTTAAAAACTCAAGATATAAAAATAGCATACAAAACTAATAAAAATAATTTACAAAAACTAAATAGCCCACACAACAAATATAATACAACAACTAACGGTATATACAAAATTGAATGCCAAGATTGCAATAAATGTTATATAGGACAAAAAAAAAAAAAAAAAAAAACAGCTGAAAAAACGTTATTTTGAAACCTAAATGCATACAAAAAACCAGAAATATATAAATCCAATTTAGCGACACATGCAATAAACACAGGACATGAATTCCCAGACATAACCAATGTGACACTAATAAAACATATACCACACAAAGGCGCCATAATGAACATTTGGGAACATTTACAAATATACAAACATAAAACATAAAACAAACTAATACCTGAACAAATACAAATCAATGCAAAACCTGACACAATATTCAAAGCACTCAACATCGAAAATACACTAAATCCAAATACATATACCCAGGGCCATATTTACCGGAAGTGCTGCCCTGTGTGGCCACAGGGTAATGCCCCCACTCCCAAAAAAATTATTTTAAAAATAATTTTAATTAACATTTTTTAAAACTCACCATTACATGATCCTTCTCCGCCGACTTCGCTTTTCCGCGAACGACGTCACAAGGCGGTCGAAATCCAAGGCTTGCACCATTTCTGACTCTATATTGAGAATTGCCAAAGCATTTAAGCGCTCTTGCAGCATGGAAGATCGGAGATAATTCTTCACTCTTTTCAACACGGAAAAAGAACGCTCGCCTGAACAATTCGACGCAGGAGTACACACAAAAATTCTCAGTGCAATGTCAACATTAGGGAATACTCCTTGTAGATCTTCTTCATGGAGAATCTTGCTTAATCTGAGTGGGGACATTTCAACTTGTTCCCTTTTTATTAAATATCCCCGAAGATGAAGACACTCGTTCACAAATTCTTCTTCGAGGTCGTCTTTGTATATTTCCTTCAACTTCTTAGCTTCACTTGCAACTTCTGAAGCTGGTGTATTTCTTAAGTGAGACAAAAATCCGAATTTATCATTAATGCTTCTGACCTTCTCTTCAGTTCATATTCCAACTTCGATAATATAGTCAAATAAGTATGATCAACAAATGTTTCTCGGGGAGTTTTTGAACTCGTCTGGAATGACTAATTATTTTGACTATCGTCATCATCATTATCATCGAAGAAAGTCTTCTTCTTAATTTTACGTTTGCTCACGTCGTAATCCTGAAGACCTGACTTCGCTTTCGCTTATTCTTCGTAAACTTCAAATGATGTTTTACATTCTGCTACAAACACTGCTAAAGCGTCATACTGTTGGACTACATCACTGATATCTATGTCGACTCTCTGCAATACCTTGCTTACTGCATTAAATCGCCCTAGGATCGCATCCCATACTCTAGCTGAGATTGCTGTTTCGAGTCGTGACAATTTCTTCAGCAATCTTCTAGCTTCAAGTCGTGTTGTTAATTTCTCGTTGTCATCTGCTTCAATTTTCTCCAAAGCTCTTACGATCATGCTCCAGTTGCGATTTAAACTCCGGCATGCATCTTCTCAAGCACTCCAGCAAGTACCAGATAAGCCTTTTACAGTGACTTTGGAGGTTGCGGCCATGTCTGATTTGTCCTGAACTATGTCCTGAGACCCCTGCAACAGTTTCCACCGATATGTAGAAGAAGTGAAAAAATTGTACAATTTTTGCAACATGTCAAAAAAATTGCAAGCTTCAATACAGCATTCGGCGGCACAAGTTCCTATGAGATTCAAAGAGTGAGCCGAACAAGGAGAGTAAACAGCTAAATTATTCTTTTCTAGAATTCTTGCTTGAAGTCCTGTATATTTTCCGGACATGTTCCTAGCATTATCATATGACTGGGCCCTGAGATTAGTTATATCCAACTTGTATTTTGATAGAATTGTGAACACTGTGTCGGCAAGCTCGGATGATTTATGACCTGCATTTGGAATAAAAAAAAGAAAACGTTCTACAGGTTCACCATTTTGTTTTACATATTGTGACGGTAGCGGTATGCGAACATCTGCTCTCCGGTACCAGCGGTGGACGAGGCGAGCCAATCCGGCATCAGCAGCCGCCGAGACGTGACCAACTTCGTGTTCGGAGCTAGCCAATCAGCGATGCCGGTTAGATAATAAAACCCGGGCCGGCAGAAAATTTTACGCACTCTTCATCGCCACGCCATCGGACGCACTTCATCTCCTCTCCTCTCTCGGACGACATCGGGGCGGAGTCAGCCGGAAGGAACAGCCGAAGAATAGAACCGCCGCCGTTCTTGCGTCTTCGCACTCCCGTTCCGCGCCAGCGATGGATTTCGCTGGGCCGGCAGCCGACTCTACAACCGGTGCCGAAAGAAGAGGAGGACTGCAGTACGCCACGATCAGCGGGCGCAGCCGCCGAACATCTCAGCGCGGCACGACCAACATCAGCTTTCTCGCCACTCGGTCCTTTTTAGGGCCACCAAAAACGATAGTGTGTACGATTGGCGCCAGTTGTCATGCGGCAAGCCTTTTGTCCGGTGACAAGTGGCGCCCAACGTGGGGCGACGGTCATCTTGCGGATGCAAGATCCAGCCACGCCAGCGAGCTACCAGCCGGCACAACAATCAACATGGCGCCCAACAGACACCTCCACAACATCTGGTGAAGAGCAGTAGGCTGGCTACCGGAGAGCATTCAAGACCCGGTGGAGTTGTGACGGTAGCGGTATGCGAACATCTGCTCTCCGGTACCAGCGGTGGACGAGGCGAGCCAATCCGGCATCAGCAGCCGCCGAGACGTGACCAACTTCGTGTTCGGAGCTAGCCAATCAGCGATGCCGGTTAGATAATAAAACCCGGGCCGGCAGAAAATTTTACGCACTCTTCATCGCCACGCCATCGGACGCACTTCATCTCCTCTCCTCTCTCGGACGACATCGGGGCGGAGTCAGCCGGAAGGAACAGCCGAAGAATAGAACCGCCGCCGTTCTTGCGTCTTCGCACTCCCGTTCCGCGCCAGCGATGGATTTCGCTGGGCCGGCAGCCGACTCTACAACCGGTGCCGAAAGAAGAGGAGGACTGCAGTACGCCACGATCAGCGGGCGCAGCCGCCGAACATCTCAGCGCGGCACGACCAACATCAGCTTTCTCGCCACTCGGTCCTTTTTAGGGCCACCAAAAACGATAGTGTGTACGATTGGCGCCAGTTGTCATGCGGCAAGCCTTTTGTCCGGTGACAATATCTAACAATAAAAGTCAGCTGATCTGTATGAGAAACATCTGGTATGGAATCTACACTGATAGAGAAGTACTTAGCTGCCTGACATTCTGCCACAATGGTGCTCACAACTTCTTCCCCCATTATTTGTATAAATTGCTCGTAGGTAGCGAAGGAAATATACGATGTATTCCCTTTTCCAGGATTGCCGTGTTTTTTCAAATGTTCTGCCAAAAATGGGCCGAACTGTGCTATCAGTTCCAGCGACATCATAAAATTTCCGTTGTTCGGTGAACCGATACGCTCATCAGTCCCGCAAAAGGCGAGTCCTAGTGTGGCCAGTGCTTTGACAACAGCAACTACAGGTTTTAGCACATTTCTGCAGTATTCAATCTCATCATCAAGCTGCTTAGTTAGCTTTTCGTCGATTTTTGCTAATTTCTTTCCCCTTTCTTTGAGAGTCATAATGCAGTTTCTATGAGCTTGTGAACTTTCAAGTTCATTAAGTCTCTCTGTAGCATGTCGTCAATCACTGAAACCTGTTTGTCCAAAAACTGTGGTTCCACCAAAAAGCCGGCACGGCACGCAGAATACACAACCTTCACTCTCTGAATATACAAGGTATTGACGTTTCACTGTTTCTCCATTACGAAGTTTCCGTTCGAAAATATTCTTCGAAGAATATCGTGGCCCATCTGCATACATTAGTTTCGATTTTGAAAAATCTGCCCCACTATTCTGAAAGGATATGCCATGTGTGGCAATGTAATCACGTGTCTCTTCATTACAAATCCATTTCACTGGGTCACTACTCACCAATTCTAAACTAACCTCACATTTTCCTGGATCAGTTTTGTAACTTTCACACACAAGAATTTCGCACAAATCCTGTTCACTTTTAGAATAGCAACTGTCACTGCCAGCAATTAAGTTATAAGAATTATTTCCTTTATCCGCTACTTCTCCGCCGCCGGAAGATCCCCCACTATTCTCCGTAGCTTTCAATGAAAATAACTGATTTACTGTACTAAGTTCGTTCGGTTCCGAAACGTCACTGTCCACTTTATGAAAATAAGACTCCACCTTCTGACTTTTCCTTATTACTTCGTCTTCTTTTTCCTTCTTCACCTTTGCTGACTTTCGATAGTGCGACCCACTCAGCCTTTACCTCCCCTCACTCATTGTTCATGAATCAATTACAAATGAAAAGAATACACAAACTGTTCACTATACAAAGTTTATAATTATTTTCGACATCAACCACATAAACAATAAGTATGATACTGCAAATACAAAATACTAATTAGAATTTCCACAAAGAACAAATCCACTTCAACTAGCAACCTGAATTAACACTCAACGACTAAGCCTTGGGTCACGGTCACCGTCTCCAAGCGGTCAGCACATCAGCCAATGCGGAGCCGTTTCTCCGCGCTGTGCTGACTTTGGAGGGGCACGCTGGAGAAACCAAAAACTTTGAGAAGCGCTTTACCGGGAAGCGGTTAACAAACAAAGAGGCAATAACAAACGGCGCGACACCCAACCGCGTGATTTTTGAAAAAATTTGCCGCCCTGTGTGGCGCACATATTTGCCCGTACATAAATACGGCACTGCATATACCACAATCACACACAATAATACAACTTTAAAATACCAGAGACCAACAAGAAACCTTAATAGCATCCAGCCAACACACAAATACTTCACCAGACGCAAGCTCACGAAGGCTGAGGATGAGAGCACAAGAGCTCTCGAAACATGTTCCAAATAAGGAAAAATAACATCTTGAGGTAAAATAAATATAAATTTTAAAGATTTTATATACATCAAGAAACGAACTGTAGCAGAAAGCGATTGAATATATAGTAACGGGACATTTCAGCCCACCTAGTATTTTGGGGAAAATAAACATAAATTTTATTTGTAACTCAAAAGTAGAAATCATAATTGTAAAGTTTTGTAACGACGCAGACAATTGCATGAAATCATATCAAGGTCAACATCCAAGACGCATTCAGAACAGTTATTTTTAGCCACAGGACTTGCAAATTATGTAGTTCAGAGTCGTACGATCTGACGTCAGCCAAATACGTCACTTGGAATGTGAGGCGCGGCCAGTCTAGTCTCAGAAATTGGCGTAGTGATATTAATACAATGATGCAAAGTGGTCACGTGATCCCCCTACCACCTCAGAAAATAACGCAGTACATTTAGGCCCAGTCTGCAATAACAACTTGTGCGAATAGCACGTATAAGTTCCAGAACGTAAATTGCGGGCGCCCGCAGTTCGAAAATGTACGAAAAATCAAAATTTACACATAAGTAATGTGAATAACAGTTTTCTCTTTTATGTAATCACTGTTTCGGCATTCTATAGTGAAAGCGACAAGAAGTGTATGAAATGACCGAAAATACGGGATAGTTCTTCTGGAGTCAAATATCAGCTAAGTAACCTTCGATTGTCATCTAACAAAAAAAAAATCAGATATAAATTTTATGATGAAACAATTTTTTTAAGCACTAAACAAATGAGATCTCATATGGGCATGGGGGAATGTAAGACGGAGTGAATGAGAGTACGTATTAAATAAGGTGCGCTGGTTTGCTCAATATAGGTAGTAAATGAAATGAATAAATACCATGGTTTCGTTTTAATTTTTTCTTCTTTTAAATGTTAAACTTTGATATATATGGGAAAAGTATAGCATTGAATAATTATAAATATGGCTAACAACCAATATTCTAAAGATAATGAAGTAAATGGAAAAAAATAACGAGCTATAAAATTAATAAATAATTCATGGGAAACAAATAAGTTGTTGAGTAAATCATTTCAAAGCAACCATCTTGTTTTCAGCTCGTCTAAGTCGAATCACTGGACCTGGTAAGTAAAATTTTAAGTTGGCAACAGACAACATGGCGGCTACCAGAGTCGAAAGTTGTAAACAAAGTTCATTAATAAATTAATAAAAAGTAATAAAACTTAACTATATATATATATATATATATATATATATATATATTATAACAATATTAAACATGTTGTTGTGTTGTGTAAATGTGTGAGCACCTACCTGCTGTCCGATCTTGCGGTTTTCTTCCGACTAGGGCGTGTGGATTTTGGATTTGATTTCGCAAGTATGTAAACTCAAGTGTATAACAACAGCACACTAAATTTGTTATTTTAAAAGTGAAGAGTTTTGTGAGGTTGGTAGGCTCCGTAGTACAGCAATAAAAATACAATGTGGGGTAATAAAAACGGGGTTTATTACTCCAATCACACACAAGAATGAAATGCTTATAAGTTCAAATCTTCTTACAAACTAAACAGTAAATAAATCTTGTATAACGTTTTCTGAATGATTAATAATTTTCAGAAGTTGAGCTCGTTATTTTCAAAGCAGTTATTTTAACTGAGAATTTAATTAATCAATTTAATTTCAATGATTTTAAAATGATTCTAATGAAATAGAAACTCTAAAATTACTTGAAAATATTCAAAAATAAACTAGCCGTGACAATCTAGTTCACGCCCCTTTATTTACTAGTGATCTGACTCATGTATACTGCAGTATGAGCAAATTATTTAATTCTTTGTTAAGATTTGTATAGCGCTTTTCTCTTTATCTACTACTAATTCTTAACTAATACTTATTAATTACTTATACTGGCTATACAGATTATCACACGTGAATAATTCTTATTTAATTAGAGTCTCTGATTTATGGCATCTGAATGATTTATATTACATTGATTTTAATTAAAAAGAAAGAAAAATTGAACTGTTGAAAAATGAATAACGTGATTTTGACTTTCCTGGTTCTGAAGAGGTTGTAGAGATGCTCCGGAAGTCCCTCGCTGTCCTTGTCCAATCGGCTAGAGATGGTGATCTACTGAGCGTCCTGGGTTTTGGCGGTGAGCTCGGAAATCAGCAACACTCTGCTCTCCTGCTATTGATGAAGTTTTTACGTCTGTAGTTTTCTGCGATAACTGCTTCAGGTCCCTCGTCGATTCACGTTCCACGTCAGCGTGTGTGTCTCGTTACGAGTTGTCGATCTGCTCGTCAGCTGATTCGCAAGTGGTTTAGACGGCCTCTCTGTCGTATTCTTGAAGTAATGTCTTGTAGTCTTGTAGATCTCTTGCGTGCGTACGCCAACAGTTAATGTAGTGCACGATACGCTTGTTTGCTGATGTTGATGTGGAAGAGTATCTTGACTGGACGCTGTAATTACGAGTCGTTACAGTTGATCTGTTTTATGATGACCGTCATTAGGCGTGTTGACCACGTAGAGTCTTCAGATGAGTCTTCACAAAACTATGATTTTGAGACGATTGAAGATGTACGTCTGTTCTTCTTGAATACTGGCAGTCGAGTGTTTGATCAGCCCCAAAACTCCGCGTTAGTTCCAATTTCTTCGAATGATTTGATTGGCTGACACACTCTCCCTACTACCCAAAATTTGAATCACCTCACCCCGTGAGAACGAAACTACTTTCCCACAGACTGAGAATTTATATTATTATTAATATTCTTAACACAACGGAACTGAATTGTCGTTCAGGATTTCCGGTGGCACTTTATATTGCAATTATCTTGGCTGCAAGCCAAGTTATGCTAATTCTAAAATATACATTTGGTAGATAATTCTTATAGCTATAACATATTAAAAGCTCTTTTATGTAGCTCAATTATTACGGAAGTTATTAACATAAAATTAATTAACTGTTATTATTTAATTATATTGCATGAAATTCGCACCCCCTATTATTAATATTTCGGCAAACATTTTGGCTATAATGGATTTCGCCTGAATTTACCGGTTTCCGAAATATTAATAATTGAAAGTTTGGGCGTGGCTCTATTGGTTTATAGTGTGTGTGGTTACATAAGCAGCAGCTGGCATTGGCGTGTGCGCTTGTATACAATGCGTTGAGATGCACGCTACATTATAAAAGTTACGTTTCAATGTTTTAAATTTGTTTAAGCATTAATATAGTAAACTTTAACATATAACTCCAAATCAATCAGATTTGGTGATGTTATATACACCCCCACACGTTTAAAAAAAAAAATGAGTGTAGGATATAGGCTACAATTATTTTTTTATTTATTTTTTCAATTTAAATTACAATTATCTTTTTAAACATACATTGATGATGCTTCACAAATTATACATTGTATTTTTTATCTATTAACATATACACTGATATTACTATTTCTATCACATGGCTTAATTCTAATTGAATAACATTAATAATATTATTGTGCATAAAATCGTTGTGTAGTAAATGTTTGTAGCATGGTTAGTAGTACTAGCAATGTTTAACTAAAGAATGTCAGATAAGCGCCAGACAATAGCGGCACGCGTGCGCAGGAATGTGCTTGCGTTTGTTTACAGTGAGACCAAAGCATGCGCGACGCTAATTAACTTGACCTACATTCTAACAGCTGAGCGCTATGTCACATTGTATAACAATTTCCGGCCGCCGTGGCTCGCTTCGTCTCGTATGCGTGTTTGTTTATTACCGCGCTACTAACGAACTGTCTTTCATACACAACTTATTTACAATTATTATTAATATTATATAATACATTTAATTTATTTTAATAATGATTATTAATATTTACATTATTTTTAACCCTATACTTTCTATTCAAAAGGTCATATTATTTCGTATCGATGCGCCTTGGAATTTCATCTTACTCATATTTTCTTAATGAGCTCGCATGATATTTTCCTACCGTTTTTCTCCGGTCGAGCGTCGTTATCGATGAACGTGTGAGGTGCTAGCTGCTCAGCTAATAGGTACGGCCCGTTGTATAACCGAAAAAACTTTGCTGCAACATTTAAGTCTCTCCGTCCAACGGGGTTTGCCTTGAGAAGCACTTTCTCCCCTAGCACAAAGTTCGTCAATTTATGAGTCGTATTAAACCTCTCCGCTCGCTTACGCCCTTTCGCAACTATCCTCTCTTTTACAAGTTGGTTTTTACACTGAACCGGCAGAGGTAGATTACAGGTTTTCGGCGTGCGCAAATAATTATGCCAAAATCTCTCTGGATTTATTCCAGAGTCTAACTCTGCTGGTGTGTATTCAGTGGTGTCATGATAATTTTCATTTATCGCCATTTCAAAGAATGGTAGGAACTCGGGCCATTTGCTTTGCTCTTTATAGCAATATATCTGGAACATTTTTCCTATTTCCCTATTCACTCTTTCGGCGAGGTTGCCCTGTGGTCGTCTTATCGAAGTGAGGATCGCCTTAATGCCATTTCGTTCCAGGGTTGCTGTCCAGTGCTTATTCTGGAATTGTTTTCCCTGGTCGCTAAGCACGCTCTTAATCGGTCCATGTTGCGGAATATACTTGTTGAGTATAATAATACTCAATTCGGATTTCGTGGTGGGTCTAGGGATCGTGTATAGGCTAACTTTGTTTGTAAAGACGTCTACACAAACTACAATATGTTTTAAGTTTCTGGTAGCCTTAGGTAGGAGGGGTCCCAGGAAGTCGGTGGCGATCATCTGACACTTTCCTTCCGTTATCACATTTGCCATGGGAACGTAAGTGTGCAAATTGGTGTTTTTGCGGTTTAGCATGGAAGACACGTTTTTAATAACCTCCTCACTCTCCGGTACATATTGGTGATAGTAAAATATTCCTGTAATATTTTTGCACATTTTACTGGTGACGCGTGTGCCATTTTTATATGTAATGGTTGTGTTACACATGCAAGCATATCTGGAGATAATACCACATTCAATTCGCCCTGTAGTAATTTATACATTATATTATCTTGTATCAGATAATGCGGACTTGGGTGAGCTGTTATCATTTGCTTTTTAGCAAGGAGTCTGGGGCCATTGTCCTGCTCGCGTCCTATGTTTCGTAGCATGTCGGTTGCTTCAGGCGCGACAGTGTACTGCATGTTTAATACCCTCAACTCGTCGTCAGCTGCTTCGTATACCTCTTCTTTTTCTACAGGCGGATATCTGCTTAAGGTGTCGGCAGTGGTATTCTCTGATCCTTTGCAGTATTTAATTTTAAAAGAATACTCTTGAATAGCTAACACCCATCGTGTTAGTCTGGAATTGGCTAGTCGGCATTTCAATATGAAGGATAACGCCTGATTATCTGTGTGGATCTCGAAATTGGTACCGTATAGGTAATGTCTGAATTTTCTGAGAGCGTTTATGATGGCGAGTATTTCTTTTTCAGATGTACAATAATGCAACTCAGCGCCTTTGAGCGTTCTATTAGCGTATGCAACAACATGAAGACTTCCTTGCTCGTCTTCCTGGTGCAACACGGCGCCAATAGCGTACTCGCTAGCGTCAGTATACATTACATACTTCCTGCCCTGTTCTGGATGGAACAACTGTAGGTTAGTTTCGAATAAACCCTTAACCCTCTCAAACGCATCGTTCTGTTCAGAACCCCATTTCCACTTTATATTTTTGCGTACCAGCTGTAGCAAGGGGACTGTGTATCCGGCGTATTTGCTGGTGAATTTCCTGTAGTATCCCGTGAGTCCTAGGAATGCTCGTAGTGCTTTGAGGTTCTTGGGCACAGGGAACTCCACGATACTCCTGAGCTTCTCTGGGTCCGTGCTGATGCCTGTAGCTGAGATTATGTGTCCCAGGAACTTCATTTGAGACTTAATGAACTCACACTTGTGTAGTTTGAGTTTGATGTTGGCTAGCCTCAGTTTCTGGAAGACGCTCCTCAGATGCTCAAAGTGTTCCTCCAAAGTGCGGGATATCACGAGGATGTCATCTACGAATATCACTGTGTAAGGGTCTACCTCGGGTCCTAGAGCTCTCTTGAGGCATCTTACAGTAGCGGCGAGACTCGTGTTAAGGCCAAAAGGTACCACCTTGTGCTGGTAGCATTTATTGTTATAGATAAATGCTGTATATTTACGGTCCTGTTCGCTCAGCGGCACCTGCCAGAAGCTCGCTGTCAGATCTAACTTCGTGAGGTATCTGGCTCCTTCACATTTTATGAAGAGGTCTTCCGCTGTTGGCGCGCAGTCGAATTCCTTTTCTACCAGGTTGTTTAAATTCCGCATGTCCAGGCAGAGCCGTATTTCTCCAGTCTTCTTGCGGACTATGAGCAGTGGGTTGAGGAAGTTGCTATTAGATCTTTCTATAATGTCTTCCTCCAACATCCGCTGTATCTCCTGCTGGACCTTGGCCTGGTACTTTATAGGTACCTGGTAGATCCTTCTTATGAACTTCTCCGGTTCAACGAGGTTGATCTTATGTTCATAAACTGACGTGATTGAATGTTCCTCACTGAAGATATCGCTGAACTCTTCTTGCAGCGATGACAATCTCCGTTCAGTTTGGGAATCTAAGGTCGTTTTCCCCTGTTCACCGTTGTCGTAATTAATTACATGTTTTGGCGGCCGCGTAATTTTAATCGGGTCACCGTGCTCTTGTATGTGTATGTGTGTGTGTGTTCAATTTGAAGGTGTAACTAATGTTGTTAATGTTACATTTTAACAGGTGTTCGCTAGTGTTAATCTCCGTGCGTATTTGCTGTAATACGTCCACCCCCAATAATACGTCGCATATCAAATTTTTTATACCTACTACGCACACCTCAAATTGCACGTTTTGTACCATAATTGTTAGATAATACTGCGTGTCAATTTTTTCTTTAGTATCTGTAGCTGTGCGTATATAGAATTGATTTATTGGAAGCGACGGGGCTGTACGAAAATACTTTTTGTTCGCACGTAGGAATCTTTCACTTACGCCGGAAACAACGCTGCCTGTGTCCAACAAAACTTGCGTGGGAATACCGTTTACAAAGGCGTGCAATACCGGACACGCCGCGCTCACTGGCCTTTGTTGCGCGGTACCGGATTCCAGCAACGGATCCCTGACGTCCGGTGGGAACACATTATTAACAGGCATATAAATTACATGATCAAAGTACACTTTTCACACAATATATGGTTCTTATTTCTAACATGCTTACATCTACGTATTTTCGCTGGGTTTATTGTGCGTCCTTCCTGGAGGCGCATTTCGGCAAGTTTTTTGCAGATTGATGGCTTTTTGTTTTTTCGATGGGATCCCTAACGTTTTGTGTATCGCTCTCTTGCGCAGTCGTATCACTTTTCGATACATCGACTGTTTGAATTGTTCTGATTGGGGTCCCATCGTTGCCTTTATTTTGCCCCTTCTGTCTACCGACATTTGGCTTACCTTTATAATCAAAGGGTTTATTAGGCGGTTTTGGAGGTGTCTGGGGTGTAGTCGCGCTAGTGCTGTACCTTTGATCAGGTTGGGTCTGGTATTGTACCCGTGTATTTTGACCGTCGTTATTTGGCAAAAGTCCGGGTTATATCGCCACCCGCCTAAATCAAAAACCGTTTCGCTTTGTGACACTAAAATAAGCAACTCGTCAACCGTGCATATCCCTTGTGTAAACACGGCTACACGTATGTTATGGTTGAAATGATATGCTAATTTAGTGACGATGTCGATTTCCGCAAACGCTGGCATTAAATGCTTAGCGTGCTCTACTTGCTGAATGATATAATTTTCGGGCGTTATTCCGTGTTTTCTTTCGTAACGTCCATATTCGAGTTCGTTTCTTAGAAGTCTCTGTGTGTGTGAATTCCAATACCGGCTTTCGAACTTCTGTTTGAATTCCGCGTATGTGGTAATTTTATCATGTACAATATTATACCATTTTCGCGCAGAATCACGCATCGCGTTTACAATCCACTGAATGCGATCTTGATCATCTAACCACGAGCCTACTCTCGCCATTTCCCTCTCACATGTTAATAAGAATTTGATCGGGTTTTCATTATTTTCCCCCGTGAAGTAAACTCGATTCTTCTCATCGGTTTGTCCCTGTACTAGGATATTAGGAGCGGATCTCCTACGTACTTCCTGTCATACTTTTAATAGCTCGTCATTAAGTGTTTGCAATACACTTTCTATATTCAAATCTATATTAGAACGGGTCTCTACTATTGAAGCATCAAGCCTGTCAACACGCCGTTGTGTTTCCGTCGCGTCCGCTTGAATTCTTACATCGAGTGTATCTACTTTTTTTGCAACTTCCGCTGTTTGTTTCTCACACCTACCAATGTGTTCTTTGAATCGGCCCTCCATACGCGTAACTTGTTCTATAAACGATTTCTGCATCGTGGTCTCAAAAACCTTGAACCGTTCGTTTATTTTCGTTTCTACCGTATGAACTTTTTCTCCTACTTCCATGACTTTAGCGTCTAAGTTTTTCACGCTTTCCTCGATTTTCGCGGTCGTTTCTTTATTACTTTGTTTTATTTCCGTGACTTTAACATCTAAGTTTTTATTACTTTGTTTTATTTCGGCATTTATATCCGCATTACTATGTTCTAGTGCTTCAGTTAAACTTGCTTTTTGCGCATCTATTTTAGCCGTTAATTCTGCGAAATTGAGTTCAGCTTTGGCTGCACTTTGTTCGAATTTCGCTTCTATTTTAGCTGTTAGTTCCGCGTTCGCTTTCTCAAATTTCGCGTTAATTTCTGCCGCGTTTTGCTCAGCTTTAGCTGCGTTTTGCTTAATTCCTTGCAACATTTGTTTGAGCATTTTTTCGGTATCCATTTTTACACAATAATTTCAAACACTTCACTGCTGTACCACTACCAATCACAAAACTTTTCTTTGGGGATTGTTCGAGTTGGACGCCAGCTGTTTTAAAAGTTAAAATAGCAAAATTTGTTTCAACGTAAATTAAATTTAATTTGAATTTAATTTCATCGGGCAAGCCATTTATAACAATATTAAACGTGTTGTTGTGTTGTGTAAATGTGTGAGCACCTACCTGCTGTCCGATCTTGCGGTTTTCTTCCGACTAGGGCGTGTGGATTTTGGATTTGATTTCGCAAGTATGTAAACTCAAGTGTATAACAACAGCACACTAAATTTGTTATTTTAAAAGTGAAGAGTTTTGTGAGGTTGGTAGGCTCCGTAGTACAGCAATAAAAATACAATGTGGGGTAATAAAAACGGGGTTTATTACTCCAATCACACACAAGAATGAAATGCTTATAAGTTCAAATCTTCTTACAAACTAAACAGTAAATAAATCTTGTATAACGTTTTCTGAATGATTAATAATTTTCAGAAGTTGAGCTCGTTATTTTCAAAGCAGTTATTTTAACTGAGAATTTAATTAATCAATTTAATTTCAATGATTTTAAAATGATTCTAATGAAATAGAAACTCTAAAGTTACTTGAAAATATTCAAAAATAAACTAGCCGTGACAATCTAGTTCACGCCCCTTTATTTACTAGTGATCTGACTCACGTATACTGCAGTATGAGCAAATTATTTAATTCTTTGTTAAGATTTGTATAGCGCTTTTCTCTTTATCTACTACTAATTCTTAACTAATATTTATTAATTACTTATACTGGCTATACAGATTATCACACGTGAATAATTCTTATTTAATTAGAGTCTCTGATTTATGGCATCTGAATGATTTATATTACATTGATTTTAATTAAAAAGAAAGAAAAATTGAACTGTTGAAAAATGAATAACGTGATTTTGACTTTCCTGGTTCTGAAGAGGTTGTAGAGATGCTCCGGAAGTCCCTCGTTGTCCTTGTCCAATCGGCTAGAGATGGTGATCTACTGAGCGTCCTGGGTTTTGGCGGTGAGCTCGGAAATCAGCAACACTCTGCTCTCCTGCTATTGATGAAGTTTTTACACGTCTGTAGTTTTCTGCGAGAACTGCTTCAGGTCCCTCGTCAATTCACGTTCCACGTCAGCGTGTGTGTCTCGTTACGAGTTGTCGATCTGCTCGTCAGCTGATTCGCAAGTGGTTTAGACGGCCTCTCTGTCGTATTCTTGAAGTAATGTCTTGTAGTCTTGTAGATCTCTTGCGTGCGTACGCCAACAGTTAATGTAGTGCACGATACGCTTGTTTGCTGATGTTGATGTGGAAGAGTATCTTGACTGGACGCTGTAATTACGAGTCGTTACAGTTGATCTGTTTTATGATGACCGTCATTAGGCGTGTTGACCACGTAGAGTCTTCAGATGAGTCTTCACAAAACTATGATTTTGAGACGATTGAAGATGTACGTCTGTTCTTCTTGAATACTGGCAGTCGAGTGTTTGATCAGCCCCAAAACTCCGCGTTAGTTCCAATTTCTTCGAATGATTTGATTGGCTGACACACTCTCCCTACTACCCAAAATTTGAATCACCTCACCCCGTGAGAACGAAACTACTTTCCCACAGACTGAGAATTTATATTATTATTAATATTCTTAACACAACGGAACTGAATTGTCGTTCAGGATTTCCGGTGGCACTTTATATTGCAATTATCTTGGCTGCAAGCCAAGTTATGCTAATTCTAAAATATACATTTGGTAGATAATTCTTATAGCTATAACATATTAAAAGCTCTTTTATGTAGCTCAATTATTACGGAAGTTATTAACATAAAATTAATTAACTCTGTTATTATTTAATTATATTGCATAAAATTCGCACCCCCTATTATTAATATTTCGGCAAACATTTTGGCTATAATGGATTTCGCCTGAATTTACCGGTTTCCGAAATATTAATAATTGAAAGTTTGGGCATGGCTCTACTGGTTTATAGTGTGTGTGGTTACGTAAGCGGCAGCTGGCATTGGCGTGTGCGCCTGTATACAATGCGTTGAGATGCACGCTACATTATAAAGTTACGTTTCAATGTTTTAAATTTGTTTAAGCATTAATATAGTAAACTTTAACATATAACTCCAAATCAATGAGATTTGGTGATGTTATAATAAATATATATATATATATATATATATATATATATGGGAATAGAAAATATTACAATATTTAAAAGTTACTTACTGACAAATACTTAACAAGACTGACTGTTCACGTGTTCATAATTTTTGTTTCAATGGAATGTGACTATTTTAAAAATTCACAGAGGACATTCTTTAATAAAATATAATAATAATAACAGTAATAACTTGTTTTTTTTTTTTTTAATGTAATAAGATTAAGAATAGACAGAAAGACATAGATACCAAAAGCGTACATTCAAGACGATTGTACCTACAGTACATATGGTTTATAGTGATTTCCACACAACCTGCACACCTACCTGTTGGTCTGTTCATAAAGAAACTACAGTGATTGCAAACCTTAGAAAAAACACTATGTCTAATGGCAATGATATTTCTTATGAGTGTTGTTGCCACATCATACTTTACGCCCACTCAAACCTGTTTATCTCTGTTGGTACTTTGCACACACATACAACGTGGTGGATCTGCTTGTCATCAGTTATGACTAATGAGTGCTATCAATTCAGCATAATACATGACCTTGTGTGTGTGGTAGGGTGACAGTGTATTATTCACTAACTGCAGCTTATCATAATCAAATAAAGCGAACCTGCATCATGCTGTTGGCATTTTGCTATCAGAGTAGGCCTTTATTAAGTGATAGTCAAATGTGTCAACAGCACAGTTACATACGCGGAGATAAAAGAGTCATTAAAGTTGATAAGAGTTGCTTTGATAGCTGACTTCAACTGTTTTAGTGATTTAAAAATAAACAGATGTCTGTTTAATTTTTAAATGACCACAGACTCGCACACGTTTATCGTACTGACAACTACCACTCATTGATTCATGCATGTGTGCGATGGGGAGGGGGAGATGGGGTGCCTGTAATGCACTCTCAATGCCTCAACCATAATACAATAATAGCGTTACATCTGTCAACACTGTAGTCCATAAGAGCAATGCTTTTTTTCTTAGGTTTCCAAAGACAATAAAGTGTGGTACATACCTTTATTTAACTACCGAAACTAAACCTGTCTTTAAAAAACACCTCAAATAACCAAAAAGAATAATTAAAAACCTTAATTTACAATTGCACTTAAAAAAACTACAGTACTGCTAGAGTGTTACTATATTCATTATAATATTTGTTCCATTTAAATTATATTTGTTATGGAAAATACATAATTCACTGTCATATTTTACTGCATAAAACGGTTGTTAAATTTTTGTTTCCTACACTCTAAGTAACAGTGCAACTGACAACTGGAAAACAACTAAACCAATATATGTAGAGTTAATAAAAGCACAGATAATGTTCACTATTACTATTTGAGTACACACTACTTCGTTATCACCAGTATCCCTATAACTATTTCTGGTTTCATTACAATTTTCACTGTAACAGATAGGCCATTAAATCCTATGTCACTTCCTATAATTTCTACTATACAGTAAACTCCAAGTTATCCGTGAGTGGTTTATCCATGTTGTGGATTATCCATGGGAATCCGTGGATTTTTTTGTTATAAGCACAAATAAGTTTCAGCTGAATAATAAAGCTTCTGTTCCACTAATCTTAATACACTATTTATTAACGGCTGTTAATATTGTATTAGTATCAGAATTGAAAGTATGGTCACCGCTCACTGACAGATACAGTCAGGCCCGAATTAAGATATCTTGGCGCCCTAGTCTAATTATATTTTATTACCCCCTCATCTCCCACAGGCTACTCTTACATTTATTTCCAAGGGGCTGAATGAAGCTTTAAACACCCTACAATATATTTCTTAGTTAGGAATATTTCAAATATCTTACTGTTTTTGGAAATAGTCTCCAGAATTGAAAACTAAGGCTATTTTCAGAGATTGTTTTAGAGTTGTTTTGATGGTTCATCCTCTTCATTCACAGCACTTAATATTAGTGATTAACTGTACTTTCACTTGTGAAAACTTACATTTCTTATTGTCCTCGAACGTTTTGGTGTGGTGTACACCTTCCTCAGCGAGGTTTGAATACAGAATGTTGTGAACAATTGTAACGGTTTATTCACAGATTGGTGGGATGTGTGGGGGGGTTTGGTGGGAGGGGGTTGGCGCTGGGATTCAAAGTATAGTTTGGTTTGTGTATGATTGTGTCAAATAGTACGTGTGATTTAAAGTGTAGTTGGTAATTTAATATGTTGTTTGGTTGTAGTGTGTGGTGTTTATATATTTCATACTGTTCAGCTGTGTTGAGTTTCCTACTTTTTGGTAAGTAGTGTAGTATTTTGAGGTTGTTTTCGATGTGCTATACTAGCCGAAATATTCATACACAACATAGAACAAAAACATATATTAAACAACAACAAATACACAAACAAAATCATTTACTGGTACAGATATGTAGATGACATTTTACTCCTATATAAAGGCAATAAAAGACAGATCAAAAATTTCCATAAATACATAAACATAATACACCACAAACTAAAATTCAAACTGGAAATAGAATAACAATAGTATAAACTTCCTTGACCTTACAATTAACAAAACAAGCAACACACACACATATAAAATATACAGGAAACCTACCACAACTGACATGGTCATACACAACACATCTAACCACCCAACACAACACAAACATGCCGCATTCAACTATATGCTCCATAGACTCACAACAATACCATAAAGTAAACAAGATTATCAGGAAGAACTCAACACAATCAAATACATAGCGATAAAAAATGGATACACCCCCGAGTTAATAAACAATCTACACAGAGACACATCCTAAACAAAAACACCAGAACACAAAATACCAACAACACACAACCCAATAAATACATCACACTTACATACTACAACTCCAACACACACAAAATCGCAAACACATTCAGGAAACACAACTACAAAATTGGTTACAGAAATAACAACACCATCAAAAAACACAAATGATACAAACACAGACACTGACACATACAACAAAACAGGAGTATACAAATTAAACTGCAGTGATTGCAACCATTTCTACAAAGGCCAGACGGAAAGATATTTTTCTTCAAGATTTTCCGAAGACTTAAAAGCCCTTTCTAGTAACTACATACACTCCGCATTCGCCACACACATACAGACTGAAAACCACAACTATACCAACATCGAAAACAACCTCGAAATACTATACTACTTACCAAAACGTAGGAAACTCAACACAGCTGAACAGTATGAAATATATAAACACCACACTCTACAACCAAACAACATATTAAATTACCAACTACACTTTAAATCACACGTACTATTTGACACAATCATACACAAACCAAACTACACTTTGAATCCCAGCGCCAACCCCCTCCCACCAAATCCCCCCACACATCCCACCAATCTGTGAATAAACCGTTACAATTGTTCACGACATTCTGTATTCAAACCTCACTGAGGAAGGTCTACACCACACTGAAACATTCGAGGACAATAAGAAACGTTAAGTTTTCACAAGTGAAAGTACAGTTAATCACTAATATTGTTTTAGAGTTACACCTTCCACCATTTGTAGTTTGCATAGCTTTTATAAGGAAAAAATTAACTAAGTTGTTACAGAATTATAACAGTTATATTAAGAGTACATTTAACATCATTTACACAAAGAAGACAATCAGTTAAATATCTTGTGAATTTGTTAAGACTCATGTAAAGTTCAAGCTAGATTCTTTTTTCTCGCTTTAGATTGAGCAAACGTTTTAATCACCTCACTGAAATCCAGTCCTTGCAAAAAAGTCACTTTCAATGAACAAGAGGGACTCTTGTGAGTCACTTTCAATTCAACCGTTGACTCATAACCGGAGGGAGAAAACATTTTCGAAAGCACTTCTATTATTTATGTACAGTTTAACCATAATTTCTTGCAAACAGGCGCCCTGTGTTCAAAATGAACTCAAATTTGTATCCTTGTAATTTATTACCAATTTTACATTTAGCTGTAAAATTTTATTATTTTTTAGCTAAAATTTTGTGCACCCCAGGCTACAGCCTAGTCAGCCTAATAGTTAATCTGCCCTTGGATACAGTATTGTTTGTCACTCAGCAGTTGCCTACCATGAGTCATCCGGGCATATGTACTTTCCTGCGACTGCGGAAACATTTATTTACTGGGAACATTTACTTTTCACAGTATGTTTGTCTTTATGTTTACACGGTATAATTGAAAGCCACTGTATTCTACTACCTTAGTTTAACGGGTGTGAAAAATTGGATATTGACGTTAAACACCAACTGTGATGTTTGCTGACAGGTCAGCAGTGACTTCACTAACTTGTATTTTTCTGACATTTTTTAATTTATATGTTTAGGGTAATTAATTCCTGAATCCAATCCCTCCTGTGCATGAAAATGTGGGAGACATTCACTTGGATTTTTTATAGGCCTATATAACTTTTGTACATATATACAGGTAGTAACTTCAGAAATACTCAATGTAGATGATACAATTAAGAAAATGTATCAGTACAACTTTTGACGAAATGTCAGTTCGTGTGAATTAGTATTTAAATTGCATAGAAAATGTGATTATTAGTTGCACAGAATGAATAGATTGCTACTTTGTAATATCCTGCTTAATGTGGTTTTCACGTTATCCCTTGATTAGTGTTTTACCTTGATTACTGTATTGGTTTACTTTAACTAAATAGTAAGATTAATAAACACTTTTTATTACTTTCTGCCCTTATTTGTACACACTGTGGATTATCCACGGCGATTGTGCCACCCAATTCCGTGGATAATTTGAGTGTTTACTGTATTTAAAAAGTTTTAGCCTATAATTTTGTTGAGTTTTACAAGTTAATCACTTGTTGATTGAAAATTAAATAAATAGAAAAAACTGAATAATCAGAACCCCTTATTAAACACAACTGGACAACGTGCACAACAATGAACTCTTTCTTACATTTAGTATAAAACCCATGGATTATGGAGCCACCAGCAGAACAAACACTTAAAAAACACAGACGAGCTTTAAACACTTGATGTCAAGATGGGGACAAGCAAATATAGCGATTGAACGACCAACACAACTGACTAACCCCCTGGATATTATTGAATTTAATATAAACACTCAACTCACTGAACCCATCAACAAGGCGAATGATATGCCAACCAAGGTTGCCCAAATTTCATTAGAGACTATTAACAGCTTGTATCCATCAGGTCACTGGTTAAGAATATATACAGATGGTTCTAGAATTAAAGGAGAAACTGGGGTGGGCATCTTCTCTGAGCACTTCTCCCACTATTTTGGGCTGAACTCAGATGCTACTGTGTTCGAAGCAGAACTATTCGCAATGAATGAAGCACTGAGGCAAATAATAATGAGGCCCTGGCTAAACACCAACAGTGATCCTGGTTGACTCTAAATCGGCACTCCAAGCGATAGCTAACAATAATACACCAAAAAGTTGTTTAATCCAGTCCATCCAAAGTAAATATAAAATAGTAAAAAACACTACCAAATCCATAGCACTGCAGTGGATCCCATTACACAGAGGTCTGAAGGGCAACGAAGCATCTGATGAGCTTGCTAAGAGAGGAACACTTTTACACTAGAAATCTAAAAAGATTGCCTACACTGGATGGAAGGATCAACACACTGAAAAGAGCATCCCACCTTGAATTCACCAGCAGCATACAGGACGACTTGAAGGACAAGCCATATAAAAATGTTCGAGATCTATTCACCAAAATTAAAGATGTACAAAGAAAAACATCTGTAGCAATTTTTCGTTTAACAATAGGACATGACTGCCTGGCCGAACATCTGAAGAAAATTAATGTTATAAATTCCGACAAATGCATACTATGCGAATGCCCTCAATCAATTATGAACAAGGACCATCTTCTGGTCTGCGAAAAGTTGGACGAACAGAAGCAGAGGAGAGAGGACCTGCCTGGACTTTACTGGGAAGTAAGACTGAAGATGAAGCAAGACTGAAGATGGCGTGAGCCAAAACAAGCCATTGGACAACAACAACACCAACAACAACAACAACAACATTTAGTATAATCATTTAAAGATAAACTGTTACTATTTCTACAACATATATGCAAATTGTCTGCAGACTTACCAGTATATATTAGCTGTATTTGCTCCTCTGCGTAGTTCATTTAACATTGTACCTGTGGATGTATCAAAAACCCTGATTAATGTTCCCTAAAAAGATAAATACATAAATAAATACAATTATACAGCCACAGTCATGTGCACAAGAAATGTAATAATAAATGTGTTATCACAAGTACTATGATACTGCTACTGCTACGATTAAAACATGAATTATATTATTTATACAATTGATCATTACTTGAATGTATGCTAAACTAACATTCCGTTCTAAAAAATACAGTTTTAATTTTTAAGAACTTTATTATATATTTTTCGGCCTTGTTTTATATGTTTCATGCAGTAAGCTGACTATTAATGTTACTTGTGAGTGTTCACATCAGGTTTGAAAATTTTGAAGAGAAGCTGGGCTTGTTTGGTCAAATGATCTGGAACAGCAAACAAACATTGAAAGATAATTAACAGAGAGGCTCCCTTCCAGTTGCATGACTGTGTGTTGCATGCACAACTGGACTTGTCACTGTGGCATTAAGCTGACATATTATTTTAATTTCCTGAAGCTTGTTTTAGCATCTGCAGGAGAGAGATGACAAAGTGAATTAACTGGAACCATGGATAGTCAAAATTATTGATTTGTCTGGATTTTTAAACACAAAGTATTATAATATCATACAATATAATAAAATGCACAAAATAAATTTGTATATATATAGTGTTCCATGAGGAAAGGAAATATTTTAGGTGATTCTAGAGCTAAAAATAATAAAAAAATGTTATATAAATATAGGTCTAAAAATGTTTTGTTTCTGAGCTATTACCAGGTAAAACTTGGGGAATCCATATTTATGTTCCGAAGGAGTAATAATGCAATATGAAAATAACTGAAACACAAATTACAGAGTGAAATTCGTGGTTCTCTTGGTTAACTGAGAAATTAAAAGAATAGGATAGAGCTCTATCTTTAGTATTTTGCAAGAAAACTCCTGGAATGTGTAAAATATTTGAGTTCAAAAAACATAATTTTTTAAGTTTAACAAACAATAATATAGTTAGATTACTAGTAAACAATGAAAATTTGTAGTTATATTTGTAGAGAATTTTATTATGAGGATTTGATCTGCATAACATTAGTGAAAAACACAAAATTTAGTTTTTATTAAATAATTACATGGTAGAAAAAGGTTATTTTGTCGAATTTTGTTGCTTCTCTGCTATATACAATTTTCCCTCGAACGAGGCCTTTCGGTTTCACAACCATTATCAAGTTGTAGGAAGAACTTGATAATGGTTGTGAAACCAAAAGGCTTCGTTCGAGGGAAAATTGTATATAGCAGAGAAGCAACAAAATTCGACAAAGTTGTTATGAAGACTGCTAACATAGAGAAAATAACTGAAAAAGGTTATGTTTCTGAATAAAAATTCAAAATAGGTATTATAAAATATTTTCATTTTCATTTCTTAGAAGAGGAAAATTCTATTATGTAACATTCTAGGTATCTCTGCACTGTAGTGCGATGTTTAATAAGAAAAAGCGAATTCATTGGTTACCTCTTAGACCTGTACCGTGACCACATGTTGATTAAAAATCTATGCAGAAAGTACGAATCCACTATAGCGTCAGTGGGAATTTCATGTTGATACCAACACAGGTAATAATTAATCCACAATCAGCAGCTGTAAAGATGTGCAGTATAACAGCCTAGTCAAAGGTGCTGCACTTGCCTCACGTTAAATTAGATACACATTAAGTACTAAATCACACGAACTGACATTTCGTCAAAAGTTGTACTGATAAATTTTCTTATGTGTATCATCTACATTGAGTATTTATGAAGTTACTACCTATATACATGCAAAAGTTATATAGGCCTATAAAAAATCCAAGTGACTGTCTCTGTAACGTAACACTATGAGTTACGGATAATTATTTAATAAATTATAAATATCAGTATTCCATTATGATGTTAACTGTTAATATTAATAAGTAAGTGTAATATCAATAGTCAAGAAACAGATGAGATTTTGTACATAGTAATAGTTATATAAGTAGAAGGCTAGGGTATATGAGCCGACAGTCTGGTGCCGAGCATCTTAAAAATGTATTGTACGTCCAAACTTTCTGTCATAAAAATATAAAATGCTTTGTTCGTACAAACCAGGAAAAAAAGCGATGTACCGTTAGAAAAGGGGGTACAGCAGCATTCAAAATACAATAGCGTGCATACCGAAACGGGGTGTGTGTTTTAGAAAGTAATTTCATTTTTACGACTTAACGGCAGTGCGGGAAAAGTTCCGCGTCACAAATACGTAGCAAATGAGGGATAGCATCATCTCTACGCGCGAAGAATTCCTAGTTGAAGACTGGATATTTTCAAATTTACCGGCGACATATTCAAAATATGGCCAATGGGGGTGATTTCAAGTGTGACAGCAGTGAGGGAAGTTCTGGAAAGCCTATAAATGTTACTCTCGCAGAAGAACAAGGGTTCAGTTCAGTCAGTTCAATTCAGGAAATTATTCCGTCAGTCATGAAGAAGTAATGAACAAGTGTTCAGTAAAAGTAAAAGTCAGTCAATCAGTGATCGTTCAATCAGTCGATAATTGTTCCGTCAGTTATGAAGAAGTAATGAAAGAATAATCGGTCAGTAATAAGTCAGTCAGTTAGTAAGTGAGTATAATTGAATTGGTGTGCGGGCAGAAATGGGAAGAAGTATTTCTTTATAATGAGCGCAAAAATATAAGTAAGCCTAAGATCGAAGTGCGCGACGCTAAGTTGTCATCGCGATCGTGTGAGACTAAAAGCAGAGCAATAGCATTAATGAAAGTGATGTGTTGTGTGAAGTGGCACGAGCAAAGCAGTGGAATGGATAACCAATTACAAGTAACTGTATCAAGTTAAATTTCATAAATCAATTAAATTTCATGTAGTATAGTTGTCTACCACAAAGTTTAACCCGTTTCATTCTCAAAGAAACCCATGATTACATTCAGATACTAAATTGTGCATTTATATTCTATGACATAGAATTGGATGAGAATTAAATATATGTAATTTGTTAGGTAATAAGTCATGATGAAATAGAATTGGATGAGAATTAAATATATGTAGTTTGTTAGGTAATAAGTCATGATGAAATAGAATTGGATGAGAATTGAATATATGTAATTTGTTAGGTATTAAGTCATGCCCTTTTGATCAAAGTAAATTATGTATCGAGTAATGGAGATTCATGTTATCAAGAAGAATTAGCATAATCTTATAAATGATTTAACTGTGTTAAATAATTTCTATCAAGAAGGTTTAGCATAATAATATAAATGAATTAAATGTGTTAAATAATCTCTACTGAAAGATTGAGGAGTGATAAAATTTGTATTTATTGATGAATCATTAAATTTGCACAATTGATAGTAGTAATGATGTTATGTAGTGATATTATCTAAATGTATAGAAAGTTGATAAATATAATGTTGTGTTATTTAGCATCCGAACAAAGAGTTATTATTTAACGATAACCCCTGAGATTATAATTATCTCTGGCGCCCAACAGAAATACAGGCAGTAGTCAGTATCTAGATGACTATGTTAAGTGCCGATTAATCAACTTAATTAGGATTAACCACAAGTGAGTAAATTTCATTAACGACCAAATAGAGTTATTATATTTGGCATGTATTATTATTAGCCGGTAGGCCAGCGGTAAAGTTGTATTTGACGCCCAACAACATGGAGCTTAATTTAGCAAACAGATAAGCTCGGTAGAATGAAACGGGGTAGACAATAAATAAATGAAAATAGATATATGTTAATGTATAGAATTAAATGTTAACACATAGTAAAAGTAAAAAATTAAGGGAATTTAAATTCTGTAATATTCATAAAGAAAAAATGGCAGCTAATAAAGGGGTAATGGTGGTAATGAGATGGAATTTGAGATAAATAACCAGATGGGAGAGACGGAATATGAGAAGGAATCAACCGATAAAGAAATCGCGACGGTTTCTTCAGAGGCAAGGGGACGAGGAGAAGATGTCCATAGTGAAACACAACAGACACTAACAAACTCAGATATAGCTGTTACTGAAACGATTATCACAGCAAATTACAGAAAAATTGGCAGAAAACACTAAACAAATAGCAGAAAACAATAAACAATTAGAACGAAATTTGACAAAAAAAATGACAGAAAACACTAAACAATTACAACAACAAATAGCGGAAAACACTAAACAAATGGCAGACAACACCGAACGATTAGAAAAAAGAATCGGCAATATTAAAAGGGACATGGAACAACAGATCACACAACAACTCAATGAACATAAAACACATGTAGAACAACAGCTTAATGAGATGAGACACGAAAACCAGGAACTAGCGACGAAGATTAGGGCAGAAACAAAAGAAGTCGTCAGAGAAGAAATGGAGACATTCCAGGCGGAGGTGAAGGGACACTTAGAGAAGAGTGATCAAGTGTTTAGGCAACATCAAGTTGTCGTAGCACAAGGAATTAAAAAACCCTAAACAGCAAGGTAAATAACAATAAGAAGAACGGCGAACAGATCCAAAACTGACAGAATTGTAAGAACACAACTGCACAATGGTGGATGGACAGTTAACACAGATAAAGGAGGATATGCGAGCACGGTTAGCACATATAGAAAGGGCGCCGATGCAACGCGGAATTACGATGGAGCACGTCAAGAATATAACGTTCAATGGAGAAGGAGAATACCCCATGGGGTTTGTCAACGAGTTAGAAGAAATTCATAAGGAGCACTACATGAGTGAAGGGGTGAACTGGGTCTCAAGACACCTGGAAGGAGAAGCTGCCATATGGCGGAAATTAAACAGAAACAACATAAAAACCTTTCAAGAATTCCAGGAGGCATTTATTGCCAAGTATTGGAACCAGATGGTGCAAGAAGTGCGTGATCGGTTGGAGTTCGGCAGATACAGACATGAGAGTGGGCTAAGTATGATACAGTACATGGAGAGATGTATACTGCAGAATCGGCAATTAATACCACCCATATCAGACCAGCATCTAATCCGTAAACTAGCAAGTCATTACAATCACGACATAGCGATTGCATGCATTACAAGGGGTGTAGAGAATATAACGGAGTTTCAGATGTTGTTAATGGAGTTTGCAGCCTTACGTAAGAAAAAGGGTGACGGCACGGACGGCTATAGGGCGCAAGTATCAATAAAGCCGGAACACCTGGAAAACGTGGGTTGCTCTGGCAGAACAAAAAGAGTGATCGACAGGCAGGCTATCGCCATAACACAGGGTAGAAGCAAGCAAACAATGAGCCAGACCGGAGAGAGAGCGCAAATATACCGAGTAAGAGGGTGTATGAATCCCAGGTCAATGCCATCGCAGGTACGAGCGGTACGCAAGGACATTCGCACACAGTAAACATGCCAACAACAAATCCAGAAAACTAGTTGAGTATTGTAGTAGGAGTAGGTTAGATATAGATTATAATTATAAGGAAATTAGTACTACCTTCATAGATATAAGAGATGCGTTATTAGAAGAAGAACCAGAGATTAAAGAGACACGAAAAGGTATATGTCCAGAATTAAATATATGCCTGAACGAAATACCGGTTGTTGCATTAATTGACACGGGCAGCCAAATCAATGCAATTTCGGCCGAGTGGTACAAAAAACATAAGAGCCAGATGGGAAAATTAAACATATTAAAAGTAACAAACATGGTAGTAAAAGGAGCAGTCTGTAACGGGACAAACTGTTGGGATTTATTTTATTCTTTAATAATTGTAAAAAGTATTAGCCACTCAGGCTGAACAACGTTTTGATCACAAACGCATGACATTGTTGAACACCTTGCAGTCCCCCTCGTACCAAGCAGTACGTGTCGCACAAAAGCAATTAAATGTCTGGGAATGTAAATGGTCAAAAGGGGTGCAAATTGTGCGTAGGCGCGCGCGAGTCGGCCAACAGTCACACGATAAAAAGCACGCCTGAAGAATCCGTTCCCACCAGGTGCTAGATGACGTAAGCTCCTCGAGATGCGTTCCACCAATCCCGACGCAAGTTGCCGCACACTGAGGATCTGTGGCCATGTTGAAAATCTACAGTCGACAAAATCCCTCAGACCGCGCGGTCAGAAAACAGTGCTCGCGAGCAAAATATCCAGTCGGCCGACTAATATAAAATGTGGTTTTAAAAGTATTTCCAATAATAACGGAGTGAGAAACAAGTGGAGATTCAGTAATAATGATGTTAACAGTTTAAAATAATAACGGAGTGAGAAACAAGTGGACATTCGGTAATAACAATGTTAACAGCTTAAAATAATAAAGGAGTGAGAAACAAGTGGACATTCAGTAATAACAATGTTAACAGCTTAAATTAATAACGGAGTGAGAAACAAGTGGACATTCGGTAATAACAATGTTAACAGTTTAAAATTATATTGGAGTGGCGAATAACAAATTCGAATTGGTGGCGAAAGGATTAGCAACGAGGATGAGTAACTTTTGAACTTTTCCTATATTTTAAACAAATTTTAACATAGTATACAGCTGTTTAAATTCTGATAAAACAAAAAAAAAGCTATTAATTAAATGGGGATTTAAAGAAGTAGTATATATATATATATGTGTGTATGGGAGTGTGGAAATTACGTAATGAACAAAAACACTGGGTTGCGTTAATTATTTAAGGTATACCGATTAAAATGTGTACTTTCAATATTTGGTTTTCTTTTAATATGTTTAGTGATAACATCCTATAATGGGCTATCACAGTATGTCGTAATATAATTATATAAAAATAGGTAGAAAAAGAAATGAATGTCATGTTAAGGAAATAAAGTAATGTTGTGCTGAGTCAAAAGATTCAGCGCTAGTTCAGTTATTTTAATATCGGAGAGTGGGCTGATATCTAGCGGTAAGACGGAGCGACAAGATGGAATAGACTGCTTGAAGTTATAGGCAGTACAGAATTTAAGGCAGTAATTAGTGCTGCGCTCTACCCGTGGATAGGAAAAACTACTAGTTTAGACAACGGCGGTCGGGGGGCGGCACCTGCCGACTATCGGCAGTATGACTATCCAGGTGCTGCGTCCTGGCGAGATTTTCCTTACACAAACGGAGACGATGCTGGAATATCTGTTGAAGCTTGTCTGACAAAATAACTTGGGGTAAGTGGTCGACGCCATATTCTCTCTGGTATAGAGATGAGTTCAACACTTCTAAGTCTTCCTGCTACGAGTAGCTAATTTCTCTTCACGACTGCGGTAAGTCTCTCAAATTACTTTCATATCAATTAACAACAATATTTCGTTGGAGAAAACTGTTTTTTTAGTAAGCCTGAGTAAGCATGCCCACTTGTTGCATCGTGTATTTGTGCAATACGCAATTCGTTCGTAAAGTTTTTATAATCTAATAAAACTAGATTATTTAAGTGTCAGAATCTCGGCACTATAAAGTAGAGTACATTGACCACAAAATAATTAAGTTTAAAAGTGATTTAACACCGATGTAACGAGATTCGTGTACATCAAAGTAAGGTTGCACAATGCATCGTTAGTTAAGTGCTATAAAGTTTTGCTACAAATTAACAGTAAAACTTTATACATATATATGGGAACTTACTCAGGCACGTTTTGAATGTAAATGATGTCCCATTCAAATTATTTGTGTAGTAAAAAAAAAAAAAACTATGTGTTTTAAACAAATTCTTAACCACGTGGTAACTATATATACACGCTAAGTACTAAGTTCATGAGATGTTACCGAGCCAAAATAAATTGTTAGATTGCAAACAAGGTAACTCACATTAGGTGAGGTTTAAATTATAAAGAATTATTGTTATAAAGATTTTTAAACAAGGCATGTTGGCCAAAGAAATTTTATCAAGTTTAAGTATGTAGCACATAATTAGGTGTTGACTTTATATATGTATTTTGGAGGGTGTCCAAACAGTGGGGGCATTTGTGTGTGGTCTCTGACTAAAAATATAATGTGTAAGCAGGGTCCGCCGAACAGACGAGAAAAAAAGTCCTGCTGCATGGCTGAATGGGTGTGGTCTTTTCTGGTTTCTCCTGCTCTGGGAGTGGATTGTATCATTGGTGCCGATTTCATCGCAAAAAGTGGTCTCGTGCTGGACATCCAAGCGCACCAATGTTTTTTTAAATTTAATCGGGAAGTTTTAATTCCGTTCCTTGGGTACCAGGGCGCTAAGCCGGGTATCCAAGAAGTAGCCTGTCCCGATTCTGCACGAGATCATCTCACTCCATCCCAGCAGAGGGACTTAGACCATTTGTGTGAGGAATTTCCCGAGGTGTTAACTCCCACTTTGGGACTCACACACCTGCTGGAATACAAAATCAGACTTACCGATTCGAAAATAGTGAGGTCACACCCTTACAAGTTTGCTCCTCCAAAGATGACCATTCTGCGAGAGAAGGTTCAAGAATTGTTGGACCAAGGGGTGATTGAACCTTCTCATTCCAGCTATGCCAGTCCAGCATTTTTAGTGCCAAAGCCTGGTGGCAAACAAAGAATGGTTATTGCTTACCGGAGTTGAACGCCAATATCGAGGTGGATTCTGTTCCCCTCCCGGATTTACATTCGGCCTTCGATTGGTTCAGTGGGGCCAGATTTTATACTATTATCGATCTGAACGCGGCCTATCATCAGATACCTCTTGCCAAAGAAAGTAAACCATATACGGCTTTTTGTGTACCCTGGAACTTGTACCAGTACACAAGGGTTCCCATGGGTTTGGCTGTGGGGGCCCAGACACTTACTCGCCTTCTCGACACGGTCTTTCACGACGTGAAATTCCGTTTCGTCTTTAATTATCTCGACGATCTTTTGGTATACAGCGAGACTTTCGAAGACCATCTGGGGCATTTAAGAGAGGTGTTGGGTCGCTTAAGAGAGGCTGGCCTCACTGTCAATCCCGAAAAGGTTCGTTTCGCCCAAGAGAGTATTTCTTTCTTGGGCCATTTAATTTCACACAAGGGCGTGACGGTAGACCCAGAGAGGACACAGGGCATCCGTGACTTTCCTCCGCCTAGGGATGCGAAGGGCATAGCGAGATTCGTCGGTATGATAAATTTTTATCGGCGTTTCATACCGAACATCGCTGAAATTGCCGCTCCCTTGAATGAACTGAGAAAGAAGGGGGCAAAGTTTACATGGGGGGAAAACCAACAGAAGGCTTTCGCTACCTTAAAGGAAGCCATCATTTCCCCACCGGTGTTGCGGATGCCCGACTTTTCAAAGCCGTTCATTTTGCAGACGGACGCGAGTTCGGTTGCGCTCGGGGCGGTTCTATCCCAAGTTATTGACGACGCTAGGCAGCCTGTGGCTTTTATCTCCCGGACATTGACCCAGCAAGAACGTAAATCATCCGTTTATGAGCTAGAGTGTTTAGCTGTTGTGTACGCTCTAGACAAGTTCAGGCGTTTTCTGGAACATGCTGAGTTCCTGCTCGAGACCGACAATCAGGCTCTCTCATGGCTTCTGGCTCATCCACGGCAACTGGGTAAAATTGGTAGATGGGTGGTGAAAATCTCATCATTTAAGTTCACCGTGCAACACATCAGGGGATCCCAGAATGTGGTTGCAGATGCCTTATCCCGCATGTTTTCCCAACCCAGTGATGCCCAAGCTGAGCAACCCTGTTCCGTTCTTCTAGATTTTCCATTAGCCTTCACTGATGTGTTACCCCATCAGTTAAACGACGAAGTGCTGGGTCAAGTCATCCAAAATATCAAGCAGGGTAACGTACAGGCCCCTTATTTCTTGTCCAAGGGAGTCCTTTGTTGTCGAGAGAGAAAAGGACGAGCACCTAAAATCGTGCTGCCTAGCAAATTAGTGCCCATGGTCTTCAGCTATTACCATGATTCCCCAATCGGAGGCCACAAGGGAATTTCGAAGACCATTTCCAGTATTAGGAAACATTTTATCTGGAAGGGCATGGATAGAGACATCGCGACAAGGGTTAAGAACTGTCATCTTTGTGGCTTGAGCAAGCCTGCCCAGAACACCAAACTAGGGTTGTTATCATCTGAGGTGGCGAGCAGACCAATGGAAAGTTGTTTATTGACTACGTGGGGCCGTTCCCCCGTAGCAAGTCAGGTAATGCTTACCTGCTTGTTTGTGTAGATGCTTTTTCAAAGTTTGCCTGGCTACTGCCCTTACGGCAGGCAACCGCTCGTTTGACCATCAACGCTTTACAGAACCACGTTTTTCAGCATTTCGGTCTTCCGACCATCATTGTTTCGGACAATGGCCCGCAATTTATTTCAAACGAATTCAGGCGTATGTGTTTCGCCAGTGGCATCAAACACGTAACCACTTCCCCTTATTACCCACAACCGTCCCATGCGGAGAGATTCAATCGGAATCTCCGGTCCGCCTTGATTGCTTATCATGCTGAGCAACAAACCACCTGGGATCAGAATTTGAAGTGGTTACAATTAGCTTTCAACACGGCCAGACACGACAGTCATCAGGCCGTGCCATTTGAAATTCTGTTTGGATTCTCGCCCGCACTCCCGTTGACCAACCTGTGGGATATCGAAGATCTTCTGCCGCGGGAGCCCAATAATAAAACTGCGGAGAGATGGAAAGTGGCTCGGAAGAATTTGCTGCGAGCGCACGAGCGGGTCCGTCGGCGTTATAATCAGGGGCGTATTCCAAACCCCTTCCGGATTGGTGACTGGGTCTATTGCCAAAGCCACCCACTCAGCTCAGCCGCTGACAAACGTGCTGCGAAGCTATGCTACCGTTGGTCGGGGCCATACCGTATCGTAGGATTTACGTCACCGGTGACGGCCCGGCTGGGCGTACCGGGAGACAAACAAAAATTGGTGACAAGCCACATTTCCAAACTCAAACATTGTCGAGGGCTATCGAAAACGTTCGAAGGGGGTTAGTCCCCGTAAAGATAGGACGGATGTCCTTGTTTAAGGTGGAAGTCGTGTTCGGGCGAAGGGGGCGAGCCTCAGGAGATCGGAAGATCTACCTACGTAGGAATCCTTCTTTTGTCTTTTGCTGTCTCTCTCTTGTGCTGGATGCGGACTCTGATCAGGTCAGCATGCAGCACCCGCACACTTACATAATACATATCTTCTTTCGTCTCTTTCGTTTTCCTTTTGGAATTCTGTTCTCCTGAGAGCAAGCTCAGCTGAGCCAACCCAACCACGACGTCCACCGGTTTCTTTTGGGGAGAGGTACACTGCAGGGTACCCTCCTGGCCTTTAATGTTGGGGCAACTATGTTGCCCTTTTGGGGTGAGGGTGTGCTGAGTCAAAAGATTCAGCGCTAGTTCAGTTATTTTAATATCGGAGAGTGGGCTGATATCTAGCGGTAAGACGGAGCGACAAGACGGAATAGACTGCTTGAAGTTATAGGCAGTACAGAATTTAAGGCAGTAATTAGTGCTGCGCCCTACCCGTGGATAGGAAAAACTACTAGTTTAGACAAAGGCGGTCGGGGGGCGGCACCTGCCGACTATCGGCAGTATGACTATCCAGGTGCTGCGTCCTGGCGAGATTTTCCTTACACAAACGGAGACGATGCTGGAATATCTGTTGAAGCTTGTCTGACAAAATAACTTGGGGTAAGTGGTCGACGCCATATTCTCTCTGGTATAGAGATGAGTTCAACACTTCTAAGTCTTCCTGCTACGAGTAGCTAATTTCTCTTCACGACTGCGGTAAGTCTCTCAAATTACTTTCATATCAATTAACAACAATATTTCGTTGGAGAAAACTGTTTTTTTAGTAAGCCTGAGTAAGCATGCCCACTTGTTGCATCGTGTATTTGTGCAATACGCAATTCGTTCGCAAAGTTTTTATAATCTAATAAAACTAGATTATTTGAGTGTCAGAATCTCGGCACTATAAAGTAGAGTACATTGACCACAAAATAATTAAGTTTAAAAGTGATTTAACACCGATGTAACGAGATTCGTGTACATCAAAGTAAGGTTGCACAATGCGTCGTTAGTTAAGTGCTATAAAGTTTTGCTACAAATTAACAGTAAAACTTTATACATATATATGGGAACTTACTCAGGCACGTTTTGAATGTAAATGATGTCCCATTCAAATTATTTGTGTAGTAAAAAAAACTGTGTTTTAAACAAATTCTTAACCACGTGGTAACTATATATACACGCTAAGTACTAAGTTCATGAGATGTTACCGAGCCAAAATAAATTGTTAGATTGCAAACAAGGTAACTCACATTAGGTGAGGTTTAAATTATAAAGAATTATTGTTATAAAGATTTTTAAACAAGGCATGTTGGCCAAAGAAATTTTATCAAGTTTAAGTATGTAGCACATAACTAGGTGTTGACTTTATATATGTATTTTGGAGGGTGTCCAAACAGTGGGGGCATTTGTGTGTGGTCTCTGACTAAAAATATAATGTGTAAGCAGGGTCCGCCGAACAGACAAGAAAAAAAGTCCTGCTGCATGGCTGAACGTTGAACATCAGAAGCTCCACTCGATACCGGAGAGAATTAGATCACCACAACAACACCTAAAATGCCAATCATGAGATCGCCACTTTACTAATAAAAGAGAATACCCTTCATGGACCAAATCAGGTGACGAACAACCAATTATAATTTACACATAAAGTCAACACTCAATCATACCCCGTGACCAGTTATACATAACCATCAACTTCTACATTTCAAGTTTTAGACATTCATTTGGATCCCCAATTGATGGGACAGTTTAGTGTGTAGACTGAGTAAAAAATTAATTGTAAAATTCAGAATATTTCTAGTAAAAATTGTCAGTTCAGGGACTGACATAGTTACAAGTCAGCATACAACATAGATTTCCACTCATTCTCATTACAGGGGTTTCTCTACAGATTTTAAGTCATTTTTTGCTATTAGTAATTTAACATGTTCAATTCAGTTTACATATATATATTTTCTTAATTAAAAATCAGTTTAATTCATTTGTATAAAATTTACTGGAGAGGTAGGTGTATTTTCAACTAGTTTCAACCAGAAGCAATGCATGTCGAAACACCTTTCAACTTGTTTGTTGAGACAAGTCGAAAGTTGAATCATCAAGCTATTAACATGTCCGTCTCTGACCCAAGTGTATTTTTTTTTATAAGGTTATAATATTATGCAATATTTCTCGTTTCATTAATTAGCCCTATTTCTGTATATATAAATTCTTTATATTAATTATGATAACTGGGGGGCGTTCATTATTTTAAACAATTTTTATTTCTCACCGTAATTAGGCACTTAGCCACTTAGTTTTGAATTTTATTATGTCCAGGGGACTATTGTATGCTTAAACATTGTATACACCTGATGTGTAATCAACACACACCATGAGGGTAATTAATAAATGTAAATTTCTAATCCTAATTGGGATTCGTATAAAGAAGTCAGAATTTATATACACCAGAAGGGTAATATAAAAAAAAAAGGGCGTGGCAAGAGACCTTTATGTATTTTATGTATACTATTGTATAATGTATTTTGTCTTGTGGAACATGTTATGTGTGTGTATTTCCGTGTACATTTTGGGGGTTATAAATATTATGCATTTACTGTACTTTTGGTGGGAACTTTGGATATAGGGATTTATTGTTCCATGTCTTTTACAACAGAAAGTTAATACATGTAGTCATGTAGGTATATCCTTTTCATTTTTATAACAGGTATTCTATCTCAATAACCATTGCTGATCATTTCTTTAAGGAAATAATTTATTTTAGTTAACCTTATAACATGTATAGGAATTGTCACCTTTAAAATTTATTTAATTTGTTGAGTAATTATTTTATTATTAATAGTAGCAAGGAACATATAAAATAAATTTTATATTTTATTAATATTTTAATGGAAGCTTATTTCAAAGTTATGGTTTTATATTTCAATTCATTGATAGAGTGACATAGTCAATTATTTTCTTGGTTTCAATAAATATTTTTTTGGTGGCCTTGTTGAGAAAGTATACTTATTTATTTAACTATTTAAGGGGGAATTACAGATCACTGTTGGATTTATTTATTTTTATTAATTGTTATGAGATAGAATAATAAAAAAGGATTTGTTAATTGTTTATTCTTGAGTTTTCATTGCAAGTCCCGTCTCACTGGATCCAGCACATTTTTGGGTTCTCTAGGCCTTAGCCTAGTTTTAATTAACTTGTGGCCCCTCTTTACAAAAAAAAAAAAAATTCCCAAAAAATTTTCTCAAAAAAAAATAATCTTTTTTTTTTTTTTTAACTGCGAAAGTTAAAGTGGGGTTACAATGTTTTATATGATCTTATAAATATGTACTTGTTTATGTACTTGCATTGACCTGTTTTTCTCTGCCGAGTACACTAGACGACACCTTGTTTAATTTTCACATGAACGTCAAGACTTACAATTGGCGTCCAAATAAAGGTAGGTGACACAATTTAAATATTTCAATCATTTAATTCAAGAGTACTATTTCAATCGGCGCCCGTAACAGCGACGTTGTAAATTAAAATTAATTTACAACCTAGTCGAAATGGCAGAGAAAAATAAGAGTGCAAAATTCATGTAAGAGTGTAGAAGGGGGTCAATTTTAAACGTTACACAAGATAGTAGTAGAAATATTTTTTTAAATAAAGTATCTAACCAATTAGCGTTGATGATAGAAATGATGTCGAGAATGTTTGTCCAACAATGAAATTAAAACTTCAATGAAGTCAGGAAATAATAATTTAAAAACATGTTTAAATGAATTTAAAACTGAAAGAGAGTGAGAGAGAGAGAGTGAGAGAGAGAGAGAGAGAGAGAGAGAGAGAGAGAGAGAGAGAGAGAGAGAGAGAGAGAGAGAGAGAGAGAGAGAGTTATTTAAGCTGAACAGAGGTTATAACGAATTAGCAGATGTAACGGGGCAAAAAGGGGTAAAACAAATTTTAATTATTTTAAACCAATCTTTGTATTATTCGGTAATAATCAGTGCAAGGTACGCATTGGGAATTGTGACAAAGAATATATGGTGAATTGACTTTTGCGTTGAGACTGTCGCGGTGTGGTACAGGAATGTATAACTGTTAGCGAGGGCGCGTATTCACCTTCATGCGCGCACTCCCTCGGCCAACGTTCTCATGGTTTGGGCACGTATGAATAAATTCTTTCTCGCCCGGTGTGCGGAGAACAAAGGCAGTTGGAAAATAACATCTGAAGGTAACGGACGCGAGCAGTGGTGTGCGTCCGCCGGCTACCAGTTTTCATCTCATTCGCATATAAAAATGTAAAGAAAACAGTATCTATCAACAGCTGTGGCTCGTGGCCGGATGAAACACAACAGCTCGCGAGCCGAAAAGTTTATTCAAATGTATAAAAATGTGAACTCGAGAAAACAGTGAAAATTATAACATTTTGAGGCAGTGAGTAAAGAACTTTTCCAAAATTAAAACAGTGACATATCTTTTGGACAATTAGTGAAAACAATGTGGAGACAGTACGTGGTCAGCAGGAACACCGTTGAGACGTAATAGTATACGATCCATTCAATATCAATTAAAATTAACACTTTTAATTTTCAGAGCTCTAAATGAATGCATGTGAGCGTGTGCAAATGCTGGGTCGCCTTTATTTAATATAATTTAAGGAACTGTTTATTTTACAGAGATTAAGTGACTGTGACTTTTGTTTCTGTCTTGAGATTGAGTAGGTATCTCAAATTTAATATTTGTCAGAAGTAAATCCTAATGGATACCGAATAATTTTGTCATCATTTTTATTTTGAAAGTAAGGTCGAATATCAAGTGTTTAATATAATTTGAATGAGTTAAACAAAGCAATGAGAGTAATTATTAATAACAGTTAACCCTAAATCACTTATAGAGACGAGTTCACGTGAAGACTCTGGCCCGATGCAGGTAAGGGATTTGTGATTGTGTATATTATTTAAATATATTATTTACTAAGAAAAATGTATTATCACAATGGCGTGACCGAAGTAGGGACAGTTTGTACAAATTAAATTTTGTACAGACCATGTCTACTCGTAAATAAGTGATTTAGAGGTTGAAGCAGAATACGTAATAACTTACGTAAAAAATGTACGTAACATATGCAGAATAAGGTTTTGTGAGATAAAGTTTACGAGGTATTGATAAATTGTGCATGTTAGATTACAAATAAGATTTAATAATTATTTAATAGACCAGTAAAATAGAACAATAAAAATGTCTGATAATGAAAAAGAAATTAATTTGGTAGACTCGGCTACGAGTGATAGTGGCCTTGGGTCAATGAAGCCGTCACTGAATGTAAGTGAATTGGGTCAGTCAATTCAAACAGCTGATTCAAACAGTCAATCAGTGACAGAAAGTAACGTAACTAATTACATAATGATAGATAATGCTGAAGCAAAATCTACTCCTGTAGTGACAAAAACTAAAGAAAAAGAATGGTCAATGAATGATATATTCAACCTGGTCCAAACTATGTCTGAAAACATGGTAAAAAATAGTGATTTTAATAATAAGTTTGATATAGTAAATAAACGTTTTGATGCCAATGACGAAAAGTTTGATAGTAAATTCGACCAATTAAGTAATGACATTAAAGAACAGAAAATAAAATGTGAACAACAGAATGTTAAAAATGATACTAATTTCAAAGAACTTAAAGAACAAAATATTAAGTTTGAGAAGAGTATAAATGTAAAGTTTGATCATCTAAGTAATGCATTATGTAAACGTATTGATGAACGTTTCCAGACAGTTATAAAACAAATACAAGATGATGTAGATAATGTTACAAGAAATACAGGTAAGTGCAATGTAAACGAAAATAACTAAGAAATAAACGACAAGGTACGAATAATGGTGTTAGTTTAAATGCAAAACTGGTGGCAGTAGACAAGGTGAGTAATCATGATAATTATAGTAATGAGTTAACAAGTAATAGCAAAATAAAAAGTGATAACAACGAGATAATTAAAAATGTGTTAGAAAATAAAGTGAATAATAATAGTGGAGATGAAGTTTTAGTGGAAATAGAGAGTAGTAATAAGATAGTGGTTGAAGAGAGGTTGGGTTTATAAAGGGCAAATTGTCCCCGTGATTTAAATGGAGTAAAGACTCCAATAGTGAGTTTGAGGACAGAGTTTCCTCCCGTGGTTATAGAGACAAGGTGTCTCTAAGTAGGTCCCCTTTTGTGTATCATGAGTTCCTTGGAAAAGCCAAGATGGGTCATGATAACGTTATGTTGCCTTTTGTGTGGATTGAGAGAGAAAAAGTGAGAAGGTGTTATGATGAGAGGTATTGTGAGAGAGTGGTAGAATTATTCACATTGAGAGAGAGAGAGAGAGAGAGAGAGAGAGAGAGAGAGAGAGAGAGAGAGAGAGAGAGAGAGAGATAATATTATTTGATGTTAGAAGTTACGAAGAGCTACTAGAGAAAATAAAGAGAGAGAGAATTAGTAATATTGTTAACTTACCTTGCTGTGAAGATAGCGTAGAAATAAATGATGGTAACGTTGATAATTATAATGAATACTTACCTGTGTATAGACGTGGAGTATTAATAATAGATGATTCTGAAATTGAGAGGTTAAAATGCTTAAGGGTGATAGACAATCATACAGACGGTGACAAGAACAAAACTAATGATGTAGACAGGTTATATGATTTAATAATAATGTGGGATAGTCCAGTAGATTATTATGTGGGTTTTACGGAACAAGTTGAAATATTAAAAAATTAATTATATAAATAACAATGATGTAAGGAGTGTAATTAAAGATGATAATTGTTATATAAAAATAAGACTATTGTACGATGACGGAGGTTAAATAAGTAATAAGTGAATAGACATTTAATTATTTTAGTTTATGGTGATGACCTTGCTAACTTATGAAATGAGGTGTGGTAAATAGAAAAATAATGACAAAAAATTGTAAATAAATTTATAGTGAAATTAACTGTGTTTGTGTTGTAAAAGGTATTTTATGTAAACAATGTGTGTACATAGTAGAAAGTGATTTTAATAATAATAATAATATTTTATCAGACCAAATAAAGAATGAGAGTTTGTAATAAATGAATTGTAATTGTTTTGGAGTAATGTAATTAAAATAATTTGTGTTTTAAATAACTGATTGAATTAAAGGATTTGAGATTAATTAATTGAATTTTGATAATGAATTTATTAAATGACTGTTCTGAGATTTGAACTTGATAATAATTAGTAAATGAATAAATGTAAAATGTGTTTAGTTGTGGAGTCATATGGTTGTTCAAATGTTTCAGAAGGTACATATGGTTGTACGGGATATTTGTGGTGATGAACTGTTTATATTTGGAATTAATGACAGTAATCATGTATTTATTAGATGGAGTGATTGACCATATGTAAGTATGAATTTGACAATGACCTTGAAGTGAAGTAAAAGAGTCTTATAATGGCACTAAATGAGTTTGAAAGAAGCTAACTTAGGTAAAATATTGTTGTGAAATGTTATGCAAAATGAAGGTTGATAATAGATTTGAATTCATGGAGAATTTAATGGTACAATAAATGATAAATAATTAACGGTTGATACAAAGAGTTAATAGAAAGTTCAAGTTGTAAGGTTTATAATTTTATATGCAAATATAGAGGTCAATTGTTTATATTAATGTAATGATGTTAATGGTCAATTTTAGTGTCAATTAGGTTGTATATTATTATATATTATGTTAATGTGTAGGAATCTTAAACATGAATTATATGTTGTTTTTTAAAGTGATTCCCCAACTTTCGGGCGGTCACGGCCTCACCAAACCCTGACAGTGGATTTGGCTCAGCTTTGACAGCTATGGTCGGGGCTCATTGCATCACGTTCTGCCTAAACTGGCCATAGCTGTTATCGTTGTAAGAGGTGAATTTAGAAATTAACCGGAGGGTAAATCAGGGTAATCACCAGCACTATGGAACAGCGGCTATCCATCGAATGGGATGGTAGACCGTTTAAGGGCATATACCTAAGTTTAGTAGGATTACTGGTGTCCTCAGACATCAGTAATACCGAATGTTTTGTAAGGCCGAAGCAAGAACGGGGTAGGCAGCGTCTACACCCAATAAACATCAGTTCTTGTGGAGGCAACTGGGCGCTACAGTCCAGGGGGGGCCATAGTGTGTGTGGGAAGGAGGTTACTCAGGGGAGTAATGAATTAAAACCTTAAACTGAGACGTATGTTGATGAGCTGATGAGATAACTAAATGATTATTGTGCTCATAGCAATGAACACCACAGATACTGTTCAGTCGGCATTGTTGTCCCAAATTGTATGTTATATTATTTTATTACTGCCAATAAAACTTACTTAACAATTACTGAATAATTTCAAATATCGGGCGCCATCTTGTGATATACCTTTGAACTTACCTTTAGGCCAGAATTAGGTTAAGCGAACCAGATGATAGCGGAAGGTGTTATCTGAAATAATTCACTCGTTTTTGTTTTGTTTGTTACCACTGACATTACCCTTTTTATTTATATAATATGGAATTTACTTACATAAGACATTACTATGTGAAACAAACAAGCTATTATCTGCCAGGTGGCGCCATTCAATTCTTCAAGTTAAATTTCCCCTTATCTATTTCACACGCCCTCCAAAATACATAGGTATTATCTTATTGAAATATTTAACATATTAAACATGTATATAGATATATAGGCATTTATTTTGCACAACCCAGCACTTTTTAATATCATTCACTCTTTCTCTCTCTCTCTCTCTGGTACAATTATTATTATTATGAGCTCATTTCACTTTACGGTATACCAATTTAGTTAATGAATTTACTGAATTTTGGTCATTTTAAAAATTGTTGAATATAAAATTTATTTTGAGTATTAAAATTTGATATAAAATTTGTTGTAGCTGGTACTTAGCTGCACTGTTGGGTTAAAGGCATCGAACACCTCGAATCCTTCGATTGCACGTGCAAAAATCTGAACTGTCACATCGTCTTAGGGCACACGCCCTCTCTTTGTAGCATCCCCCCTCAGATCACACTTTTGCCAGATTCTTTGATCGTGAATTTCAAAAGTTCGTGAATTTCGATGACATTAATTCAAAAGTTGTTACGGTACCACAGTTATTAAACCACTTTTGGTGGTGTAAAATTTAAATAACTATACTTAGTGAATACGCCGGCCATGAATAGCCGGCTGGCTCACTTCACGGTCCAGGCGAAAATGACACAGTTTATAACTGTGTATTGCAGAGGTGGGGCAAAACTACGTCACTGGCTCTTTGTTTGAACGGCCAAGCCCAGTTGAATACACAGCGCCTTGCATTCTTTGCGTCTGACGTAAACATGGGTTGGTCTTGTTTACTACTCATTGTGACAAACAGTTTTTTGTTACATTTGTAATTTTCCACTGAAGTCGACATAAATCCTGTTATCTTAGTTTTGCGTTGTTGACAATTCTCACCAAAACTTTATAGGGAATACAAAATAAAATTATTATTAAATAAAAATACAATAATTATGTTTTTGGAAACATAGGTTTACAAAATTATTATGGTACCAGAATTGTACCGTCACAAAACCCCCTCAATGAAAGATTTTATGCCGAAGCATAAAGACTTTCATTGACACTTCGTACTTCCTAAAGGGATCAGCCAGGATATGTCGCCACAACCCCCTTACTATTTATATGAAAAGAAATACAATAACTCACCCGTGGTCTGATGATAATGACAGTACCTTCATGACCTTACTGGACTTCTCCTTCGAGATCCCAACACCATAAGGCCAGTCAGGCGCGTAACGCTCCTGCTCTGACGCGTTGGTCAGCTCAGGACCGCCGTCACAACATCACCAAACACTGAAACAATAAATCAAAAATATCAAAATAGTGGCTTGGTATATGCTATATCCCTAACTGATCTGTTTCCCCTTAGCTATGTGCTGGTTTGCATTAAGAAGCACTGGGTTTGCTTCAACTCAACAAGAATTATATAGAAGTGCCATTCTCTTCATTGACTGCCCTTAACATTATAAAATCTTTTCGATTCCCATCGATAATAATTAACCCTTTTCTGTTTTCATAGTTCTAGAAGAAACACAAATTTTTTATATAAATGAAACATATAATCCAAAGTTTATGGATACAATTACCAAAATCTCCGTTTGAGTAAGAGGGAGAAAAACATTTTATATAAAAAAAATTTTACTATTATTATTATTATTAACAGTTAGTAAACTGGCGCTGTTAATAATATTTACCCCTCTTTCTCCTCCACACACACACTATTTCTTATACATCATGTTCAAATTCCTATGCTAATATATAAAACATATTACATAATAATACACTCATTATATTAATACAGTAATACGGTTAATACATTAAAATAACCAATTCACATTTTAACTTGATTAAAATTTCTTTAAACTTGCGTATCAAATTATAAACATCACTTTTAATTATTAAACTTTTATCACTACTATCAAACTATCAATTATTTACTACCATTTAATTCTTCAAAATTTCAAATTTATTATTAATATTCATATTACATTATTATTTCATTTCTTATTACCTCTCTACTCTGAATTTTCTACCTAACCTTTCACATTTTTATCATTGACTAGTCTCGGTGACTCCTGTATTCACTATGATTTGACTTATTCATATAGGCACTAACATTTATAATCGTACTTACCTTTCTTCCAACTAACAACCAAATTTACCTATCATGACACCAATTTCTCAATTATAAACACCTTCACTAATTCCATTTTAAATCCTATGGCACCGCTCGTCTTTGTACTAAGATGGGTGTTCCCTACCTGGCTATATACATTCATAATATTTTGCCCTTCCAAAATATTGGCAAACACTCCCTTAAACTACGCTATTACCTGCCACAACGCTATACGTTGGCCACTCCTTATCACCTCACCCCCACTACAAAATATCATCAGCAACAAATATTTGTTTAACCTTTACTTTACTTACCTCTACAAATAATCACTACTACTGTGTCTCTAAAATATCTAATACTCTCTTTGTATTCTATTTTCTTCAAAATTCTTAGCTATCTAACTCCCATTAACTTTAATTAACTAACTCACATGCCTTTATTCACACCCAGGCTCTATCCCCTTTTTTAAAACACTTTACATTTCTGTAATCACTGACAATTGCATTATAAAATTCATCTCTCACCTACGCATAACAATACATCTCAATATTCAAATATATATTTATACTTAATCATTTATTATTCATTAGAAATGTTTTATTCGTTACAAATTAATAATTTAACTTCATTACTACTGCAATTATAAATTTAGTACAACTTTCTTTTGTACCACATTAATTCAGTAATCACTCTTTAATTATTATTCAATTATTTAAAATTTTCACTATTACTTTCACTTGTTTAGCAAAATAAAAACATGTTAATTGTTAATTATTAAAACAATTAAACTTACTGTTACATACATGGTGTACATAAAATTTACCTGTAACACACAACATCAAAATACATAAATACATTGACATTAATACAATTAAAAATATACAATCCAACTTCTTATTTTATCATTAATCAAAATCAGTCCATAAGCAGTCCATTTCAAAATCACTTTTCACATATATAAATGTTCATTACACAATAAAACAATGTATCCTCCATCATTGAATAACATTCTAATCTTAGGTCGATACAACATATTTTTTATCATATAAATGATATTATTATTATTTTGCCAAACATTATGCCACTGACTTGTTATAATATTATTATATACACACCACCAAAATCAGTAAAATTCCATTTTTAAATTAACGAATAAGGCCTTTTCGAAATATTAAAATTTCATCATCAGTTCATACACTGTAATGTTCCTGTTAAAGAAAAACATCATAACAGGAACATTACAGTGTATGAACTGATGATGAAATTTTAATATTTTGAAAAGGCCTTATTCGTTAATTTAAAAATGGAATTTTACTGATTTTGGTGGTGTGTATATAATGATATTATTATTATTTATATAATATTTGTTTAAACTTTCATACTCTTCCACAATCTCATTTCCAGAATTAATAGGTTTATTCTGTAACTTTTTATCATATACCATGTCACGATCGGGTATGGTTCTGTCTACCTCAGTATTATCTGTCATAATCATATAAGTCATATAGTCATCATAACTGTCTACTGCTACACCCGTTACTTCCCAAGGTAAGTAATTGTTATCATTATTATCACCATCTACTATTATTGTTATTTCAATTTTACTACAAGGTAAGTATTTACTATAATTATCCACCATCTCTACTACTAACCTTTCTACAAATTCTCTATACTTTCTATTTACTTTAAAGATCTCTATTACGCTCTTTCTCTCTCTCTCTCAATATATTTCTCACCATAACACCAAGCTATACTCTCTCTCTCCAAATATGCAAGGGTTACTAACTCATAATTACTGCACCACCTATGAGGTACACAAAAACACCAAGGAACTCTATTTGTAGACCTTTCGTCTCCCAAATATAAATCTAAGGAACTCTCGTCCTTATTAAAAATACGTGAAGACTTGACTTCACCCCCTACTGCAACATCAAGGGAAAATTCTACCCCCTACACCCCTTTTACAAATATACTTTCTCTCAGCTCCCTTTCTTTCTCAACACACACAAACATCTCATTATCACTCCCAATATTCTCATTATCATTTTCTAACACCATATTCTTAACTATATCATTGTTACTACCTGTAAACTCATTATTCAAATTATCATTGTTACTCAACTTGTTAGCACTTAAACTAACACTATTTTCTGTAAATGTATTATCATTACTACCACCACTTTTATTCTTGTAATTCTCGTCTACTTTACTCTTCGGTATATCAAATATCTCGTCTACTAACGTGACATTTTTTTCTGCCATTTTATCGAAATGAGCATGCATTTCGTCTATTCTTTTATCAAAGTGACAATTTCGTCTTTTAATTTCAGTCTTTAATTCATCAAACTTTACATCAAAACTAATTCTGATTTCATTTTTCTGCTCGTTAAATTGTTTATCAAAATTATCGAATCTTACACTCTGTTCTACAAATTTGTCATTCAAGTTAGTATATTTAACATTAGAATCAATTTTTTGCTCATCTAACTTTAACAGTAATTGCATCATTGCACTAATCTCATCTGTTTTACTTTCGTCTTGAGTTGAGACGGGGGTTAATGGAACTGGATTTAACTCAGTGTCTCTGGTTTCACTGATCTGACTAATTGGGTTCAATTTAACGTCCATCTCACTCGTAACTGTTTCGTCTACATCACTTTTATCAGTATTCATTTTGCTTGCAAAATACACGCATGCATATAACCTTATAACATAACCTATCTTCGATTACGCTTACGTATTTAAAATTATGTCTATTTTTCAGATAACTTTTCCGCTCTCTCCGTAGGCTTACCCACATAAAATAAAATTTTAAGTAGTGTCCCTGTTCGCGAAAGCCAATGTTATATTATTTTATTACTGCCAATAAAACTTACTTAACAATTACTGAATAATTTCAAATATCGGGCGCCATCTTGTGATATACCTTTGAACTTACCTTTAGGCCAGAATTCGGTTAAGCGAACCAGATAATAGCGGAAGGTGTTATCTGAAATAATTCACTCGTTTTTGTTTTGTTTGTTACCATTGACATTACCCTTTTTATTTATATAATATGGAATTTACTTACATAAGACATTACTACGTGAAACAAACAAGCTATTATCCGCCAGGTGGCGCCATTCAATTCTTCAAGTTAAATTTCCCCTTATCTATTTCACAAGCCCTCCAAAATACATAGGTATTATCTTATTGAAATATTTAACATATTAAACATGTATATAGATATATAGGCATTTATTTTGCACAACCCAGCACTTTATAATAATATCATTCACTCTTTCTCTCTCTCTCTCTCTGGTACAATTATTATTATTATGAGCTCATTTCACTTTACGGTATACCAATTTAGTTAATGAATTTACTGAATTTTGGTCATTTTAAAAATTTTTGAATATAAAATTAATTTTGAGTATTAAAATTTGATATACAATTTGTTGTAGCTGGTACTTAGCTGCACTGTTGGGTTAAAGGCATCGAACACTTCGAATCCTTCAATTGCATGTGCAAAAATCTGAACTGTCACATCGTCTTAGGGCACACGCCCTCTCTTTGTAGCATCCCCCCTCGGATCACACTTTTGCCAGATTCTTTGATCGTGAATTTCAAAAGTTCGTGAATTTCGATGACATTAATTCAAAAGTTGTTACGGTACCACACTTATTAAACCACTTTTGGTGGTGTAAAATTTAAATAACTACACTTAGTGAATACGCCGGCCGTGAATAGCCGGCTGGCTCACTTCACGGTCCAGGCGAAAATGACACAGTTTCATAACTGTGTATTGCAGAGGTGGGGCAAAACTACGTCACTGGCTCTTTGTTTGAACGGCCAAGCCCAGTCGAATACACAGCGCCTTGCACTCTTTGCGTCTGACGTAAACATGGGTTGGTCTTGTTTACTACTCATTGTGACAAACAGTTTTTTGTTACATTTGTAATTTTCCACTGAATTAGACATAAATCCTGTTAACTTAGTTTTGTGTTGTTGACAATTCTCACCAAAACTTTATAGGGAATACAAAATAAAATTATTATTATTAAAAATTGTTATTAAATAAAAATACAATAATTATGTTTTTGGAAACATAGGTTTACAAAATTATTATGGTACCAGAATTGTACCGTCACATGTATTGATGGTCTGATTATTGCTACAATTGCTGTTCTGTATGGCTTATGATGTACATTATATTCACTTAACAGAAATAACTAATTTCATGACTTAGAGATTTTAAAAGTAGAATATTTTAAATGTAGTAATGTGTATGCATTTGTTTCTGTAATTAATTTACATTTCAAGTAATTAATATTTTATGTAACTTGTTTTTATGTACCTAGTATTTCTAGTAATTAATATTTCCTGATGAGTTTTTCTTTTTTATTCAGAGTATGTATAGTAGGTCAACATGATTGTATGATATGCTCATGACATGGGGAATTGATATGTAATTATTTTGAAATGTAATGTATGTTAGATTAAGTTGTATTTTTTTGTGTGTTTTATATGTATAACATGTACCTACAATTTTGTTTAATTTTGGTGTTTTATGTAATTTACTTTGAACCATGTGTATTATGATGAATTTATGTATGTACACCATATTTGAAAAGTAGTTTGAAAATTATTTGGATTTAACGTTGATAATGAAATTGGAGATGGAACTTAGTGTACTTTGAGAAGCAGTTAAATAATTTTAGATGAGTTAATGGAAATGAAAATTTTTGAATGACACATTAATTAAAATTTAGACCAGGTAAATTAATTAAAAAATAGTTGATGCTTTTAATAATTATTTCGAAAAAAAAAAAATTGAAATTTGGTAATTGAAGATGATAGTTGACAGGTTAGGATCGAATTTTTTCATTTGAATTGGTAACTGTATTTGAGTAATTTTGAAGCAAATCTGAAGATTTTGGAATTTTTTATTTTTTTTTTAAATTCTTTTTTATGTTTCAGACCGGACAGGTCAACATGTATAGTAAATAACAAATGTTTACACTACTGTTAAGAATATATAGGTATGATTAAGTATAAACAAGAACCAATGCTTTGCTTTCAGCGAACCAATACAATTATTTACAATTAAAGGGAAACACATCAGTGGAGGATGTGGAAGAACGAAAGGACAGTTATTAGATATTTTTACTGAATGTTTAAAAGCCAAGTGATACTGTGGGGCTTACCTGTTCTGACCGACGTGTCGGAGCAGCGAAGTCTCGGGTCTGTTTGACTTTGTGGTGTTGGGATTCTCTCGAAGAAAGTCCAGCAAAGTCGGATAGATGTTTTCACAGCCACTTGACTAGGGGGGTAGTTAAACCCAGTGTTTGTGATAAAGGATTAAAGGGGGGGTTATGGCTCCACATCCGCACTGATCCCTTTAGGTTAGGCAATGAGTTTTTATGCTCTTGGGCATAAAACCTCTCATTGGGGAGGGGGGTGCTGTAAATGTGTCAAAAAGGGGGCTTTTATTTTTTATTAAATTTATTTAAATTTCTTTAGTATCATCATTGCAAGTACCATGTGAAATAGTGTTGGATTCAAACAATGAACGATAACATAACTTTTTGGGCTGGGTGTAGTCGGAGAACGCAATACTTGGTTGTGAACCGAATAATTGTCACGTATTGTGTGCGCGTGCACGTGCACGAGCCCGGGCACACCTTCTACGCACAACAGTTGGAACCAACGCTACAAAAATGGCTAAGCAGAAAGATTTTCTTGCCATGTGCTTTGGAGATGGAGGAAATCAACGTAGAGGCTCCACCCACCCAAGCCTCTAATATCGTCACCGCCTAACGTCGCTAGTTAACTTGGCACATGGACAGTCCATGTATACTTCCATGTACGGCGACGAAAAAGTCGCAGTCTGACGGCAGTGCCTTCCCGTTCATCAACAAGGTATAGTGGGGAGTCTTGTTCTCACTGTTAGCCCAGCCATCACACCGGCCGGTGGTATTAGACTCGACTCATAAAAAACTGAGTCTAATTTTAATAAAATGTATTGAATTTCATCAAATGTGATAGAAGAATAAATTCGGAGTCAATAAGACAAGAACAATGAACAAAATTTAATGATATTCAGTGAAAGTGCGTAAACACGCCGTGACGCAACGGCGTTGGACCACGTAAGTTTTGAATACGCAAGTTTTTTTTATAGATGGGCGAAGAAAATAACAGTTAAAAATTAGATTCATTTTGGGCATAAAATAAAAAGAAAATAAAATGAGATCTCAAATAATTTTGTATGTGAGTCGTGTGTGTATATTGTAGCATGACAGATAATCCACTAAGTAATAATTCCATTATGATCATAAATAAATTTAAATTACATTAACTCAAAAGAAAATTCAAAGGAAAATAATTGAATATCAAATGAAAATAATTAAACATCACAGAAAAATACCACCATAAAGGACAAAAGTAAGCTTAAATCATAAAAATGCAACAATAAAGTATCAAGAAAATTAAATCCGAAGAAACTAAATAAAATCAGGATAATACCCAGGTAGGATAGGAGCAGGTAATAAAGAAGAGACCCCGAACCAACCAATGGACACAAAATAAAACTAACTTACCTTGGAAAACCCAAGAAAGAAGAAATGAAGAAAAGAAGATGTAGGAAGGGAGAACTACGAGGAATACCCATGAAAAAACCTATTCCTAACAATAACAAACCCCGAACCAAATTTTAATGTCACCCCAAGAAAGTATAACACCCCAAAACCTCATAGAAATGTAAAATAATTATAAACAAAAGTGTTTAGTAGTGTGAATAGAAGTGCACCAACTAAAGTTATTATGTAATAAAATAAACAAATCTTCACAGTCCCTTATAACTAAAAGTTTGGTCTTAGAATATTGTAAAACTCAAATATAAATAAGCACCAACAGTGTAAGTGTACCAGTGCAAGTGATTTCTATATAATAAACTTCAAGTAAAGGTGTAACTGATATTTTAACTATGTACAATTAAATAACTTTGCGTTTGATATAATTACAGAGATGACATGTCATGAAATATTGTTGTGAAAATATTTCTAATGTTTCATAGAAGAGGCCACTTTTTATCAAAAAACATTCTTTGAAATGTAAATGATAAAGAGAGCAGATGGGGAATAATTACTGTGACAAGGGATTAAAATATAATACACAATATAAACAGAAAGGACTGTAATTAAATTAAGTTTAACAGAAAAAAATAAAAATCAAATGGCTAATTAGGTTTGTGTTTAAAGCCATGAACTCCACATTTCAAAGTGGTAGTAGAATAAGAATTATAATTAGTATAAGAATGTTTATTATGTATAACAGTGTTCATACAGACTAAAGTATCTCTGTATGTATACCATACTAGTTTGTAAAATGATTGTTATGTAATTCTAAAAAAAATAGTTGAAACTAAAATGTCTAACTTTAAAGACTAATGATTAATTTTCAATATTGTTTTTGTAGTATGAGCAGGAATACAATGCTACATGTTCCAATAGTTATATAAGGAAATTTTATTTAATATTGTGTTAACTTTAGAAAGTCAGAAGGGGTATAGAAATAACATTATTCAAAAACCAGTATATGTAAAACAATAGAATCTAGGCCAAATAAGAAATTCCAAATAACATTATAATTGAGTAAGGAAGTTAAATAAACCAAGTAAACTAATGAGATTTATATAAGGTGAATCAATCACCAACTACTATAACTGAAACTATACTTTAAAAGAGTAATATAAAAAGATGTATAAAATTATTAAAAAATTTCAAAATGTAATACCTAATAATTTCAGAGGAGGAATAGTAAATTCATGAATTATAACTAAAAGAATGATCAATTGATAAATTTGTAAGAAATTAAGGAAAGTAAAGATTTATATCAATCTGAAATTTATTATAATCATATTTATAACACATAAGATGGCTAAAATTTTGGAGCAGATATTGAGCCTATATTTCCAAAATGACAGAAATATAGCAATTTTGACAAAAAACTTTATAAAGATGGACTATTGTATGTCAAATTAAGCAGAAGGAGTTAAAGAGACCAATTATGTATTTACTAGTTCATGAAAGTAATCAATAACCAAAATATATTCTGAATATAATGTATTGTAATCACATGCATAGGAAGTGAATAATAATTGAAACAATACTTTTCTAATATTAACTTGGCAAGATATTTCAGAAGACGAAGGAAGTAAAACAGTTCTTAATTAACATTCGAAGCGAACGGTTGATTTAAGCTCGCGCTAAGAACCTATATAGCGAATACTTTAATGGCGAATACAAGTTAAGCCTATCATGCAGTGAAAAACCGAGAGTTACCGAAATTAGTATATTAAACTTAAAATCAATGAACACGACCACCACAAACAATGAAAACAATTAATACGGAACAGAATATAAGTGAAATAAACTAATAAAACTATAAAACACGAAATATATCATAACCAAACGAACTTCACATTTTTCATCAGACACGTAGACAAAGTGAACACACCTAATACCAAACATTTAAAGTCAGTGAACACAGAACACTTAACCAGGACACCTCTAACAACACAATAGACATTATTCAATATTGCGGAAACGAGGAAGCAGTGGTGAAGGCATCTTTATTGTAAGAAAATTTCACTACGTCGATTCCAGTTTTACCGAACAGCGAACAAGCAGCCATTTTGAGAAATCCCATCATGCAAAGCGTCCACCAGGAATGAGATCTGTCGTCACGGCAATTGGTTTGACTTTTCAATTTTATAAACATTATATATAATAAACTAATTTTGTAATTGAGTAGCCTAGTTTCAAAACCAGCCACATCCGAAAATTTTCGATTTTGATTTTTTAGTGTATTTGACAAGTTATTCACTCAATACATGCAGTAAAACAAAATTTGTGCTTCAAATCTAGCTACATCACAAGAAAACTGATTGAGAATATCTTGATGTGTTTCAAAATCAGCCACATCCAGTTAGTTGCAGCAGTGTCCACTAGGAGCTCTGCTTAAGGCATTTATTAAACAGTTGTTGATTTGCTTTGGAGGTTATGAGGTATTGAATTATTTCTGTATTTATTCGTTTGAGTATTGTTGATTGTCTAATTTATAATTAAGTGTTAATTCGAAAAATGGAAAAGTTTCCTGAAGTGGAAGATAATTATACTAGGAAACGTAAAGTGAACAAACAAAACTGGGAAACTGAAAAACAGAAGCGAACAAGGTAAATTCTGTTATTTGTTACTTTCAAGTGCCATTTAGCTGAACCATACAACCAATTATATTTTGTCTAATTTCACAATACAGTATTATGTAATGTTTTTTGTTAGCCTGTTTGGTTTAATTTCCTATTTAGTTGTTAGTTGTCTGAAATTATTGTTGGGTTAAACATAATATTACTATTATCAGTCAATAGGTTATAATAAAAATAAATTTGTATAATTTCTAATGAAGCAGTTAACACTAAAGTATGTCCTATTCTGTTTACTTTCAGGTATTCTGCACCTGGTTTGTTAAACAAAATAAATTGTAACCATGACAAAAAAGGGAATACTTACAAATGTGTTGATGTATCACATGCAGATCAAGTTAATTTTCATCAGGCATTTTATTCTGAACCTAATAAACAATTGCAGGATAGTCTTATTCCAAAATACACTGATACAGTAAAACCGTCTCGTAATAGATCTACGAATGAAGAACGAGGAGACAAAAGTAAGACAATAAGATATTATGTTCCAAAAAGGACTCAAAAGACAGATTACAAGTTTGTAGACAAACATTTTTATCTACTCTTTTATTATCTAAAAACAGAGTGCAGGGTGTTGTCAATAGACATTTTGTTACTGGTAATGCTCCAAACGAATCAAGAGGAGGAGATAGGAAGCAGCAAATGTATGCAAGTAGAAAAAAAGCTGTAATTGAATTTATAAAAAAATTTCGTGTCATAGACAGTCATTATTGTAGGGACAAAGTGACAAGCAGAGTATATTTAAGTAGTGACCTTAACATTCACAAGATGTGGAAGATGTACAATGAAGAAAACAATCATTTACCAGTAAAAGAATGGTATTTTAGAAACATTTTTTGTACAAAATTTAATATAGGTTTTGGGACACCTGCTACCGATGAATGTTCTACCTGTCTATCACTAACAGAAAGAATCAAACATTCAGATAATGATTTACGTAAACAGGAATTAAATTCAAAAAAAGAAGTACATTTAATGAAAGCCAAAGAGTTTTATAAAAAACTTCAGGATAAACGAAATGAAGTACTAGTTATATCACTAGACTGTCAGAAAAACCAAGTGTTACCTCGTGTTAGCGATCAGAGTGCTTATTACTCACGACAGATCTATTTGTATAATTTGACTATAGTAATTGGACATTCTAAAAGTCCGCAAAACAAAGAAAATGATTTTAATTATTACTGGTGTGAAACTGAACATTCGAGAGGTTCTAATGAAGTTGCTTCGGCTCTTCATAATCTCCTATGTACAAAATTAAATATTCCTCCAACTGTGGAAATTTTGAGAATCGCATCCGACAGGTGCGGTGCTCAAAATAAAAACACAATTATGATGGGTATGCTGGCAGTATGGTTTCTTAGAAATGCACCAAATAACATGAAATTAATTGAGTTTGTGTTTCCCATTGTCGGCCACTCGTTTCTACCTTCTGATAGGGGTTTTGCCCGTATTGAAAAGGTTATCAAAAAGAAAACAGTCATAACAGACCCTAAAGAATATGCAGATATTTTTTCCGAGTTTGGCACGACTATACATTTAGCAGGTGTTTATGACTGGAAGAGTGTCGTGCAAGAGGTATTTAAGACACCTGGCCTGTGGCATTTTCACTTCAATAAGTGCAAAAGAATTTTATTTCGAAAGTGTAAAAAACAACAAAATGTGCTGATCAAAGGAGAGGTAAACTATAACTCAGACTTTTGTAATTACAACAAAAGTGTTTGTAAGAAAAGCAAGACTGTTTTTCACATTAATTGTCCTGAATTGATACCAGTACATTCAAATTTATCAGCAGTAAAACTTAACGACGTTAACAACTTATTAAAGAAACATTTTGGTGACCAGTGGGTGGAATTAGATTCTTTAATATTTTATAAAAATGCACTTCTTTTGGGCACAGATAGTACTGATAACAATGAACAAGAACACTGCATTGAAAATAATAAATAGAACAGCTGATGATTAATTTTAGTTCAAGAAGAAATTTTTTATAACAATATAAAATTAAGTTTATGTAATGACTTTTTTATGTCAATACAAATATTTGAAAGAATAATTATTATTACTTTTTTAATGTATTGCAAAATGTTTATGTTTATTTATATTAAAATATTTTAACATTACAATGAAAATTACCCAATGATGTTTATGTATTTTAGTGAAGAATATCTTTATCATTATATGATTAATTTTATTTCAATTTTTTTCTTATTGGATTTCACTACTAAATATTTCAAAGATTAATTATTTTCACTTTTTGGTTCAATTTATTGTAAAGTATGTACTTTTTTTAATAAATGTAATATTATTTTGTGGTCAGAAGTAAACTTTTTTGTTTCAAAACCAGCCAAGTCCCAAATTCTGTTTCAAATTCAGCCACATCCAAACAAAAAATTGGGTTTTCTGCTAAACGTAAATAGTTATCAAAATAAAATTTTTACTATTTGATTAGAAGTGACTTAACTAATATATAACGAAAAAACCAACATTTTAGCTGTGAAAGTGTTACTGCTACCAGTTTTTTTGCTTTCCTGAAAAATTTAATGAAATGGATGTGGCTGGTTTTGAAACTAGGCTACTCAATTATTAATTATTAAGATTTATTTTGTGAATGTTATACTTTCTATACTTGTCCTTTCTCTGACTATTATAATTATAACCGTTCAGAGAACCATTCGAAAATATTTGTATAATATAACATGTATTGATAATCGATTACCCCTGTGAAAGAGTCGAGCTTTATCTAATAATCGATTTTAAATCGATATTCTAACAAATAATTGTCAAGAAATAATAATCATTCAACTATCTGGTTTTAAATTTATTTCACAAGTTAATATAAGAGTTTTAATTAACCACAGGACTAACAGAAAGGCGACCATTACTCAAGGGGAGTAATATACAAAAGAAAGAAGAAAATCGCCAATCGATTAGTGAAGTGAGACAATCTTATTAACTCCAGATTTATTTACAGTGAATCAGGAGCGAATTTATTGACACAAATAACTTACAGAATTTTAAAATTTCAACAAAACCTCATTAAAAAAATTATTTATTAAATATTTACATTAAAACAAAACATTAAAATATATTCTGAATATAATGTACTTTGAATCACATGCATAGGAAGTGATTTATATTTTAAACAATGCTTTTCTAATATTAACTTGGCAAGATATTTCAGGAGACGAAGGAAGTAAAACAGTTCTTAATTAACATTCGAAGCGAACGGTTGATTTAAGCCCGCGCTAAGAACCTATATAGTGTATATTTTAATGGCGTATAAAGGTTAAGCATTTCATGCAGTGAAACAACCGAGAGTTACCGAAATTGGTATATTAAACATAAAATCAGTGAACAACACCACCACAAACAGTGAAAACAAACCATACATAACCGAATACAAGTGAAATAAACCTATAAAACTAGCAAACATTAATAATCCACATTACAAACGAACTTCAAGATTTTTCGCCACACACAGACAAAAGTGAACACACATAATACAAACATTTAATCAGTGAACACGGAACACTTAACCAGGAACCTCTCACAACACAATAGACATTATTCAATACCGCAGAAACAAGGAAGAAGTTGAGAAGGCAACTTTGTCAGAAATTCCAGCCACACCATTCTCGGTTTACTTCAACAACGAGGCGGCGGCCATGATGGTTCCGTGATGCAAAGCGAACTCTCCTGATTGGATTCAGCATTCGGCATTGGTTTGACAATTTCAATATTATAAATATTATATATCATAAATAACTTTGTCATTTATTAATTATTAAGATTTATTTTGTGAATGTTATACTTTCTATACTTGTCCCTTCTCTGACTATTATAATTATAACCGTTCAAAGAACCATTCGAAAATATTTATATAATATAACCTGTATTGAGAATCGATTACCCCTGTGAAAGAGTTGAGCTTTATATAATCATCGATTTTAAATCGATATTCTCACAAACTAGACAATAAATAATAATAATTCAACTATCTGGTTTTAAATTTATTTCACAAAGTAATATAAGAGTTTTAATTAACCACAGGACTAATTGGAAGGCGACCATTACTAAAGGAGAGTAATATACTTGAGATTCGAAGAAAATCGCCAATCGATTAGTGAAGTGAGACAATCTTATTAACTCCGGATTTATTTACAGTTAACCAGAAGTGAATATATCGACATAAAAAACTTACAGAATTTTAAATTTTTGACGAAACCACATTACAAGAATTATTTATTAATTATGTAAACAATAAACAAACATAAAAATTTTTTAAATTAAAATAAAATTTTTTTTAAATTTTTGTACAGAACAAAAATATTTATTTGTAACCACTAAAGGTCTTGTTACAATATAAAAAAAAAAAAAAAGGTATTGGTTCTCTTAGAATGATAGATGTTAGACAGTTAAAGTTTTTATGTGGATAAAAATGATAATGATATATTTCATATGTTAAAAAATAACTATATAACTATTACATTATATATTATTATATATTATCTTCTATATTACATTATTTCCCAATAATGTGAAAGGGTTTACATGTGTTTATATTTCATGCGTAGAAAGAAGTTTGAATAATAAATGTCACATTAATACAAAATAAAATGTTATCTACTATATTATATAATTTGTTAAACAAGTTATTTGCAAACACCTCATTTCATTTGCTGCACTGATCAGTTCGTCGTACGAATGGGGTTAGTCCACCACCAGAGATCCAGCCGACACATATATAAGAACTTAAGGTAGGTGGAAGTACAAACTTTTTATATTATCAAATTTAAATATAAAGTTACACAGAGAGGTTAGATATTACGAGAGTTAATAATATTGAATACTTACCTTGTGAAATAGGTAGTACAGCAAATGATGATAAGGTTGGGGATATTGATTACTTACCTTGTGAGAGAACTGATGTAGTAAGTGAATATAACTTACCTGATGTTAACGGAAAATATTAATGGAGAATTTACTATACCCAATGTTGACAGGAATTTTGAATTGATAGTATGCAATAATATTTGTAGTTACTATATTGATACAATGGAAAAAAGTAATGATAATGATTATTATAATTATAATAATAAAAATGTGTCTGTAATTGTAAATGAGTGGTGTAGACGTAAAACCAGGTTATTATACGATGATGGGGGGTAAACAATTAATGTTTATGAACGTTTAACTATGTAAGTAGTGGTTTTGAATTGGACTGTTTTATGTAATGAGGTGTGGTAAACAAATGATATGAAGAAAAATTGTAAATAAATTTATGTAATAGGTTATGTTGCACTTTGTAGGTAAGGTAAACAATATGTGTACGTAGTAGGAACCGATTTCAAGGATGATAATAATAATAATATTTTATCAAACTAAACAAATAATGAGAATAATTATGAAGGTGATAATAAATGAATTATAATAGTTTTGACTATTGTACGTAATTAAAGTAACTTGGTGTTGTAAAAAACTGATTGAGATGAATTAGTTAATTAATTAATGAGGTATAAATAGATTTTGATAATGAATTTGAACTTTATTTATAAGATTTAAACTTGATAATAAACAGTAAATGAGTCAAAATAAAAATGTGTTTAGTTGTGGAGTCATATGGTTGTTATATAATGTATCAGAAAGTACATATGGGTATTATGTAGTTGTTGTAATGTGTAACTTTATTTACAATCTGGTATTTATTAATTAACTAAATTGAAACTTCCACTTACCTTCAACCTTCGATCTGGCCGGATCGCATCGTGGGGACGAACCCCGTTCGTTCGACGAACTTGACAGCACATCAAATGAAATAAGGTTTTGAAGGAAGTTACATACCAAAATTTATCATTAGAAAGATAATGATTTTTATTTTTTATGATTGTGAAACATTTTAAACATGTATAAGATCAGAACAAAATTGTTATTCTCTCTCCTGGCTTTTTAAATTTTGCATTACAACTTTGGAAAAGTATGATGATAACTACGAAAACATAATAATTACCTTACCTTATTTATAGTACATACAAACAAACAGCGCAGCCTGCCGTTCTCACATACATACAATTTAATTTTTAAAAACCCCAGACCATCTTTTAATACCCCACAGCCCTTAAAACCTTTGTTGGAATAAAACCCGCCGGCAACGTGGTTTTCGCGCGCACTCATTATTACTCTTTTAGATTTCTTTTTTGGTGTCCAAAAAAATATATAAATATGTTCTCCACTTTTTAATCGACCGCGGTCACATAATTTTTACTGTTATTTCACTTTTTTCTGGTACAATATGGAATTTTGTAAAGAGCCTACTTGGCTCGGTCCGGCGCCAGAACAATCAGTTAACGAACTGGGCAAAGAGTCTATTTGGGGCGGACGGATGTTCATGCCTGCCGCGAACGAATTTCGTCGTCGCTCACAGCCTGAAGTGTGGCAGTTGAGTGACTATGTGCCTGATACATAGTAGTTTTTGCTGTGTTTTACGCCGACGATATTTAGGCGCTTCTGGCTTGATGTCACAAAAGAGGCGGACCTTAAGTTTCATATCCTTCAGCTCGGGTTGTAGGTCTCATAAAACTTCATCTCTGCGCCATTTTCGATAGCGTCGGTTGATCTGCTTAGCGTCCCCGCCCGCGCACATGCTCGTGTGATGGATACGAGCGCATGGTCATATTCTCGCACAGTTCTTGGAAACCTGAGGTGGCTGCATACCTCGGTACCGATTGCACAATGCTATTACGTCTTGCCTTGGTTATAAACTGTTCTCTACACGTGGTCTGTCACAATGGAATAAAATTTACACAATATTTTTTATAAATCCCCGAAATGAAATAAAATAAAAATACCCACAAATTTGGACCGTTACAATACCCCCTCAATGAGAGGTCTTCTGTCCAAAACAGAAGAAATCTCATTGATAAAACCCCTAAGAGGACCGGTGAGGAACTGGTGCCAACAACCCCCTTTTGTTCTTACACGTCATGGGTAACCGACCCCCCCTGGCTTGGCGACCATGGACGCATCTGAACGACATCACTGGACTTCTCTGTGCGAGATCCCAACACCGAAAAATCGAACAGACACGCACCACAGCGCACCTTACCTTCTATCATGCTACCCCCAAAAATCCTCAATCCCTGGCTTAGATTATGCCAGATCCTCAGCCGATATGTTCCCCTTATATGCAAGCTGGGCTGCCTTTAGCAGATACTGGGCTCACACACACAACTATTCTACATATCGTAAAGTTAACATATTCTTCAACGTTTACTATTTCATCTAAGTGAAAAATCCAAAATTCAAACTAAAATATTTTATCAAAAAATTCTCTTCCTTAGTTTTTTTGCTATCAAAAAATTAAATCAATTGAACATCTCTTAAAATACGTAACATCCTTAAACTAACATGGATTACACCTAGAATCTAACAATACGATTCAATACAATAGTTCCATAATAACAAACACGCTTAGTACCCAGACAACACAATAATCAGAGTTTAAAATATCCATTAGCTGGCAGGCGCGAAATCAAGAAAAAAAATTTTTTTTTTTTCAAAATCCCAAGAAAAATTTTAAATTCAAAAATTTAAATTTCTTAAAATATTTTCTTTTTTCCATATAGAAATCATTTAAAGTTTATTCACATTGATTAAAAACAAAAGTTGGATTAGCTTCCATGCTAAACATGCCTAGTATATGACCTCACTATCAGCTGATCAAAACTAGGTCAAGTCCAGAACCTTGACCTACATACGTTATATACCAGTTCTATCTGAAAATACTCTTAACATCTGTAAAATTCTCTCTTAAAACACAAAAACATAATAAAATAAAACCTTTAAAATAACAAAATATTATTATAATTAACAATCAAATTGACATTTAAATTATTCAAATAAGCACTTTCTAACTTTACATTTCCAAATTCTATCAAAAAATTTTGTCACCGGTTGCAATTAAAAAAAAATTATATTTTTATTCTAAATCTCTTTCTGTATTATTCGCTCCTTCCCTTGCTTTGGGTGATTTAATTATTTATACTCATTTAATTAACTACTTGATCTGTATACATACATCATCTTTACCTCTCTCTGACTCTAACCACTAACAACTTAAACTATCAGGACACCCATCTCTATTAAAACATCTTATCAAACACTCTCTAACCCCAACTTATCATGAAACTCAAATTGCCACCTTCTCTCGATATATATATATATATATATATATATATATAAATACTCTCTAACCCTTTGTACTTAGGATAAGTGTTCCCCCCCCAAAAGCTCATTTCCCTTATCTGGTTCCTGGATTCTACCTAAGGCAACCCCTTCCCACTAAATCGGTCCCTTCTCGTCCCAACCATTTTGTTGTGGACTCCCGCATTACACTACCCCTTATTACAAAATTACCATCCCCAAAATCTCAATCTTATTACCTCACTTCAACTACAACAAAATAACATCATCAATTATAAACAATATATCACTCACAACTCTACATATATTCCCCATAACTACTGTGTCAACATCAATACTCAAATTCTATTACATTACCTCATAACAACATTACATTACTTCAAAACAATATTTCGATCTTTACTACCATTTCAACTTTAACTTGGACTGATCTACATGTCCCACAAAATATTTATCACCCATAAACTATCTCTTATTAACTTTCACAAATTATTTACTCTGAACTTTTGCAATAGCATCTTTAACACATTAAAACCTTACATATGACATTAATTACCTTGAACATCTATAAACAATTTTACAGTGACCCTTTACTACCGATCAGCTGACACTCCTAGCTAATTGTAAACACATTTCAAAATTGTGCAAATTACATGAAATATATATGATTATCAATCCTTACTTCTAACATCCTTGTTTCCCCTTTTTCTGACTCTAGTAATTTATGTTAACCGCCTGCCAGTCGGTTTAGATATCTACTTAGTTTCAAAAATACACACATCATATAAAACATATACTTTTTTTTTTCAATTCTTATATCTACCCTACTACAATAAAATACTACATTTAACAAAATATAGAATGAACACCTTATAGTGAATGTATGAGCATCTAGTGATTTAAGCGGAACACAAGCATTTTTATTAGATCAAAATTAGAGTTAGCAATTTTTATGTTATAAATTTGAATTCGTGGCTCATCTGAGCCACCTCCCATCCACACACGCTATTGAAATTTATGTAAGACTGTAGCGCCTTTTTGCTTCCACAAAGACTGCATATTTGGAGGAATTTGACATCTCCGTGTCTTTGCTTCGGCAGTTACATTTAAAAATTTTTTGAATATCAACATATCCTTGGTTATATTTAAACGCCCTTAAAACGGGTCTACCACCTGGCTATGCTGTCCCCACGCGGACAGAGTGGCAGCCGCTGTTCCATAGTTCCTGGATTTCCCCTAATTTCACCCCCCATTTAATTTCTATTATAAACCAATTTCAAGCCAGCTATGGTCAAGGGACTTGATATGGCCATAGCTGACCGCTAGCCAAATCCACGATTATTGCTGGTAAGGCAGTAACCGCCCGAAAAGTCAGGGAAATCTAACTTGCATTTCAATGCCTGTTCTACATTAAAATCTTTGTTATGTGCGGCACGAACGTCTATCAGTGTACAAATTAAATTTGTACGAAAAGGTGTGCCGCACATTTTTTGCCATTCGGCCTCCGATGGAGGTAACACTCTCTGTTACCCCCAACCCATTCCACTACCTACTGGGGCACAGGCCACCCCAGCGATAGCGCCTTAATAACTAAACAATAATGATAATGAACTAAAACTTTCTATTATTGCAGTTCCACACTCCACTGTTCTATCACTTCTTTGAGCACCAATCTACCCCCCAAAATTACCCCCACATCTTGTATTGACAACAAGTTTTTATTTTATTTCACATTCTTCCAAACGTTCCCGTGCTCACTGATACTAAAACTTGACAATTATATTTGGTCACTTAATTCTAAAATTTATTTAAATTTAAATTATAAACATCCAAAATATTTTTTTTTGGGTTCTTTTTTTTTGTTTTTTTGTTTTCAAAAATTTTTTATATTTACATTGGAGGCTGACTAACCTTCCAAAACCATGAATATTGTAGTGGTCAGTATCCCCGCCTGAAATGGGGGTGTTCTTACTATGGGGCAAGTTTGGTGACAAATTAGATCTACTTTGTGAAGTTACTTCCCCTTATACTCAACTCTACTCCCTTACCGCCCTCATTTCTCCAGACCCGCCGTCTAATCTATCGCCAAATCTGCCCCTCAGCAAAACTCTTCATTTCGGCTTAAACAAAACTATTGTCAATGGCTCAACTTTAATTTTGCCATTAACACTGAAAATGTTTAAAATTTGCACGCACTGCCTTTTATTTAGGTGCAGCCTCCATTATGTACAAACAATCTAAGGCAGTGCAGGCACGTGACAGGTACACCAAGACCGCTGCACCTTGAGTGTATTAAAAATAATAATGCGTGTCACGTACCTTTTGGGGTCCCCCTCCCCGTTCAAATGTGTTGTTAGTTTTCTAATTTCAACCAATTTTGGTGGAGCCGGACCATCGTTGTTTTCACCGCCCGAAGGAAGATCCTCCAACCATGGCCCGTCTCCAAGTTCCGAATACCATGGCCAGGACTGGTAAGATCGTGACCGCCCAAAAATGGGGGAGGATCCCTTCTGAAAACATATAGAAAACAATTAAATTTCATTCATACCATTAATCATTGATAAAATCCTTATGCTGACCAAAATAATTTCAAATTTGTACCGTTGTGCGTTCCCACTATCTCCCTCGTCTCTCTGTTCTGCAATACATATGAATTCTTCATTTTTACCTCTATTACCTCGTACGGCCCCTCGTAGAGTAAGAAAAATTTCTTGATCTCCCTATCTTGAGCACTCGATAAATCGTGGCGTCGTACCAATACCAGCTGTCCAACCTCGTACTGTGTCCACTTCCCTTTCATATGATGCCTCTGTTTTCTCTTCTCCCCTTTCGTCAGTAAACTTTCATTCGCTAGCCTAAGTTTTACATCGCGACCAATAGTGTTGGTTTCTGGTGGATACTCAATTAATTGTTCCAAAATTCTCTGTGGACGCGTCCCTTTTACTAACTCATAAGGTGTGAACTCCGTCGACTCGTGGGTGGTGCAGTTAAGCCAATTTTCAATCCTCTGAACACAGAGTGGCCACTCGCTGTGTTTGGCGTGGCAGTATGTTCGGAAAATTCTTCCCAACTCCCTCATGACTCGCTCCGCCTGATTGGACTGCGGATGATACACTGCGGTGTGCTTTGGGATGATACCTTCCCATCCGAGAGTCTGGCGCCATCTTCCACTGATGAACTGTGGTCCATGGTCGGATAATATCACCTTCGGCTTTCCCACGTTGATCATGTAGTCGCGTGTGATCTTCTCACTCAGCACCTTACTTGTTGCTCGCTTCACGCTATATAACCTTACATATTTGGAAAATGTGTCAAGTACAACAAAAATATGCATCACTCCCCCCTACCCTTCGGCAATGGGCCGTACAAATCTACAGCTACTAAATCAAATGGTTTTTCTACCTTAATGTAATTTAATTCTCCTTCTAACCTATAATTTACAACTTTAGACTTCTGACATAGTTCACAAACTCTAAGTATTTTTCGGACGCGTTTTTCCATATTTTTAAATAGACAAGATTCCCTTAATACATTCACACACTTCCTTGCCCCAAAATGCCCGTATCTAAGGTGACAGTCCCACACTATTTTCTCTACTAGCCCGTCAGGTATAACTAACCTCCAATCCCTTTCTCTCCCCTCTACTTTTTTAAACAAACTCCCCTCAAATACTTGAAAATATTGTTTATACCCAAATTCCTCTACATCTGATTCCACACTAGTAATTATCTTATTTAATTTACTATCAGCTCTTTGCATTACATTTATATCCTTCAATTCTTCCCCAAAAAGTTTATCTTCCCGGGATAGTCTATAAATCTCTATTTCTTTAATATCTCTACCCGTTCTATTTCTATCTGTGTCTACTCGTGACAGTGTGTCTGGCACCCTGTTCTCTACACCCTTAATGTATTCCCAAGAAAAATTATACTCTTGAAGAGCTAACACCCACCTGGTTACCTGGCTACCCGGCTGTGTGTGAGTTTACAAGTATTCAGGAACGACAGCGCTTTATGGTCCGTCCTGATGATCGTTTTATTACCCAGCAGATACGTACGGAACTTTTTCACAGCAAAAACTATACTGAGGAGCTCCTTCTCGGTGGTAGTATAGTTACGCTATGCGGCTAGCAACGTCTGGCTGGCGAAGGCAATGGTTTTGTGTTCTTTTGCCTTGTCCTCTTGGTACAGTTCCGCTCCAAGTGCTATATTGCTGGCGTCTGTCTGTAAATAGAAATTCTCATTAAAATTTGGGTGATTCATTAAGATCATATCCACGAACTTGTTCTTGATTTCGCTAAATGCTTCTCTTTCGTTTTCACCCCACCTCCATTGTTTGTTCTTTTGCAGCACTGCGCTGAGTCGGGCCGTCGTCTGGGCGTAGTTTCGCTGGAACTTCTTGTAAAAATTACAGAGACCAAGAAAACTTTGTAATTGTTTTATATTTTTAGGCTCCGGGAACGTCAGGATGGATTCTACTTTATCCGGATTAGCACGTATTCTGGTGGGTGTTATGATGAAACCTAAAAAATGTATTTCTGTCTGTAAAAATTTTGATTTGTCCCAATTCACCATCAAACCTCCCTGGTACAACTTCTCCAACACATATTCTAAATGTTCGACATGCTCCTCAAACGTTCGTGAAGCTATTAAATATCATCCACATATATGGTTAAAAAAATCTAAGTTATGAGGTTGCAAAATCTCATCAAGACACTTGATAAAGCTGGTTACACTGGTGTTCACTTCAAACGGTAGTCTTTTGAACTGATAATTTTTTCCGTTGAATAAGAAAGCAGTATATTTCCTACTATTCGCTGCCAACGGAACTTGCCAATACCCGGCGGTTAGGTCTAAAGAGGTCATATATTTTACGCCGCTGAACTTCTGAAAAATTTCTTCTATAGCTTCGGGTGACTCCCAGTCTGGAATAATTATTTGATTGATTTTGCGGGCATCTAAACATAACCTAACTCTACCATCTTTTTTAATCACTACTACTAAGGGGTTAGAATATGGTGATACGGATCGCTCAATTATATCTCCCTCTAACATTTTCTCTAACTCCATCTGAACCGCTCTTCTCTTCGCATATGGCACCGGATAACTTCTTTGCACATAGGGCGCGTGTTCCCTTACCTTTAATTCGCATTCATAGTTTCTTGCCCGCCCTGGTATATCGGCAAACACTTCTCTAAAATTCGCTACTACCCGCCACAACGATTCACGTTGAGAACTCCCTATTACGCCACCCTCACTACAAAATTTAAGTGCTCTCTCATTCCAGAAGTGATCTACATTCTCCTCACACTCTATTTCACTCTCACTACATACATTCATACTGACTTCAGTTTCTTGTTTATTAACCCGATTATGTATCACCCTTACTCCCGAAATTCTTACCGCATCTACCACCCGCTCAAAATTAATACGGGCTGGTTCCACTTCACTATTTAATTCTAACACCCGTTTATGAAAATCAATCACCGCCTTATGTTTGATCAGAAAATCATTTCCCAATATAACCTCAAGATTTAATCCCCATACGACTAGAAGTGTATTATCGTACCCTACCCCGTTAATTATCATATTTAAATGAACTTGTTTGGTGACTCTTTTACTCCTAACTCCCGTAATACCTACAATCGTCACCCCCGCTACTAGCAAAGATGGAATATTTTTATTTATTTCTTTTAACTCATCTAGTACGTGTTCGGAAATAACAGAGATTTCGCTACCTGTATCTATTAAAGTTTTAATCTCCTTACCTTCTATGTTGATTTTCACCTCAGTCAGTCCATTCTCCCGTCTCACTGCTTCGAAGTCTTCTTCCTCCAATAATTCCTCAGATAAATCAGTTATAACAATGTTGTTTCGATATCTGTCATTAATTTGGACCCCAAAAACTTCCGGCGACAACGGTCGGGTCCGGTGTTCCATTGTCTCTCTTAGTTTCCCGCAGATGTGCTCGCCACCGCTGGGTTGTATCCATTTCCACTCCGGTTCACCTGCCTTTCATGGGTGTTGCCTCTCGGCGCTCCTCCTTGGCCCTCTCCCCTTCTTTGGTATGCTTGCTGGTTCTGCGTGGGTTGTGGTCCATGTCGCTGACCCGGTCTCTCTCTTCTGCATCTAAAACAAAAATTTTGTGACGCATAATTCTCCTGTGAACACGCTGGACAAGTCCACATTGGTCCTCGATTATTTTGTTCCCATTTGGGGTATGCCGGTCCATTTGTAGGTCCCCTCGGCGGTCCCTGACTACCTCCATTATTCATATTCTGCTGGTTCTGACGGCGACTCATTTCTTGGTCCCGGATGTTCTGAAACACATCTAAAATGTTCTCCAATTCGCTAATATTGGCTACCTCCCTCGTCATCAGTGTTATTTGTACTTCCCTTGGCAAATGCTTACTTATATGCCTCACGAAGGATCTAAATGGCAATGGCGGTTCTAGGTATTTCGCCTCATTAAATATTCTCATCACATACCCTGTTATATTATTATTGGGCCCCCCCAAAATTCCCGGTTCCCATAATTCTACTACGTAATACTTCTTGGTCTTCTTCAGACCAATATTTATTTCTGAATGCGGCCTCGAAACTTTCAAAACACCCCCATTCAGTTTTGTGCACTTGGGCCCATATCTCCGAACTACCCTTGAAACATTTTAAAATTTTCAATAATTGTACCTCCCAGTTATTAGTACTAAACTTATTGAACTCTCTCACTCTACTTATGAACTGCATAGGATGCACTCTTTTATTATCACAGCTAAATGTTTCTAACTCAACTTCACTGCTTACATCACGAGTCATAATTACTCGCTCGGTAACAGTGTTTACTTGTTGGCTGATGGCCATACTCAATTCATTTTTAACATTCATAATATTTTTTTCAACATTCATTAATTTAAGGTTACTATCAGATTCAAGGTCACTTATTGTATCGTGTATGGTCTTAAATTCAATCTTACAATTATTTTCTATTTCACTTATTTTACTGTTATTATTTTCAATCTGATTCATAGCATAACTAACCTTACATTCAGTATTGGTGTTGCATTCACTGATCTGTTTCTCAACAATTGTGTTTATTACGCTATATTGTTCCGTGATCTGTTTTTCTACTTGATTTGTTATATCATTCTTTATATCAGAAACACGGCACTCTAATTGCTCATTCATGGACTCTGTCAACTGTGATTTCATATTTTCGCAACGTTCATCGATATGTTTATCTAGTACATGACTCAGGTTATCGAATTTTACATTCATACTCTGCTGAAACTGAGTATTCAGGTCTTTAATTTCTTTAGAATTAATCTCGTTTTGAATATTCTGCTGTTCGCATTTTATTTTCTGTTCATCTAATTTATTGTTAAAATCACTTTTCATCTCATTTAAAATTATTTCATTACTATCAAAGTGTTTATTTAATTCTTTAAATTTGTTATTCTGAACATCAAATTTGATATCATTATCATCAAAACGTTTATTAAAATCATTATTTTGTTTATCGAAATTGACTTTCATAAAATCCAATAGGTCATCTAATGACAATTTTTTCTCTTTCGTTTTATTTGATTTGATCAATACCGGAGTAGATTTTGCTTCTGCGTGATCGACTATAATTGACCCAGTTAGGTCGGCGTTAGCTATTGATTGCACGCTCAACTCAGCTGTTGGCCTTGACTGACTTACTTCGCTCACACTTGGTGACGGGTTCATCGAACCAAGGCCACTCTCACTCATAACTGAATCTATTACACTGCTTTTTTCTGTGTTCTCTAACATTTTTAATTGATCTATTTTTTCTTACGTAACAACTACCAATGATTAATCTCTTTTCAAAACCTTATCTTACAACATATATAAAATCAATCTTATACCATAATTACGTAAGTTTGCATGACTACAATTTTGTTTTCATAACCGTACTTCATTCAGTGTACTGTCAAAATATAGGCCGGCGTAATAAAACTTTTTTGTTATATTACATCCTGGTCACGGCACCAATTGTAGCTTTATTTACAATCTGGTATTTATTAATTAACTAAATTGAAACTTCCACTTACCTTCAACCTTCGATCTGGCCGGATCGCATCGTGGGGACGAACCCCGTTCGTTCGACGAACTTGACAGCACATCAAATAAAATAAGGTTTTGAAGGAAGTTACATACCAAAATTTATCATTAGAAAGATAATGATTTTTATTTTTTATGATTGTGAAACATTTTAAACATGTATAAGATCAGAACAAAATTGTTATTCTCTCTCCTGGCTTTTTAAATTTTGCATTACAACTTTGGAAAAGTATGATGATAACTACGAAAACATAATAATTACCTTACCTTATTTATAGTACATACAAACATAAACAGTGCAGCCTGCCGTTCTCACATACATACAATTTAATTTTTAAAAACCCCAGACCATCTTTTAATACCCCACAGCCCTTAAACCTTTGTTGGAATAAAACCCTCCGGCAACGTGGTTTTTGCGCGCACTCATTATTACTCTTTTAGATTTCTTTTTTGGTGTCCGAAAAAATATATAAATATGTTCTCAACTTTTTAATCGACCGCGGTCACATAATTTTTACTGTTATTTCACTTTTTTCTGGTACAATATGGAATTTTGTAAAGAGCCTACTAGGCTCAGTCCGGCGCCGGAACAATCAGTTAACGAACTGGGCACAGAGTCTATTTGGGGCGGACGGATGTTCATGCCTGCCGCGAACGAATTTCGTCGTCGCTCACAGCCTGAAGTGTGGCAGTTGAGTGACTATGTGCCTGATACATAGTAGTTTTTGCTGTGTTTTACGCCGACGATATTTAGGCGCTTCTGGCTTGATGTCACAAAAGAGGCGGACCTTAAGTTTCATATCCTTCAGCTCGGGTTGTAGGTCTCATAAAACTTCATCTCTGCGCCATTTTCGATAGCGTCGGTTGATCTGCTTAGCGTCCCCGCCCGCGCACATGCTCGTGTGATGGATACGAGTGCATGGTCATATTCTCGCACAGTTCTTGGAAACCTGATGTGGCTGCATACCTCGGTATTGATTGCACAATGCTATTACGTCTTGCCTTGGTTATAAACTGTTCTCTACACGTGGTCTGTCACAATGGAATAAAATTTACACAATATTTTTTATAAATCCCCGAAATGAAATAAAATAAAAATACCCACAAATTTGGACCGTTACAAATGATTGTTGAATTTTTGTTGTTGAATATATGTAATTGAATTTTTGTTGAGGGTTAATGGTACAACAAAGGATAAATAATTATTAAAGGTTGATATAAAAAGAGTTAATAGAATTTAAAGCTAAAATAAAGCTGTAAGTTGTGTAAATTTTTTGATAAAATCTGAATTTGAAATGTGATATAATGAATGTTGATAACAATTAAAACATTTTTTTTGGAGAATTTAATGGTATAGTGAATGCTAAATAATTGATAATTGATTAGAAAAAAGATCAATTGAAATTAAAGTGTAATGCCTATGATTTTATATGCAAATTTAAAGATGAATTGTTTATTTTGAGGTGATAATGTTAAATGTATAAACTGTTATGTAAAATGAAAGTTGATAATAAATTTGAATTTCTGGAGAATCTAATGGTACAATAAATGATAAATAGTTAAAGGTTGATAAAAAAAAAAAGAAAAAAAAGAGTTAATAGAATGTTCAAGCTGTAATGTTTATAATTTGCTACACAAATTATTTAAAAATGAATTTAGTTTAATGTAGCAATGTTAATGTTCAAGGTTAATGTCTATTATGTTGATTACGTATGTGTGTAGGAATCTAAAAACACATAATTATATTGTGTGTAATATAAACTAAAGTGATTCCCCATTTTTGGGCGGTCACGGCCTCACCGAACCCTGACCGTGGAATTGGCTCAGCTTTGACTGGCTATGGTCAGGGCACATTGCGTCTCGTTCTGCCTTAAGTCTGGCCATAGCTGTTATCGTTGTAAGAGGTGAATTTAGAAATTAACCGGGGGGTAAATCAGAGGAATCACCAGAACTATGGAACAGCGGCTATCCATCGAATGGGATGGTAGACCGTTTAAGGGCATATACCTAAGTTTAGTAGGATTACTGGTGTCCTCGGACATCAGTAATACCGAATGTTTTGTAAGGCCAAAGCAAGAACGGGGTAGGCAGCGTCTACACCAAATAAACTTCAGTTCTTGTGGAGGCAACTGGGCGCTACAGTCCAGGGGGGGGCCATAGTGTGTGTGGGAAGGAGGTTATTCAGGGGAGTAACGAATTAAAACCTTAAACTGACGTATGCTGATGAGCTGATGAGATAACTAAATGATTATTGTGCTCATAGCAATGAACACCACAGATACTGTTCAGTCGGCATTGTTGTCCCAAATTGTATTGATGGTCTGATTATTGCTACAATTGCTGTTCTGTATGGCTTATGATGTACATTATATTCACTTAACAGAAATAACTAATTTCATGACTTAGAGATTTTAAAAGTTGAATATTTTAAATGTAGTAATGTGTATGCATTTGTTTCTGTAATTAATTTACATTTCAAGTAATTAATATTTTATGTAACTTGTTTTTATGTACCTAGTATTTCTAGTAATTAATATTTCCTGATGAGTTTTTCTTTTTTATTCAGAGTATGTATAGTAGGTCAACATGACTGTATGATATGCTCATGACATGGGGAATTGATATGTAATTATTTTGAAATGTAATGTATGTTAGATTAAGTTGTATTTTTTTGTGTGTTTTATATGTATAACATGTACCTACAATTTTGTTTAATTTTGGTGTTTTATGTAATTTACTTTGAACCATGTGTATTATGATGAATTTATGTATGTACACCATATCTGAAAAGTAGTTTGAAAATTATTTGGATTTAACGTTGATAATGAAATTGGAGATGGAACTTAGTGTACTTTGAGAAGCAGTTAAATAATTTTAGATGAGTTAATGGAAATGAAAATTTTTGAATGACACAATTAATTAAAATTTAGACCAGGTAAATTAATTAAAAAATAGTTGATGCTTTTAATAATTATTTCGAAAAAAAAAAAATTGAAATTTGGTAATTGAAGATGATAGTTGACAGGTTAGGATCGAATTTTTTCATTTGAATTGGTAACTGTATTTGAGTAATTTTGAAGCAAATCTGAAGATTTTTGAATTTTTTATTTTATTTTTTTAATTCTTTTTTATGTTTCAGACCAGACAGGTCAACATGTATAGTAAATAACAAATGTTTACACTACTGTTAAGAATATATAGGTATGATTAAGTATAAACAAGAACCAATGCTTTGCTTTCAGCGAACCAATACAATTATTTACAATTAAAGGGAAACACATCAGTGGAGGATGTGGAAGAACGAAAGGACAGTTATTAGATATTTTCACTGAATGTTTAAAAGCCAAGTGATACTGTGGGGCTTACCTGTTCTGACCGACGTGTCGGAGCAGCGAAGTCTCGGGTCTGTTTGACTTTGTGGTGTTGGGATTCTCTCGAAGAAAGTCCAGCAAAGTCGGATAGATGTTTTCACAGCCACTTGACTAGGGGGGTAGTTAAACCCATAGTGTTTGTGATAAAGGATTAAAGGGGGGTTATGGCTCCACATCCGCACTGATCCCTTTAGGTTAGGCAATGAGAGTTTTTATGCTCTTGGGCATAAAACCTCTCATTGGGGAGGGGGTACTGTAATGTGTCAAAAAGGGGGCTTTTATTTTTTATTAAATTTATTTAAATTTCTTTAGTATCATCATTGCAAGTACCATGTGAAATAGTGTTGGATTCAAACAATGAACAGTAACATAACTTTTTGGGCTGGGTGTAGTCGGAGAACGCAATACTTGGTTGTGAACCGAATAATTGTCACGTATTTTGTGTGCGCGTGCACGAGCCCGGGCGCACCTTCTACACACAACAGTTGGAACCAAAGCTACAAAAATGGCTAAGCAGAAAGATTTTCTTGCCATGTGCTTTGGAGATGGAGGAAATCAACGTAGAGGCTCCACCCACCTAAGCCTCTAATATCGTCACCGCCTAACGTCGCTAGTTAACTTGGCACATGGACAGTCCATACTTCCGTGTACGGCGACGAAAAAGTCGCAGTCTGACGGCAGTGCCTTCCCGTTCATCAACAAGGTATAGTGGGGAGTCTTGTTCTCACTGTTAGCCCAGCCATCACACCGGCCGGTGGTATTAGACTCGACTCATAAAAAACTGAGTCTAATTTTAATAAAATGTATTCAATTTCATCAAATGTGATAGAAGAATAAATTCGGAGTCAATAAGACAAGAACAATGAACAAAATTTAACGATATTCAGTGAAAGTGCGTAAACACGCGTGACGCAATGGCGTTGGACCACGTAAGTTTTGAATACGCAACAGTTTTTTTTATAGATGGGTGAAGAAAATAACAGTTAAAAATTAGATTCATTTTGGGCATAAACTAAAAAGAAAATAAATTGAGATCTCAAATAATTTTGTATGTGAGTCGTGTGTGTATATAAAAAAAAATATCGGTATGGAGAACCATACATGACTTCCATATTCTAAGATTTATATTTAAAATCATTTTCGAAATGAAATATTACCATAGAAACTACTTCTTTCTACTTACTGCTTCAGCCTTAACCACAGTACTGTGGTCACTAACGTATACCCCCTCACGTTATCGCACTCGATTTTCACTGATGATGGAAGTCGATGGCATTGCCGAAACGTCTGGTTTTGTAGAAAACATTGGACTATGGCCAAATATCCCGGGAAGGAATTTTAACAAAAACTACTTCTTTGTTGCGGATAACGTTGTACACATATATATAAAAAATATGCATAAAATTAATGGCTTGTATAAGTTACTGATTGATCTCCATTAAGTAGTGCTCAAGTTTCCAAAGTTTTAATATTATGATGTCCGTAATTAAAACATCAGAGCAGGTTTAGTGTGTATGAGGGTACACCGTGGACAAAAATTTTCAACATTTCCTATTGAGCGTTGCTTAGAGTAAAGCTGCGAACCTATAGTGTACGTTTCACAGAACAAACACGCGGAAAAGAAGGAGCGCTCCGAAGTCACTCATGGACCCTCAGCATCTTGCAGAGGGTTCATTCCCTAAAGACGAAAAGTTTGTCTATGAATCGTTCCTCTGTAAACACGTGCAGTTACACTGCCCAGCGATCCACAGGAAGCAAATCTACGCTGGACACTTTTCCAGCTTGCACACGTTATGTTGGTATGGGTTCGGCACTTTCCATTTAAAAAGCGTGCAAATGTAAGAAAATAAACATGAATGAGGCCAGAAATAACGCATATTTTGTGTGTGTGTGTGTGTGTGTGTGTGTGTGTGTGTCTTCCCTGCCTTTTTATTGCGGTAGTCATAATAATAAAATGGAAACGTAAACAGTACATAACTGAGATATGCTTGCCTGCCACACACGATATATTTTCTCTTATACATGATTTACATTAAAATGAAAAAATTATAATTTTATTGCCTGGCAACAAAATCATTTTATTTTTAACAATTACCATTGTTTGAAAAAGTTTAAATGAATTTTCAAGTACTTTACTGTTGTTAAAACGTAAAAGGTTGCAGGTAAACTACCCCTTCCCCTTAACCGATCTTCACCAAAAACAATAGTCTTGAGTACTTTACAAATCAGGGCTGTATGCAAAAAATTATTTGATTCTGTTTGAATATGCGGCAGTTATCGTTCGTCATAGAAAATTATCCTTGATAAAAAACGTTGCAGGTAAACTACCCCTTCCCCTTAACCGATCTTCACCAAAAACAATAGGTATTGAGTACTCTACAAATCAGGGCTGTATGCAAAAAATTATTTGATTCTGTTCGACTTTGAAGCTGTTATCGTTTGCCAAAAAAAAAATTACCCTTGATAAAAAAAAACCGTTGCAGGTAAACTACCCCTTTCCCTCAACCGATCTTCACCAAAAACAATAGGTCGTGAGTACTCTACAAAACAGGGCTGTTTGCAAAAAATTATTTGATTCTGGTTGAATTTGCGGCTGTTGTCGTTCGCCATAGAAAAAAATCACACACACACACACACACACACACACACACACACACACACACACACACACACACACACACACACACACACACACACACACACACACACTTCGAAAAACGACTTTTTTTCATGTTTTGAGTGTAGTACAATCAGAATCTGCAATAATCTCGAACACAATTTTTTTTGCCATCACCATACTTCCATTTCCTTAAGGAATATGGAAGTAAAAATAAAAGGTATTGGTTCTCTTAGAATGATAAGATGTTAGACAGTTAAAGTTTTTATGTGGATAAAAATGATAATGATATATTTCATATGTTAAAAATAACTATATAACTATTACATTATGTATTATATTAATATATATTATCTTCTATATTACATTATTTCCCAATAATGTGAAAGGGTTTACATGTTTTTATATTTCATGCGTAGAAAGAAGTTTGAATAATAAATGTCACATTAATACAAAATAAAATGTTATCTACTATATTATATAATTTGTTAAACAAGTTATTTGCAAACACCTCATTTCATTTGCTGCACTGATCAGTTCGTCGTACGAATGGGGTTAGTCCACCACCAGAGATCCAGCCGACACATATATAAGAACTTAAGGTAGGTGGAAGTATAAAATTTTTATATTATCAAATTTAAATATAAAGTTACACAGAGAGGTTAGATATTACGAGAGTTAATAATATTGAATACTTACCTTGTGAAATAGGTAGTACAGCAAATGATGATAAGGTTGGGGATATTGATTACTTACCTTGTGAGAGAACTGATGTAGTAAGTGAATATAATGATATAACTTACCTGATGTTAACGGAAAATATTAATGGAGAATTTACTATACCCAATGTTGACAGGAATTTTGAACTGATAGTATGCAATAATATTTGTAGTTACTATATTGATACAATGGAAATCTGAAGTAGAGGCTATCAAAGTGGCATTGCAAAACCTCATTTGGAGGCCAAATTCCTTTTCAAAAGCTGTCCTTTTTAGTGGACTCTAAGTCTGCCATCCAGGCAACATTCTCTAATACAGGAGCAACATCCAGGAGCACACTGGAAGCAAGACGACTCACCAGGCAGCTTTCAGCACTTAACAAGGAGATAGTTATTCAGTGGATCCCATCTCACATAGGCATCTCGGGAAATGAGACAGCGGACACCTTGGCAAAGCGAGGGACAATGCTCTACCACCGGGAAAGTACCCATAACTTCAGCACCCTATGAAAACTGATGACAAGGAAAACAAACTCTCGCTTCCTGGAAGAAGCAAGAAACATATCAGAAAGTAAAACATGGTCAGGGATTGAACAGTTATGGAATAACAACTGTAGAAAACCCAAGAAGGAAGCAGTCGCCAACTTTAGACTGGAAACTGGCATGACTTTCTCTCAGCACATCTCTACAAATTAAAAATTTCCACCACAGAAGAATGTGTATTGTGCAGGAGGGAATACTCAAAAATGAACAAAAATCATCTATTGGTGTGTGTGAAGCTGAACCGGGAAATGCAAGAACTCAGAAATTACAGTGGTCTTTATTGGAAGCTCGGTACCAAATGGGTTAAATGTACCAAGGGGGAGCAGCCATTGGACGACGACGACGACGACGACGACGACGACAACAACAACAACAACAACAACAACAACAACAACAACAACAACAACAACAACAACAACAACAACAACAGATGAGGAGTGATAACATTTTGTATTTATTGATGAATCATTAAATTTGCACAATTGATAGTAGTAATGATGTTATGTAGTGATACATCTAAATGTACAGAAAGTTGATAAATATAATGTTGTGTTATTTAGCATCTGAACAAAGAGTTATTTAATGATAACCCCTAAGATTAATAATTATCTCTGGCGCCTAACAGAAATACAGGCAGTAGTCAGTATCTAGATGACTATGTTAAGTGCCGATTAATCAACTTAATTAGGATTAACCACAAGTGAGTAAATTTCATTAACGACCAAATAGAGTTACTTAATATGCATAACATAGTTTGAAAAACCTTATTTACAGTTTTTGGTATTTGTGTTATTTAATTCAGTTTTTAAATTTTAACTTAACTAATTTAAATTTATTTCAAAGTTACAAATTTATTATTATATTTGGCACGTATTATTATTAGCGGTAGGCCAGCGGTAAAGTTGTATCTCCCACATTTTCATGCACAGGAGGGATTGGATTCAGGAATGAATTACCCTAATTTAGATACACTTAGTGTTCACCATGCACTAGTTTGTGACATATTATGTTGCCTAGGAATTCACTATACATTTTTTGTGGGACCACGTCCAACTGATTGAAGAATATTTTCAATTCCATCTTCATGTTCAAGTTATCGTTGAGACGAAATATAAATCCAGGAAGTACTATTCTGATGCAAATTGTTAAATTCTCTGCAAAGTACTTTGTGCATGTAGAATAACTAACGTGTTATTCTGCAACTCAAGTGCTTGCATTTCCACTGGAACATTGCAATATCTGTGCACTTAATCCATTTCAGAATAACAGAAATAGAATGAATTAGTGAGGCAACTGAAATAAAATTTTAGTTCTTATAAACTCAAATTAAATTTCAATTTTAAATACAAATAAACATAATTAAAACAAAATTAAATTCTTACATCCCCAGCTTAAGTTGGGGACTATAATCAACACGCTACTGTGGATTCAAATTTTCATAACAGATTTTCAGTCAATGTGTGCTATGGTGTAAAATAGATGAACAGATTGCGGCCGCTAACAGTGGCCTATTCATATTAAAAACTGCACTACATGCCAAAAATACCTATAATTTTCAGGATAAATATTTCCTATAGTATGAAATAAATTTAAGTAAATATTTTTATATCTTTCACATGTTTTATAAATAAAATAGCTGATGCTTTGTGCTTCATTAAGAAGATTTAACACCTTTTAATCCAAGCCAAATTTCTCAAGCTTATGTTTGATTTTCTTTGACATTATTCACACCAAGTTTTTCAGAATACAATTTTCTATCTACAAAATTATTATTGTTTACTAGAAATTAAACATAGTTACTGACTGTTGCAAATAGCGTGGGCAACAGGAATGTTGTGAAGTTTGCAGACACATACTGTCCCCACATAGAGAGAATGACAGGAAGAACAGCCTACGAAACATATTTTCTACCAGAAACCAATGGGTAGTAGAAAAAGGGGAAGACCCCAAAGTAGATTTAAAGACCAGATAGAAGAGGACCTCAGAAAGCTGAACATAAGAAACTGGAAAGCCAAGACATGCAATAGGGAGGAATGGAATCGACTCTTGAAGCAGGCCAAGACCCACCAAGGGTTGTAGAGCCATGGTTGATGATGATGACTGGGTGTTGAAAATAGTGTCTACAACAGGAATGTTGTGAAGTTTGTGGACACATACTGTCCCCACTCAACAAAACTTGCATGCTTCTGATTTCTTGTCAGAAATCAATTTACATAATAACTTTATCTATTACTTAACGTCATCGATGTTACTTAATATGCATAACATAGTTTGAAAAACCTTATTTACAGTTTTTGGTATTCGTGTTATTTAATTCAGTTTTTAATTTTTAACTTACCTAATTAAAATTGATTTCAAAGTTACAAATTAGACATTGATTTTGAATGACTCATATTTAATTAAAAATGAAAATTTGTACTACATTTAGGAACGTAAAATAGAGTTACTGGAAACCACAGAAAATCAACTTTAACACCGAAGCTGCGTCAATAACAGTGCTTTGTGAAGTTTTCCCTGTGGCAGAGATAAATGGTTATTTTCTTCATATGAGAAATGTTTGTAAAAATGATTGGCAATAATATCATATTTACCACTCCAAAGCCTGGAAAAGTGTGATGGGAATCAGTATGCATTAACATAAAAAGCTTTTCAATACAATGGATTTGACATGGTCTAAATGAAAAATTGTACTTCTAGTACGTAGGCTTTCACGGCTGGTGTCACTATAATTACTTAAAACTTCTGGGCTGAAAGGCCGTGGTCGAATGCTTGTTGTTAAGGTGCTAGACGCTTCGGCCACACCACCAGTGGCCATCTTCAGTAGCAAAGAAAAGTTCGTGATAGATGGAATGCCGAACAATTCGCCCAGTGAAATGGGACAAGCAACAGTGAGAGACGGCTACACTGTTTCTATTTATAACTTTTTGGCCGCTTTAGGTGTATAATGCGAACCAATCAGAAGCCAGCTAATCATTCTCCACTCTGATTGGCCGTGGAAAATAAACTATGCCAGACACTATTTAAGGAGATGCTTTCACCTCGGCGGTTCATAGCGACAGACGCATTCTTATGAATATGGATGGACTCCAAATGCAGGCGAAAGAAGTAACCCCAGACAGAAGACAACACCCGGGCTTCATCAAACATTACCCAGTGATCGTCGTGGGTAAGAGCGTGTTCAGCAACTGCGGACTTCTCTGGCTGGCCCAGGCGGCAGTATCTCTGATGTTCAGAGAGGCGCGTTCGGACACTACGCTTCGTGGTGCCTATGTATACCTGGCCACACGTACAAGGAATTCTATACACCCCGCACGATGAGAGCGGATCCCTGGTGTCTTTTACCGGTCGCAGGAAATGATTGATCTTTTTGGTTGGCTTAAAGACCGTCCAGACGCCTCATTTACTCAGCAGCTTGCCGATGCGGATGTAGGGCAAGACAGCAGAGCCAACAACCTCGGGCAACACCGACTCGTCCGGCCTACCAGATCTTCTTGGCTGGGCAGCTCTCCTCACCTCCGCAGCAGAGTAGCCGTTGGACTACAATGCTTCCTTGAGATACCGCAACTCATCCTCGAGATACCGGGGCTCACAGATCCGTTTTGCCTGGTCAACCAGAGTCTTCAGCACCGCCAGCTTCTGCTTAGGATGATGATTGGAGGACTTATGCAGATTTCTGTCGGTGTGCGTTGGCTTCCTATAAACTTTATGCCCTAATCTGCCATCGGTCCTTTTCAGGACCAACAGATCCAGAAATGCTAATTGATCACCGCTCTCGCGCTCCATCGTAAACTGTATGCGCGGGTGCACAGCGTTGAGATGTCCAAGGAAATGTCACAGTTCTTCATCCCCATGGCTCCAGACAACGAAAGTGTCGTCAACATACCGCAGCCAACACTTCGGCTTCAGTGGCGCAGATTAAACTGCCAACTCTTCAAATTTTTCTATATAGAAGTTTGCAACCACAGGGCTGAGAGGACTTCCAATCGCGACACCATCCAACTGCTCGTAGAAGCCACCGTTCCATTGGAAGTAGGTCGTTGTTAGGACCTGCTGGAACAAAGCTGTGATGTCCGCCGGGAACAATTCTCCTATATATCCCAAAACCTCCTGGACAGGGACCATCGTGAAGAGAGAGACCACATCGAAACTCACAAGCACATCGCCAGGCTCCAGCACCAACTCCTGGATCCTCCGGAGGAAATGCGAAGAGTCCTGGACAAACGAATCCGTATGCCCGATGTATGGCTTGAGCAATCCAGTGAGGTGCTTAGCCAAGTTGTACGTTGGCGAGCCAATTGCACTAACGATGGGCCTCAACGGAACGTCCTCCTTATGGATCTTTGGTAATCCATAGAGACGAGGGGGATGGGCCTCCGAACACCGGACGGCCGCCTTCACATCAGACGCCAGAGAAGATTGCTTCACCAAAGAATCTGTTTTTCTTAACACCGTAGAAGTCGGATCTTTGGTCAGCCTCCGATAAGTGGCCGGATCTAACAAACGCTCAATCTTCCGCTGGTAGTCTTTGGTGTTCAAGACCACCGTAGCGCTCCCCTTATCCGCCGGCACGATGCCAATGGAGTCATCACTCCGCTGGTGCTGGTATAACACGCCTTGAAAGCACTGTACGTGAGACCATCCAACACCTCCCAATCCTGTCGTTGGAGGGACCTGCTGAGTTGTAAGTGCAGGTTCAACAGGCTCTGGTCATTTAACGCCAACTCCCTCCGCGTATGGTGTATGCGCTCACGCAGCATGGCATTTTCCGCTCTTCTGTAGATCCTATTGGCTTGTGGTGTGTTAAAAGTATGTCTATGTCGTAGGAACCTAGGTATGGTCCCAGAGTCTCTGCAACGAAGTAAAGAGGCCAAGGAACACAGGAGGCTGGCTTTCTTCTTTCGTAGCGCCTCCAGCTTTCGAATATTATTGAAGACCTCCTCCCCGTAGAGGTTCTTAATTCTAGTACATAGGCTTTCACGGCCGGTGTCACTATAATTACTTAAAACTTCCGGGCTGAAAGGCCGTGGTCGAATGCTTGTTGTTAAGGTGCTAGACGTTTCGGCCACACCACCGGTGGCCATCTTCAGTAGCAAAGTAAAGTTCGTGATAGATGGAATGCCGAACAATTCGCCCAGTGAAATGGGACAAGCAACAGTGAGAGACGGCTACACTGTTTCTATTTATAACTTTTTGGCCGCTTTAGGTGTACAACGCGAACCAATCAGAGCCAGCTAATCATTCTCCACTCTGATTGGCCGTGGATAATAAACCATGCCAGACACTATTTAAGGAGATGCTTTCACCTCGGCGGTTCATAGCGACAGACGCACTCTTATGAATATGGATGGACTCCAAATGCAGGCGAAAGAAGTAACCCCGGACAGAAGACAACACCCGGGCTTCATCAAACATTACCCGGTGATCGTCGTGGGTAAGAGCGTGTTCAGCAACTGCGGACTTCTCTGGCTGGCCCAGGCGGCAGTATCTCCGATGTTCAGAGAGGCGCGTTCGGACACTACGCTTCGTGGTGCCTATGTATACCTGGCCACATGTACAAGGAATTCCATACACCCCGCATGACGAGAGCGGATCCCTGGCATCTTACCGGTCGCAGGAACTGATTGATCTTTTTGGTTGGCTTTAAAGACCGTCCTGATGCCCCGTTTACTCAGCAGCTTGCCGATGCGGTCAGTCACGCCACGGATGTAGGGCAAGACAGCGGAGCCAACAACCTCGGGCAACACCGACTCGTCCGGCCTACCAGATCTTCTCGGCCGGGCAGCTCTCCTCACCTCCGCAGCAGAGTAGCCGTTGGGCTGCAATGCTTCCTCGAGATACCGCAACTCATCCTCAAGATACCGGGGCTCACAGATCCCTTTTGCCCGGTCAACCAGTCTTCAGCACCACCAGCCTCTGCCTAGGATGATGATTGTATGACTTATGCAGATATCTGTCGGTGTGCGTTGGCTTTGTATAAACTTTATGCCCTAATCTGCCATCGGTCCTTTTCAGGACCAACACATCCAGAAATGCCAATTGATCACTGCTCTCGTGCTCCATCGTAAACTGTATGCGCGGGTGCACAGCGTTGAGATGTCCAAGGAAATGTCCCAGTTCTTGATCCCCATGGCTCCAGACCACGAAAGTGTCGTCTACATACCGCAGCCAACACTTCGGCTTGAGTGGCCACATGAAATTGCCAACTCTTCAAATTTTTCCATATAGAAGTTTGCAAACACAGGGCTGAGAGGACTTCCCATCGCGACGCCATCCAACTGCTCGTAGAAGCCACCGTTCCATTGGAAGTAGGTCGTTGTTAGGACTTGCCGGAACAAAGCTGTGATGTCCGCCGGGAACAATTCTCCTATATACCCCAAGACCTCCTGGACAGGGACCATCGTGAAGAGAGAGGCCACATCGCCAGGCTTCAGCACCAACTGCTAGATCCTCCGGAGGAAATGCGAAGAGTCCTGGACAAATGAATCCGTATGCCCGATGTATGGCTTGAGCAATCCAGTGAGGTGCTTAGCCAAGTTGTACGTCGGCGAGCCAATTGCACTAATGATGGGCCTCAGCGGAACGTCCTCCTTATGGATCTTTGGTAATCCATAGAGACGAGGGGGAAGGGCCTCCAAACACCGGACGGCCGCCTTCACATCAGACACCAGACAAGATTGCTTCACCAAAGAATGTTTTTCTTAAGACCATAGAAGTCGGATCTTTGGTCAGGGTCCGATAAGTGGCCAGATCTAACAAACCCTCAATCGTCCGCTGGTAGTCTTTGGTGTTCCAGACTACCGTAGCGCTCCCCTTATCCGCCGGCACGATGACAATGGAGTCATCACTCCTCAGATCCCTCAAGGCCCGCAGTTCCACCGACGGAAGATTGCATTTAGGCGGAACGGCCCTTTTGAGGGCCCTGGCAGCTTCCAACCGTATCTCATCTGCCTGGTCTTGGAGCAGTCCCCGGATACCTGCCTCCACGCTCAACTATTTCCTCCACCGGTACTGTCCTTGGGGTAACCGCAAACTTCTCCCCTTTGGCCAACACCGAGTTCTCCTGTGGTGTCAGCTGACGGTTCGAAAGATTGACAACCATCCTGTCCATCCTGTCGCGGTCTTGTTCTCTGTCTCCGATGTTCTGGGAACCATAGCGTTTGAATTTTTCCCGCTGTCTCTGGCTGGTGCTGGTATAATACACCTCGAAAGCACTGTACGTGAGACCATCCAACACCTCCCAATCCCGTCGTTGTAGGGACCTGCTGAGTTGTAAGTGCAGGTTCAACAGGCTCTGGTCATTTAACGCCAACTCCCTCCACGTATGGTGTATGCGCTCACGCAGCATGGCATTTTCCGCTCTTCTGTAGATCCTATTGGCCTGTGGTGTGTTAAAAATATGTCTATGTCGTAGGAACCTAGGAACGGTCCCCGAGTCTCTGCAACAAAGTAAAAACGCCAAGGAACACAGGAGGCTGGCTTTCTTCTTTTGTAGCGCCTCCAGCTTTCAAATATTATTGAAGACCTCCGAATATTATGAAAAATTGTACTGTCTCTTCCCTCCCACAGACTGACGTAGTGTCTGCACAATTCGCATGTCAAATATTTGTGCCATCGCAGTCTATCCTCCTCAGGTATCAGAGTGTACCATGTCCACACACTTCGCAACATTCCTGTTATCCACACACTTTGTATATTCGGTTATTGTATGCTAAACCTAAAAAGTTATGGTTTTGAACTCAAATCTTTGAACACTTTCAACATGATGTCTGTACACAACACAGGCAGCACTAAATGTTCAGTGTACCATGCCCACATGCCATATGGTAGTTCAGTTTTTGTTTGTTTAAATGTATTTACCCGTTCACTGTATGATCAAAGTTTGTAGTGTGAGGCTAAATTATTTGTTACACTGCATGCTGTTATAATTTAGTTTGATATCTTACTATCAGATATCTCTCATATATCAGTGAAATAATCAGTGTTCAGGTTCAGCTGTTGCATGTGCTAGGCGTATGGTATTTCTAACGTAAACAAAATATCAAATACACATGATTCTGTCCTCTATAAGTCAATACATGATAAAAATTCCTATCAATCAAATTGGATAAGAATGTACCTATGAACCTGATGAATCATCTTCTGATGAAACAGAAATAAGTTAAAACACATAACCTACATGGGTTACATACACTGTTTTATATATATATATATATATAGTTTTCTCCCTCAATCATTTGTTGATTTTGGGGTTATTTTCTACCTTACAATGTGGCACAAAAAGAGCCACTTCTATTGTGGCTCTGTTGGGGGTGAGATCAACGAAGGATGGATAAATTCTTATATATACATTTCAGTGGCTGTATCTCAGTAAATCGATTGTGGTTCCGGATATTTGTATATATATATATATATAAAAAATATTCATCTGAAAGCAATTAACGTTGATCACATTTTATATAAACCTTATTTTAATACAAAAGTAAAACGTCTTTAATAAAGTTTTTGTTTTATTTTTCTGAAAATTATTTTGCTTTTGGTTTTTTTCCATCGTCGAATGCACAAAAATTATTATTACTGAATAAATCTCTTCGAATTTGAGGTTAGACGTGTTATGTGAAGCGGGAAATCTGTCTACTAAGCTTGCTTGGCTACCTCTTATTACGATGTACTGCGCGCTTTGTTTGGAGTGGTGTTCTTCAAATTTTACATTATCTGGTAAGTAAAACACCTTTTGTAACATATTTATACCTTATTTCTATGGAATCTATAATCTTAAGAGTGCTATAATTATGTAACAATGAATGAAAGGTTTCAGAACTGTCAAATGTCTATATAGCTTTTATTAATAGCAGTGTTGAAAATTTTTAAATTTTGTAAATTGAATTGCTTATTTAGTTTTGTTAAAATCGTAATGAATATATCTTGGACTTTGTTAGGTTAAAACATTTTAGGTTTTTTACGGTCACTGTTAATACTGTCAATTCACTTTTGCCTTGATTACATAACCTAATATTTCACATTTATGCTTAATGATAAAATAATGAATTTTCTAACTCTTTAATTAAGCATTTGTCGTGGTAACTTAATCCAAGTTTATTTTTGAAATTTATTTACGGTAATTTAACCTAGTGTTCTATGAATAAACAATTTCTTCATTTCCATCAATTTCTGATGAATTAAAATTCACTGCAGTTTAAATATCTGTGTGAATTACGATTGGTACACTGTTCATCTTTTAGTGTTAAATGAATAATCGAATCAATTAAAATTTTAATTTTTTGACAGAAAAATTGTATTTTATATACCATAACCTATTTCATTATATTGTTAGGATAATATGTTTACAGACCTAAATAAGCTTACTGATTGGTTTAATTTAAACTTTTCCAATTTAGAATAATTATTTTTATAATGAAAAACTGATTTCGCACATTGTTTTTTAGAGTTTTCCTTTACTTGATTTTATAACACATGACAGTTATTTTTCTGATTTTAACTGTCATTTTTATGGTTTTATATGGAAAGGAATGACTCCACACTTTGGTTAAAATCTCTTAGTAAATCTGGCAAGGAATGAAATGCATACCTGTGATCTACGCATGTAACGACATTAGTTATGCTTTACTTTAGTTGGCCATATCAAGAGTGTTTCTTTAGTTTATTATTGCTGGAACGAGCAAGGGACTATGTGGTAATTGATCCAGATAAACAGTAGAATCACTAAAACCTAATCAAAGAATAAGGTCCTCTTTAATCTGTTTCTTCGGTCTACGCAGATTATCGGGTCAATAGGCCCATCGCTCTCTTCGGCAAAATAAACTAATGAATCCCTCTTGTCATAACCAGCTTAATTAAAACATATCTCATTATATGTATAGATCACTGTTTTTTGTGTCATAGTACATAATAATGCTTTCCCAAGGTGCTGGGCTTATAATGGATTTAAACCCACGTTTTAATTGGTAAAGAAATAATAACAACAGAACTAAAAGTTTTGTAAAGATACCTCCATAACATTTTTTTCTGTACATTTTCATAAAATGTGTTTTCGAAAAACATATAATTGTATAATGCACATCAAAATTATATTGTAGGAATCTCATGAATTTATATTTTCAGTCTTGAAGTCTTGATACATAGTAGATGAGCAGAATGTTTACATTTTTATAATCACTAAAATTATAAAAAGAAGCATTATTAAATTTTGATATTACGTATTTATTACTTCTTTGTAAGTGAAAATTCTTTACTCCAACTAAGACATTTCATTACTTCCAGTGGGGTAAATTATTAAACACTACAGTAAAACCCTTTAGATATAGATTGGCTACTGTATGGGCTCAGTTCAAGGACCAACCAAACATCCACTCAAATTTCTAAATATAATTTTATATTAAAACAGAAAATAATGAAATTTTGTAATTAATTTTCATTTCTCCTAATATGTTCATTGTAAACATATTAGCAGTTGCCAGTGTTATTAAAGAGATTTCACTTATTAACGGTCGTAGAGAAGGTCTACAAACACCATTAATAATTTTATTAAAATATTATTACAGGCGGTTAAATTTGAAACGTAATAATTAGACCCATAAACTCTTCCCAGTTCATGTTAATTCTTAATATTATAAATAATTAAAATGATAAGTTGGGAATTAAATTAAGTGTGAAGTTTTAGCACTTTTAGCATGTGCTGTAATAAAGGAGCTTTTACTATACACCTTTGTCTTTATTAAATTAACTTTTTTAAGTTTGTGAATAAATTGATGTTTTTCAGATTCTTGCCATAGAAAGTTGTTTCAAACATCAGCAAATGAAACTACCTAATCATCAGCCAATGAAACTGGAAGTTCTTTTGTAAATTGTGACAAACAGTATGTCACTGAAAAATTTGTTATAGGACTTAAATAACTATTTTTCGTAAGTAAGAATTGTGTATTGATTTGATTTTTTTTATTTACTTTATTTTACATCGCATCAACTAATAGGTCATTAGCAGCGACATTAGATTTAGTGCATTGAGTTCTTGAACTGTATGTTTTTTAATAAAAATGATAGATGGAATTTTAACAGCCTACGGAAAGATGCCATGTCTTGACCAGGATGCGAACCCAGGACCACTGGGTTCCTGGGTTTAGCATTGCGCTACAGTGAATTGCTTTTAAATAATTATAAATTTTATTATTATTATATTTATAGATATATTTATTTTAGTGATCATATGTTAACAATACATCAATTTTGCTAGTTATCAGTTATAAGTAAATTCTCTTTCAAGAGTTGATAGTGGAGAATAACAAAAACTGACACTGTAAGGTTGGTATGCTTATTCCTTCCTATCTCATACCCATACCTGGAGATCGTAGATTTTATAATCATACTGCACAAAGTTCATATTTTATATTTATAAAACGTTTTACAATTAGTTGTTGCCCACAACTTCTTTGATTTCATACCCATTACTGAACAGAACTAATAAGTTAAAGCAGTACATTACAAAATTTCAATAAAAACAGTTGTATATTAAACTTATAAAAAAGTATCAGTTTTAAATATGTTAATTAGAGTGCCATAAAGTGAGGTAGTATCATATATTGTTATATTGTTTCATTTTAGTTGTTATTGTTCTAATAGAAGTTATGATTAACGTCTGTGTATTTATCATTTATGTTTACTGCATGAAGTGAAATCAACTTGATGTTATTAAGTCTGTCGATACATTGGTGCTGAAATCTAAGAGCATAATATTTTATGAATGTTTCCTACATTTAACACAGTAGTTCCAAAATGCTCTAAGAATTCGCAAAGTAGTCAGTTGCATTATTCAAGTCAGGTAGAACGAGTTATTTAAATTATATTCTACAGAGTTAATTTTGTTCTCGTTAAGTTTCTAGGTGTTTTGTAGTTTAGCTAATGTAAATATTCAGTTCAGGGTAAAATTAATAGAGTCTGTGGTAAATTTCATTTCTGAAATTTTGAACCAACTGTTTGGATAAAAATGTAGATTTGTTTCTCGAGTAGATTGTGCTAAATGAAAGCTCATTATCATGGCAAAAGCAGGTTGTTTTGTGACAGGGACTATCAACTCTTGTGAAACAAAGTATTACAGCCAAGAGTTATATGAAAATAGACAGAACAAGTTAAAAATATTCAGTAATATAACTTAACCAATTCAAAACATAGAATACCTGTATTTATTATTTTACTGATTTACTAGAATGGCATAAAATTGTTTTTACATGTTCCTATTAAATAAATAAACAGATAAATAACATGTGAAGCATTGGCACAACTTGCCCCTAGCTGTATTTTTAAGTTATTTTAATATTGCTATGAAAATATTGTATCATTCCATTAAGATTAGGTGGGTAATTGTAAACGAAATATGAAGGATTAACATATTTTTATTTATTAAAAATCATGTATAGGTCTCCAAAATTAAATTAACTGTAAATAATAGTTATTTCAGTCTTTTCTTCTTATGTTGCATACAAAAAATTGTTTAAATGAAACCTTCTAAAATTCAATTTACAATTACCCCAACATCTTAGGGGTAATTATAAAACAAAAATTGGAACAACTGTAAACTAATTGACACTGTACTATTTTGTGTTGCGTTTTTAATCCCAACTGCATGTTTACAATTATCCAATCTTGGCTTGTATGAAAAGTTAATGGAAACAAGATACTTCAGACATTATGGTTATTAAAAATCATAAAGATATTTTGTCATGGTTACATAATACAACATGTAAGTAACAGCATAAAAGTTTATCATTTTTTAAACACAAAAACATTATAAAGAAATGACACTAGTAAATAATAAATAAAAATGTATCATTTTCAAAAACAGGAACACATAAAGGGTACTCGTAGAAAATGTGTCTATTAATTTCCTTCATTTATGGATTGGGTAAAACTGTCAATGAGCCTCCAGGTGGTCTAGTGGCTAACGCGGGCGATTGATGCGCTCGTGGTCCCGGGTTCAATTCCCGGCGGAGGCTCCATACGGCGTGCACTCAGCGTCGTGAGGCAAACTGAGTAGGCACTGAGATAACAGCGCCGCCTCCTGGCCGTGAATACCGCAACTAGCGGCTGGTGGCGCGTAGTACTAGCCATACACCGTCACACTAACACAAAAGCTGCGCGGTACGCCTTGGTCCTTAACGGACTGTGGAGCGGAGGTTTATTTATTTTATTTAAAACTGTCAATATTTGTTCAAATCTAATACTACTTTCATCATTTTCTTTTAATATAACTTTGTAAAAATTTAATTTTTCAGTCAAGTTAGTTTTATTAGCAGGCATCTTAACGCCAACTTTGTCACCACTTATTGCAAAATTGATAGTTGCTTCGCTCTCGACGAGGCCTTTCGGTGGTTTTACCATCTTCGGGTCTTAAATGACCAAAGATGGTGGGAAACACTGAAAGGCCTCTTAAACGACCTAAGACCCAAAGACTGTGCAAACACCGAAAGGCCTCGTCGAGAGCAAAGCGAATAGCAGTTTTGGAATAAGTGGTGACAACGTTGGTGTCAATGTTTAATCTTTACGTTGACATCCTGTGACATAAATCTACATTCATCATCTATCGTCATCATTCCAAACATACTTGTAGTGAGTTTTATTTCTTGGTCCCCCAATGAAATCAACAAGATAAATTTTCCTAGTTGAATTTTTTGCCACTTTAATATTTCATATGTTACTTCTGTGGTATTGTATTTCAAAAAACTTATTGCAAATGAATCTTTGTTTTGTTTTTCATGTTTTATTTTTAATTTTTTTTAAATTTTTAAGTCCCTTTTTAGATTTGTTTCTTTAATGTTCCTAGACATTTCTTCTTGATTTGTTCTAGCTTTCTTTCTTGATGCTGTCTTCAGCTTCTTTAACTTTTGTCAGGACTCTGCAGTTGTTAAAACTTCTCTGCAGTTTTGGAGAGAACTTCAACAGATGATGTAATGACATTGTAGCCTATAGTGATTGTCTGTAAACTAAATTTCCCTACCTATCCCTACATAAATTTGAAACAGCATATTTTGAAATGGTTTTTATCTACCAACGTGAACTGCACCCTTAACATGAACTGTATAAGGGCTATCATTTTTATGTCTTGACTTAAAGGTTTCTTCAACCCCAATTTACATCATCTGGAAAGATGGAACAGTGTCACTTTATAAAACTAACAGTACTGTACAAATTTAACAGAAAATATACATTTCTAAATTGAATTATGTATCTTGACTTACAGGCCGGTCATAGTAAGAAATACTAAAGTGGATGATATTTCCTTGTTTTTTGTTTGAATTAAAACGAAATGTATATGTAATATATATAACGTAATATATGTATATGCATACATATAATATCATTACGTTTCATGAATTCAAATTAAGTTTTTTATAAATTTAAATATTTTTCAGTCCATTATTGGAAAATATTGTTTGTCTTAGCGGTTCAGCACCACTGTTAAATTAAGTGTAACCTGCTTTAGGGTGGGGAGGGAGATTTTATTTTTCATTGTTCTGCAGATTATATTGTATTGTTATTAAATGATTAAATGTAACTACCGTTTTTGTGTCTGTTTCAGGAAAATAAAGCAGAAGTGGCAGTGGAAGTTGTAGATGAACATATCAATGTTGAAGGTCTAGATGAACATAACGATGTTAAAGTTGTAGAAAGTGATGCAATCGATATTCTAAATTTTCGAAGTGATTATTGTACTCCTATTGCAGAGGAACCAAACTGTGCAGGGTGTTTGATATTGGCAGATATCCATAAAAAAAAGAAAAACCAATTATTATTGACCAAGAAAATGTTGATTGTAGAAAAGAAACTATTAATGATAATAAGAAAAAAAGAAAATGGGATAGAAAAAACTGTTGCCGGTTTTGTCACATTTTAGTGACAAATTTTGCTAGAAACATTGTAAAACATCATCCATTTGAAGAAAAATTAAAAGAATATACTATGATTTTAGATGAAAATTTAAAGGAAATAAAAAGGAAAAGAATGGCTATTACTGACAAACTGAGAAAGAAAGGTAATTGTGATTATAACTTGAAGGTAACCAACAAGGGAAACTGAAAAGCTCATACCAATGACGAGACCAGCTAATTCAAAATACACAGTAAATTCATTGACTCACGTTGTTTCCACAAAATGTCTTGGATTTTTTGAAAAAGAAAATATGTATCTACACTACAGGCACTGCAATAATAAAGGATTTGATGATAATAACTGCGAAAGAAAAAACAGAGTTGCAAAAACGTGTTCATTAATGTTAATCCCAGATGTTCCTGAAGTTTCTGAATCACTGAAAAAAGTCATATTTCCAACAATGTTGAAAGATAAATTTAGTTTCATTGCTCAAACTGATCCGTTAATTGTACGATTTGCTACAAAGTTTTTTAAAAACCACAGAAGTAATCAGCATATAAAATATTACTAATTGTCAGCTAATTGTCTCAATTTATGTGTTTTACTTGAAGTAACTTTAATTAATTGTTTCTGGAAAAAATTGTGTTTTTTAAATTAATTTTGTGTGTAATCTACTACTTATTATATTTTTTATTAGTATTTTAATGTCTTAAAAGACAAGAAGTTAATTTTTTGTATTATTGTTAATAATATTTGTAATTATTTACTTTCTAATTAGTCGTTAGTCTAATTAGTTTCCTCTTGTTGTGACATTTCTTTTTACAGTTATTGAGATGGTTAATTTAATTACTGTTATTTGTTAAAATAATAATTATAATTTTTTTTGTTAGAATACAATTTTCCATGTCTAAAAATGTATTTTGTTTTTTTATCGTGTTAATATAACCTTAATTGAAATGAGGATTACAAGTGTTTAAAATTCAATAAAAATATCTAAAAAGTTCAAAAGACTCCTGTATTTAAAAAATAGGTAATTGTTATTTTTAATGAATCCTTGTAGTATATTCTTGTAATAAGAATCTGTACAGTGTGCCAAAGTCTGTGTGATTTATATTTAGTGCAAACTTTTTTACTTGGACGTAATTGTATATTATTATTATTATTATTGTACTTTATTGTAAGACAAACAAATCTTTTCTTCTAAACTTTGTCTAGTACCACACTTAAAAAATGACAGTGCAGCTAATTATCTCAATTTGTGTTTTACGTGAAGTAACTTTAAATAATTTTTTTGTTTTCTCATGTTTTTGAAATTAATTTTGCTTGTTATCTATTATTCATTGTATTTTTTATTAATTTTTAATGTCTTTAAAGGCAAGAAGTTATTTTTTTGTATTATTGATAATAATATTTACTTTCTAATTAGTAATGGAGTTTTCTCTTTTTTGTGAGATTTCATTTTAGAGTTTTTGCTATGCTTAATTTAATTACTGTTATTTGTTAAAATAATAATAATTTATTTTTGTTAGAATACAATTTTTATGTTTCAAAATGTATTTTTATTTTTTTATCGTGTTTATATAACCTTAATTGGAATGGTGATTACAAGTGTTCCAAATTCAATAATAATATCTAAAAAGTGCAAAAGACTCCTACATTAAAAAAAATAGGTAATTGTTATTTTTAATGCATCCTTGTAGATTCTTGTAATAAAAACCTGTACAGTGTGCCAAAGTCTGTGATTTATATTTAGTGTTAACTTTTCCTTGGTGTAGGCTTATTGGCTATTGGATTTGATTCCAGGATAGTGTGACTTTTGTTATCAGTGGTTCTCTTTGTCCCATAACTTCCCGCGTAAAATTTGTATTACTTTATCATTCAATCATGCAAAATAGACTATATAACACATAGAGTCTGTTCAAAACAAGCTAAGAAAAAATAGGGAAACCAAAGTTTAGTAACTAAATTGAAGCGTTTTATTTTATTCACAGGGTTTAACTTGTGATAGAAACTGATAAGCTTATTGAATCAACCGAAATGTGACAAACAAGGGTTGGCTAAAGATTAGATTGGTGAGAATATATTGTGTTTCCACGAAATTTAGGTACATGATTTCTAATTTGATCAATCGTATGCAAAATTGTATTTAACTCACAAATAGGATACACCACCACCTAGCTTTTTGTCAATAATCTAATTAGCTTTTTTCTTTTTATTAAAGACCCTCTTAAGTTGAAAGTTTCTGTAAAAAGATCCGAATTTCAGCTTTGACAGGAAAAGAGAAAATATCACACAATGGGGAATCAACCGTTTTGTTATATTAGTTACTGTAATGAAAGGGACAGTGATCGTAAAATTAACATTTTACTCTTCCATACTTTTTCCACTTGAATGAAGTAACCATTATTTTATTCCGTTCTATTCAAATTCTGTTTGCAGGAACCATTAATATTAAACTATAAAATGAGATATTCTTTATGGAATGTCTCTTAATTTTTCTGTAACAATGAAATGGTTAAAAAATACAATAGAAGTTTCAGCTGTAATAAACATTGTTGTAATAACAGAGACAAAGAAGAAACTTTAAAGTACAAAAGATTGTTTGATGTTGCACAGCGCCATAGACTCAGCAACAAGAGCTCAGAGTGGAGTGGCAGTTACGACTGATAAGAGATGGAGAAATAAAGTACAAAACTATATTTATTTCAATTGTAGAATAATAATAGTGAGATTTAAGGTAGACAGAAGGTATCTTGTTGTGGTAGGTGTATATACACAAGAAGAAGGAAGAAAGGAATGTACTAAAATACAGCAATATTTTATGAGGAATTGCAGAAGAAAATTAAAGTCAATCCCAACAATTACTTGGTAATAAATGGAGATTTAAACCCCAGAATAGGAGATTCGCCAATTCAATTCAAGGAGTTGTAGGCAAGTTTGGAGAGCAGACTTTAAACTCTAATGGACATGAGCTGAGGTGCTTTTGATTCCTATAATGAATTAAAAATAACAAACAGCTTTTTAGAAAAAAGGACATACATAAGTATTCGTGGTGTGCGAGAGGGCAAATATGAATAATAGATTATATTAGGGTCAATAAGAAACTGAACACAAGTGTACAAGACGTTATACTTTTCAGAGGTAGTGACAGGTTCTGACCAATTTTTAGTAATTAGGAAAACACACCAAGACTCCGGGGATGTACTGACACCTAATATAGAAGCAGACGTTCATGGAAGACAAGAAGTAACATATTAACTTCTGAAACAGCCTAACAAAACTGAGAAAGATAATGCATAATTTCACATGACAAATGAGGAGGTAAATAATACAGGAAGGCAAGATATAACCATCACTCTTCCGGTTGTTAATAGCAATATATATCTTGGGGATAACATAACAATATCGGGGAACCGTGCTTTGCTCGGTTTTGATATTTATTTATGTATATACAGATTATTTTTACATTAAATTGTCTAGGATTTGTAAACATAAGCAGAAATTTGTAAGCGTAAACAGAAACTATACGTGTATTGTATAAACATTTAAAATAATAGCAATTGCATTATACACATAAAAAATAAAGTAAACAGAATAATACAAAATACAGTATAATACAAAATTATTGGAAAGTTAGAGTAGTCTTTTAGTATTTAGTATTTCTTTCCATACAACATTTCGTGTATGGTGAGGATTTTCTGGTGGCAAAAGAACTTGTTACGTTTTATTAAGTTACAAACTTTTAAGCTGCTTTGTCTTTTTACTCTAGAAAATGCTACATACAACGTTCCATGCATAAAAACTGATATAAGTAAGTAGATACCAACGGATTCAAATGTTTATCCTTGAGCTGTGTGGATGGTCAAGCAAAAGCAGGTCTTATGAGGAACTGATGTCGTTGCATAGTACATCCAACTTGATTTTTGCTAGAATCTAATGTGATTCTTGGCATATGGACTTCTCGGCGTGCATTCTCTCCAGTGATAATCTTTGATTTAATAATATTGTTACACAACTCAGTAACTATTAACCTTGTTCCATTGCATAGTCCTTCGGAGACATCCAAGTTTTCCAAGAGCATTATTATTGTATTTTTTACAAGTTTCAGTTCATGTGGTGGTAGATCAGCCATTTCAACGGAATTCAGAAGTAAATTAGAGACCTCCTTCTGGTTGATCTTTGACAGAATCATAACTGTTGTAAACTTTGCACTCTCCAGGAAGCTTTTCAATAATTTCTGCATTAATTTTATTAACATCTTTATTATTGGTTCTAGTATAGCCCTGTCCTTCTTATTTTCATATCTGTTTTTAGCCAGACAGTCTCTGAATACTTCTTCAGTAAGATTGCCGTTGGAAAGAATATCCTCTGGTAGTTCAATCTCATGCATAGCATTTGCTGGCAAGTCTCCATTGCCAACTTTTAATAAATATTCAGCAAAGTCTCTTTGCTATGGATTCACACGCATATTTTCTGTCAGTGAAAAGAAGTTAAAATGACGCCAAAGTCTGTTTTCCTTAATCGAAAGGTCTACCAACTCACTGCGGTTAGCACGAGGTTGAACGGGCAAACATTGCCGGAAATCTCCTCCAAAGAAACAATCTTTCCACCAAAGGCTATATTAGGATTTCCTATAGAACGACGTATTTGATCCATATTGTGTAATCCATATTTAGGTAACATACCCCATGCACCAACCCGAGCGTTTTACTCTATAATAAAACATACCTTTCTGTTTTAAGTCACAAAGAAGCAAAAGCAACAGTTTCAAAAAACTCATAAATTATTATTAACTTTAGCTTACTAACAACCTTTTTCGAATGTTTCAATACAATCCTTTAATTTTTTTGTTCATGACGTGTCCGTGTACTAATGCTTACCTCAGAGAATACAGAAAACAAAACAGCGTACAGGGAACACGTTATAAATTAAATACGTTATTGCTCGCTTAATATAATTAGATAGGGTAAACAATTATTGCTCGTCTCAACTCTTATTTTGTTTATTTACATTGATTGGAACAGCTAATTATTCTTTTTCATATATATACATATCGATACTGCGCCGTTTGCATTTATCGACGGTTTCTGTAATTTATTTATCTGTAGGTTAAGAAAGCTGGTTAGAAATTACAGTTGCCTAGCAATAATTAATTGTTACGCGTTATCGGTCCCGCGATATTTTAAAATAAAGGCCCTCAGATGTGGCCCTGACGAATTTTGCGGAGAATGAGACCGAGTCCAATCAATTCCTGGTGTCAAAACACCCTTAAGTACCAACTTCCGAGAAAATCGTTAGAGCCGTTTTCGAGAAAGAAAAAGATAGCTACATACAATTATATTGCTCTCTTAATAGTGTAGGTTTAGAAGAATTAACAAATGTTCTAGACCAAATGAAGAATAAGACCCGATGGAATTAACACAGAACTCTTAAAAAGTGGTGGACTGCTATTAAAACTACAACTTTGGCATTTGATTAATGCATGCTGGAAAACAAACACTATTCCAGATTTTTGGAGAATAGCAGAGGCTGTTTAAAAATGGATAGAAATGACTGCGGAAATTATCAAGAAATAAGCCTTTTGAATACGGCCTACAAATTATATACATGGATAATTAATAACATACTGAAGAATACTGCAAACGCTCTCCTTCTTGAACAATCTGGATTTAGAAAAGGAAGATCCTGTGGTAACAATGTCACAATTATACGCCAATTGATCGAAAAAAGAAGAGATTCAATCTAGAGCCACATATTGCCTACATAGACTGTGAAAAAGCATATGATCATGAGAATAGAGATATATTGTGGAAAATATTAGAGCAAAGAGGATACCCACATCATATAATAGAAGTAATAAGAAGCCTATATGAAAGAACGGACATTACTATAAACACTGAGAAGGAGAAAAGAGAATCTATTACTCTTAACAAAGGCATTAGAAAAGGGTGCAGTTTCTTTGTCACTCACTTTATTTAACATACGGCTATATACTCGTATTGACGATGTAAGGCAACGGAAACAACGAACTGGTCCTGGAATCTACTTACTTCCCGATAATTTCTCCATTAATATTATTTTGTTTGCTGACGATCAAGTCATCCTACAAGAAAAGGAAAGTGGATTACAAAAATCAGTGTACCAACTCAGTAAAATTTGCCATGAATGTAATTTAAAAACTTCCACGACAAAGACTAAAATAATGGCATTTAAATAGTAATAGACAATAAAATTATTGGAAAAATATCTCACTTCAGCTATCTAGGGTGCAACGTAAGCTATGAATATGAAGACGATATTGATAATAAAATAAACAGATACCACAATGTGCAAGACTCTGGGAAAGAAAGTACGAAAAGATACAGAAATGAAATTTTATGGCTGCACCAGTATTGATGTACGGGAGTAAATCGTGGACACTCACCCAAAATCAGAAAAAAACGAATTGAAGCTGCCGAAATAAAATTTTTAAGGGAGTCAACATGTCTAGCCTGAGATATCACATAAGAAATGCAGACATAAGGCAAGAGCTGGATATCTACTTAATAAACGACAAAATTAAAAAAAAAGAAAGAAAACTGGATAAAACACATAAATAGAATGGGTGACTCGATAATACCAAAAAAGATAATCCAGTATAAGCCTCTTGGAGAACGAGATAGAGGCAGACCAAGAAAACGGTGGTTGTGAAGACGGAACAGGCTGAAAGCCTAATCCTTGAAGTGAAGAAGAAGAAGAAATTTGGCCCAATCATGCAACTTTGTTTGACAATATTTCTATATATTTGGTTGTAACGGTATTACGAATAAGTAAATTTTGTGCTAATTGAGTGCAAACTATTTAGGAATTACGAGGAATATCGGGAAACGGATTTCATTGTAGACTTAACAGAAAAAAACTTCAGTTACCAGGAAAATATTCGAAGCTATATGATTAGTCTTTTTTTTTTTGTAGTACTGTACTGTGTTCATAAGGTATGCTGTTTTGTACGAATGGATTTTTTGTGTGTTAAAGAACCGCGGTGGCAAAACCGACTAACCCTCTGTCAGTTGATGTATTGGTTAACATCGCCTGTCATTGTGTGTTAGACCCCCGGTATAGCAGAACTAAACAAAACCGGCTCGTATTCACTGGTAAGTGTTTACGTTACTTCCAAGGATCTGAATCTACGTAAAAATTAAATGTCCACAGCCCGGTGGTTGTGCTCTTGTGTATTGGTTATTTCAGATGGCTGAAATAAAAATAAACAAATAATATAGCGTAGTAAAAAGTCTTAGATCAACGGACGCCTTGATTGATGGCTCAGTCGGTTGATCGCCATTCATTAATACGTTGAAGATCTCGGGTTGCGATTACCTGTTTAGGCTGGAAATTTTTTTAACTAGCAAAGCTATTGTAACAGTTCCAAATGGGCTCCAGACTGTAATAACCATTGTAGCTGATGCAACTTTACATACATATTCTAAAAAAAAATTAATAATAATAATAGATACCAATCCCTTGTTTCGTGCGGTTAATTCGTTCCCAAACATTTGCGCACGAAATGAAACTGCACTGAACGAGAACGTATTTTTCATAAACAAATATGCGTTTTATGGTTATTCGGTTCTGAAAGTCTTATATTATTTATTCAACAACCTGAAACCTTATGTTAGTTTACATAGCATTCACAATCGTGTAAACCTATTACCGTAGTGGTGGCGTAAAATATTTGTGTATAAATATACAATACGAACTCGATAATGTGTCTCATGTTTGGTTCTAGAGCAAGTACAGAATTATCATAATAGGGTATTATAGAAAACACAGAAAATATATGTAACTCTAAGACGAAAATATAACAATGAAAAATTTTCCTGTGTTACGCACGTAAGGGTCGGAATTTTGGAAAATATGACTGTTGGCCCTGTTTACATTTAAAACGAGTTGACACAGTTCTAGTACGTTCTGTAATTATGCTGTCTGTGTTAAACACGATAAAGTTTGTAGACACAAGACAAAAAAGGTTCACTGAAGAAGACGTGACATACATACTAAAGTTTGTTAAAAGTTTTTATTTCATAGGCCTAATTGTTTAGCTTTTTAAGTGATATAAATAAAACGATTACCTTACAATGCAACACGAAACGGGCTAATATTAATGACATTCATTCTACTGACATGTTTTGAAAAATAATTCAATCTTAGTTTGAACTCTGCATTCTGTCAGTGCGTTTTGATGATTTTAAAGTAGTGAACACTATTTCCTAACAAGCAAACCAGTCACGAACTCCTTTCATTATCTGAGTTGTTCTTTAATACAAGCACAAGAGCTTTTGAAGTGAAGAACCTCATCCATCCCCTTTACAGTATAGCTGCGCTTTCACTACAACTGGTCAAATTACTCCTACCCCATACCCCCATTATCATCACTTTCACTTTGGGAGACGTAGAGACAGATGAAGAACGTATTTGAAATATTTCATTAAAATGGGAAACTTTATTAATAACAAGTACAAAAAGTTGTACCGCACTGAATCGAATCTGGCCCCGCGTTATAATGAGGGATAGGTCATAAAATAATATCCGTACTAAACCGAAACCGCACCAAATGAAATTTTCTGAACCGGGGATTGGTGAAAAAGAATTAAAGTACTTGCTGATTTGGGGGGGGGGGGCAGAGTTCTTTTTGAGCAAAACTAAACGGGCAAAGCCCCCTAGGGCAGCTACATGCAATCGAACTCCTTTAAAATTTGGCTATCGTCTAGAATTTTGTGACTTTCAAAATAATATATGTTTGAAATACGTTAAAAGGTCCACAGCCGGAGTTTTAAACTATCTTCTCGAAATATATTACCAAATGTGTAGGCCTACAGGCCTACGTCTATGTAGATGATCGTATCTACAACATGCTTTTTGTTCGGCTTGTTATTCCGTTGTCATGGAGAATAATTTAATTGATTCAAAAAATATTTTACGTTTGTTGTAAGTACACAATTGAGCGATGTACCGTGCATATGTGATTTTCATTGGCGACTATTTGGTATTTGGTGGGAAAAATATAATTTTCCTTCTGTGGTGAATTAAACAAAATTGTACAACCGACAGTAGAGTATCGTTTTCAATTTGTGCTAGTTAATTACACAGTCCACAACTATGAGACAGTTCATTATATGTTGTTTTGATATTCACATGTATTTCAGTTTTTATTACAAATACGTTTATAGAAAAAACGCCATAAAAAGGAAGAGCAGCACAAATAGGTCGTCAGACATCATTACAACGTTAAAATGCGATCACGTCTTCATATTGAAAATGGTGAAAACAGCGTTGACTATAATAAATGATAATAAGTTGGCACTGAAACGCGCATAAATACAATTTGAAAATGAATTACAGATCCCTCAAATGTTTTAATGCAGTAATTGATCTAGATTTATGGAAAACATTTTGATGAAGTCTATTCCTACAATGAAATTTAGCAAAAAAAAAAAAAAAACAACAACAAAAATACGGCGGCAAACAAAATACACGCAAGGGTGTACCATTTGAGCTTTAAGGACTGACATCTATAAAACAGATTGTAACTATGAAAATTCAACCAATAATGCATGTGTACAGAATGAATGACAGGGTCTTCATGTCAGCATGCTTATAAAGGTAATAACTGTAATATTGGCCAAGGTATAGGCGAGATTGTAATTTGTTAACCACCAGCTACACCAGCTACGTTAAGAAATTGTGTGATGTCAATAGGTATCGTGATTTCATGTTAGGTCGTGTTGTTCATGGCAATAAGGGTTTATTGTTACTCTTAAATTTTGAAAATAAATAATCTTTTCTGTGCTGATATAACACCTGATGTGATATCAGCCTGATAACGAATTTATGAGTTTTCTCCAGATTATAATATTTTTTATTAAATGCCATCGGTTGAAATATCAAGACGATCTGTCCTCTGACGCATACTAAAGTGTTTTGCCAAAAAATATCAAATTACCGAAAGTTGTCCTAATGCAATCTGTTTGAACAATACTATTTTCTGACAATAAAAGAAAAGTGTTATTACAGAGTTTTCATGTTAAGATTAAGTAAACAGCTATATAAGTGTATGCAGTTTTTCCAGCGTTATTCCTTACGGGTAGCTTAGTTTTACATTTCTGACCCTAACGAAATTACACTAACAAAGTTTTATCATTTCTAGTGTTTACGACAATAAAACGACTGACGTTTAGCTGAAGACAGAAAAATCCACTAAATAGAAAAAATTAAGTAAACATTTACATATTACAAAAATATCTCCGCCTCACTTCTGTCAGAAATCAGTATGCATATGTCACCCCATTTATGAAATCATCTACGAGGTTATTAGCGTGCACGGTTGATATGGAACATCATTTGGAACACTACAGTTTTCTCTAAACGTTTTATTTAATAACAATGACAGATGAAATTTGTTAGCGTGTGAAAAACGCCGAGCCTGACCGAGTTTCAAACGCTGGACCATAGCACCATATGAAAGGCAGACGCTAACCACTCTGCTACGTGATAGGAATGAACTGCCTTTTTTTATTAATGTAGTACATTAATTATTATTGTGAGGTTATTCTAAATTTTATTAATACCTAAACAAAAATTAATAATAATCAACTATCGGTTAATGTTTTTGCACTTTACCGCATGATCAACAATAACTGACTGTTGCGGCCCGACCTGAATTTATACAACTGTGCGAAAACTGTAGAGAGCGAACAATATGAATCGTCAACTACTCACGCAAGGAAAAAAGTTTTCCTGGCAACGCTGTCAAGTCTTGGCAACGCTGTCAGTTCCGTTTGTCTACATCACATTTGTTTTGGTTTGAAGGCGTGACCTTGCAGTCTTGTATATCTGGCTGTCGCTTTGGGAATGTTCAGCCAACAAGCATACTTGGTTGATCCAAGAGGAATTTTGTACAGAGCCACAAAATGGTTCCCGCGTTTTTAAGGTTTGAGTTTATGTTCCCTCACCCAGATCAACATATCTGATCAACAATATCGTTTTATATGTGATCAACAATCAATCGTTAAAAATATTTAACTATTTTTAATATTATTAAAAAATGTTATGCTTTTCTTTTACGGTTTTTGCCACTGAATTCATTAATGTAATAATGAAAGTTGTAGCACTAAAACCTAATGAGAAATAAGCTTTATACAAAAATCAACATTCATGGAAATTTTCTGCGTGATCAACAATGATCCCAAAAAGATAAATATATATATATATATATATTGTAATGTGACATAATGAGAGTCCCAAAACAATTAACAAAAATAGTCCAAATAATAATAAAAAAAGTCAGAATAACTGAAATCAAATATGTAACCATTTAAAATAAAAAGTACAGCACAATAGTGTGACAAATAATAAACTATGTATTGTAAAAAAAATAAGATAAAACTTATGAAAAGTGAATCAGTGTAAAAGTGAAAAGTGAAAGGTGGGAAAACAAGGGTGATCATTAATCACATAGATAAGACTGTTAAGATTAATGATCCCTATAATTCCATTAAGTGTGCAAAAACCCAAATAGTTCAATATAAGAGGCCCAACTCTTATAGGTAATATGAAATGACAAATCAAATATATTGGAACTTACCATCTGCGGCTTTTCAGAAACAGCGTCTTTATAAAATTTACATGTTTCGGGACCCTTGTCACATCATCAGAATTTAAAAGTAATTGTGTATCATTTAAATTTGATACACTTGTCAAACACTTAAAATATTAAAATCCAATATAAAATAACTTAATATAACATAATAATATAATATTTACAGTGAGTACGAAGGTTACCGATGTACATCGTATGAAACCTGACCGCGCACACTGAGTGGGCGGTCAGGTTTCATACGATGTACATCGGTAACCTTCGTACTCGCTGTAAATTGTAACGGTACAAACTATTGGGGTTTATTTTTTCTTAAATAATTGTAAAATGTAATTGCCACTCCAGCTGAACAACATTTGAATCACAAACGCTGGGCAGTTTTTTAACACCTTACAGTCAGTGCGGTAACAAGCCAAGCCGTACATAGGTGTTGTTATTGCACAAAAGCCATTAACGAGTCTGGGAATGTGAACGTTAGCAGCGAGGGGAGCGTATTTGCGCATGGGTGTGCCACAGTGAACAGCTTGAAAAGCACGCACGAAACATTCTTTCTCGCCCAGTGTGCAGAAACAAAGAACTCAACACAGTAAAATCCGCCTCAGTTGAAATTACACTCTTAAACCGGCCGGTTGTAAAGAACAGTTCCGGAACAAAAATGCGGGCCCGTATAATAAAAATGCGATTTTAATTCAAATTAATAAGTTTTACAGTTATGAAGTGAAATGAAGGACAGTTACGAGTGACCCGGCGAAAATTACGGCAAAGAACGAAATGTGCAGCGTGGTGAAAGAAATAGAAAACGGACAGAGGCTGGACTGAATTTTAGGGACGAAATGGCAGATAAGAGAATCAATTATCTTATTCTATTATATTCATAAATTAGGCAAAGAAGAAATTTAAAGTAAAATTTTATAACCATTCAAAATTGAAACCTTTAAAAAAAATTTTTAAATGAGCTCATAAGTGAATTTTAAATATGTATCGTGAGAGAGTAAAAGGGCGTGTGTAATAATCATGTAATAAAATTAAGAGGCGCTGGTTTGTGATAAAATGGGGTATAACTATTTCTATGTTATTTTGAAATATGTCTATTGTAATCAAGGTAATACTAGTATATACGAATAAGTAATCATGATAATTTTTGTTTAAAATGATATCAAAATTTAAAGTGAGAAGGGATATTTCATTTATGATGGGGTTGTAACAGCATCTAAAATTTTCTGTTGTTTATTTAAATGCAATTGAATTGTTTTGAGCTAATAAAGAAAAAGATGAGTATAAGAGTAACAAATATGTTTAATTTCAAATAACCAGTTCTGATTTTCCCGTTCGCTAATTCGAACCCTGGCGAGTGAAAATTCAGGTTGGCAGACAACAACATGGCGTCTACAGAGACAGAATACATAATAAATAAACAAAACCTATTTATTAATTTAGAAAAAGGTAAGTTTGTTAACAATTTGCGCCCAGAACAGTGACTTTATAAGTTTGTTAACAATTGGCGATTCAGAACAGTGACTTTATATAAATTATTTATATAAATACAGCCTACTGGGAGGAACAGAATGGTTATTTGAAATAACAAATATTTTTTTGAGGTACGTGAAAAAGACGTAAAGATAATGTTATGTTGTGACTACATGTGGTAGGGTAAATAGTTTAAATAAAATATTCTTTTTATATATAATAAGGTTGTGTAATATTACAGGGTAATATTTTGAAAAGAAATATATGTAAAAGATTGTTTTAAAATGGGAAACAATAACAAGAATGTCAGCGTAACTGACCAAACGTTTAAGAGTGAAATGAGAGTTTGTTCAATGCCAATAAGTCAGATCGAGTCGAGTGCGACCGAATCTGTAGAGTTAGATAGAGTACCAGTAACACCCATCTCAACTCGTCATAAAAACAAAAAAGACGATAATAGTGACATAATAAATATGATGAAATTCCTTATGAAAGAGCAAAATAATAACCTAAATGCCAAATTTGATGAAATGAAAGAGGAAATAAAACAAAATTTTAATTTTAACAAACAAATTGATGAAATGAATGCACGTTTCGATAAAACGAAAGAAAAAATAGTAGCGTTAGTAAATGAGAAGTTCGATAGACCAAAGAATAAAGTAGACGAGAATAACGAGAATAAAATGGGGGTAGAGAATAGTAGAGAAACAAATAAATTAGATGAAAATAGAGACGATAAGGTAAGCGGTGTTGAGAAATATGACAATACAAATAAAAATATGGTGTTAGAATATAATGGTGGAATGTTAGTGTGTGATGAATTAAGAGAGAAAGTGGAGAAAGAATTTACAAGTAAAAGGGTTGCAGGGGGTAAATTTTTCCCGTGATATTGTAGTTGGGGGTGAAGTAAAGGTTTCACATGTGTTTAGGAAGGACGAGAGTTCCTTCAGTATGTATTTGGAAGACGATATGTCTGCAAATAAATTTCCCTGGGTTTTTTGTGCACTTCATAGGTGGTGCCGTAATGATAAGTTAGTATCCCCTGCATGTGTTGACAGAGAGAGTGTAGCTTGGCATGATGGTGAGAAATGTTTTGAGAGAGAGAGAAAGAGAGAAATAGAGATATTTAAAGTAAAGAGAAATTATGAAGAATTCGTAGAGAGGTTAATTGGAGAGAGAAGTAATAATAATAACAAATACGTACCTTGTATTAAAGCTGAGATAGCAGCAATAGTAGATGATGGTAATGATGATAACAAGTACTTACCTTGTGAAATAACGGGGGTATTAGTAGATAACTATGATGTCGATAGTAATGACTTTATAACTTACCTAATCAGGACAGAATATAATAACGGCAACAGGACTATACCCGAGCGTGACCAGGTACATGATGGAATAATATGGAATAATCATATTGATTTAAATGACATTGTAAAAGAATATGACAATATAGATGATCATTATGTTGATAATCATGAGATAGTGTATTCAATAGTAAATGAATGGTATAATCATAAGATTAGACTATTATTCGACGATGGAGGGTGATTGTTTATTGTTTATGAACATTTAATTATGTGAATAGTGTGGTTTTGAAATGGATTGTCTTATGAAACGATTTGTGGTTAATGATAACAAATAATAAGTTGGACTGTATATTTTTTTGTGTTGATGTCATTATGTTAAATGTATTTGTGTATTACATTATGATGTACTATGTGTTATGTAATAAAAATTGATAATATTAATTATTAATTAAATTAAATTTTCAATTAATTAGTATAAATTAATAATAATTATAAAATTTTATAGACTAAATAAGCGATGAAAGTAATTGTGAGATTTTAAAGGGATTGAATGAATCAAATAAGTGAAAATTAATTACTTAATTATTGATGTTGTACAAAAGAAAGTTTGATAATGAAGTTAAATGATTTTATGAGATTTAGATTCTAATGAATAATAAATGATTAAGCATGTAACATATTTGGATATTGAGATGTATTGTTATTAGTAGGTGAGGGATGAATTTTCTAATGCAATTGTCAATGATCACAATAAGGTAAAGTGTTAACAAGGGATATAGCCTGGGTGATAATTAATGAAATAAGGCAGGTGAGTTAAGCAGAGTTAATTTTAATGGGAGTTAGAGAGAATAAGAATTTTGAAATACCAGTAACACACAAAGAGAGTATTAGATATTTTAGGGACACAGTAGTTAGCGATTATATGTAGAGGTGAGTAATGTGAATGGTAATTATATATTTGTTGATGGTGATATTTTGTAGTAAGGATCCGGTGTAGGAGTCCGCAGCGAAAGGTGTTGGGACAGGAAGGGACCGTTGTGTGCTGGAAAGGGTTGCCTTAGGTAGAATCCAGGAACCAACATAAGGGAATGAGCATAAGTAGGGAACATACATCCTTGTACAAAAATGAGCAGTGCCAGAGGTTTTAAATGGGATTTGTGAAGGGGGTTATTATAGAGATATTGGTGTCATATTATGTTAATGGTTAGAAGCGGTTGTTAGTAGAAAAAGAGGGTAGTAAGGTTAGAGTGACAAATGCCAAAATAAGATAGAGAAAATAGTGAATAATAGAGAGTCACCCAAACTAGATAAGGATAAAAGGGTTAGAAAAGGAAAATTCATGGTCGGAAGGTAATGTAATTGGAAAGGTTAATATTAAATTTGAAATTGTGAAGAATTAAATGATAATAAATGATAAATAATTGATGGCTATTTAATAAAAGTTTAATTGAAATTAAAATGTAATGTTTATAATTTTTATACACAAATTTAAAAGATGTAGGGTGTGTAAATTTTGATCAAAGTTAAATGTGAGTTGTTTGTTGAATGTAATAATCACAATGTTAATTATGTATTATGTTTATTATGTATTAGTGTGGGAATTTAAACATGAATTGTATGTATGTATCACATGTTTTATAAGCGACTCCCTACATTTTGGGTGATCTCGGCCTTACCAACCCAGATCGTGGTTTTGGATGACAATCAGCTGTGGGCAGAGTTATTATAAAACTGACCACAGTTGGTTGCCTTTGAAATTGGTCAAACCTAGAAATTTAATGGGGTTTAATAAGGGAATCTAAGATTATTTTGAACGCAGGCTATTTTCACCCAGATAGGGGTGGTAGACCTTAGGGGCATATATTAAGCTAATAAGTAGGGGTACTTACCCTGAAGTTTTGTAACGCTGAAGCAAGGATGGGAGTGAGAGAAAAGAAAAAGGTGCTTACTCCTTCCGCCTCAGTCCTTGTGGAGGCAACTGAACGCAACAGTTCAGGGGGGAAATAGTGTGTGTGGAGGAGTAAAGGGGATAAGTATTATTAACAGCGCCGGATCACTTACTGTTAATAATAATAATAGTAATTTTTTTCTTCTTCTATGAAAGAGAAAATGTTTAAGAATTGTAGAAACGGAGAGATATATGTGAATTGTATTTGAGTAAATTTTGATAGTGTGTTTAAATGTTGTGGAAGGTATTTGTAATATTGTAATGGGAAATGTCTATTTTAATTCTGATGGGGATAAGGGCAATAATTTTGATTTTGAAAAAGAGTTAACAAGAGAAGGGTATACAGAATGATTTTGAGGAAGTTTATAAATGTATCATGTTAGTTTAAGGATTCATATATACATGTGTTAAGAATAAAGAAAAACCAGTGCTTCTTAACACAAACCAGCGCACAACTAAGGGGAAACAGATCAGGTAGGGATATGGTATTATCCAAGGCCACTATTTGATATTTTTAATTTGATGTTTCAGCGTTTGGTGATGTTGTGACGGCGGTCCTGAGCTGGCCTGCACGTCAGATCAGGAGCGTAAAGCGCCTGATGGGCCTTATGGTGTTGGGATCTCGAAGGAGAAGTCCAGTAAGGTCATGCAGGTACTGTCACCATCATCGGACCAAGGGTGAGTCATTATAATTTTTTTTATAAACAGTAAAGGGGTTGTGGCGACATATCCTAGCTGATCCCTTTAGAAAGTATGAGAGTGTCAATGAGATTTTTTATGCTTCGGCCTAAAACCTCTCATTGAGGGGGTTTTGTAACGGTACAAACTATTGGGGTTTATTTTTTCTTAAATAATTGTAAAATGTAACTGCCACTCCAGCTGAACAACATTTGAATCATAAACGCTGGGCAGTTTTTTAACACCTTACAGTCAGTGCGGTAACAAGCCAAGCCGTACATAGGTGTTGTCGTTGCACAAAAGCCATTAACGAGTCTGGGAATGTGAACGTTAGCAGTGAGGGGAGCGTATTTGCGCATGGGTGTGCCACAGTGAACAGCTTGAAAAGCACGCACGAAACATTCTTTCTCGCCCAGTGTGCAGAAACAAAGAACTCAACACAGTAAAATCCGCCTCAGTTGAAATTACACTCTTAAACCGGCCGGTTGTAAAGAACAGTTCCGGAACAAAAATGCGGGCCCGTATAATAAAAATGCGATTTTAATTCAAATTAATAAGTTTTACAGTTATGAAGTGAAATGAAGGACAGTTACGAGTGACCCGGCGAAAATTACGGCAAAGAACGAAATGTGCAGCGTGGTGAAAGAAATAGAAAATGGACGGAGGCTGGACTGAATTTTAGGGACGAAATGGCAGATAAGAGAATCAATTATCTTATTCTATTATATTCATAAATTAGGCAAAGAAGAAATTTAAAGTAAAATTTTATAACCATTCAAAATTGAAACCTTTAAAAAAAAAATTTTAAATGAGCTCATAAGTGAATTTTAAATATGTATCGTGAGAGAGTAAAAGGGCGTGTGTAATAATCATGTAATAAAATTAAGAGGCGCTGGTTTGTGATAAAATGGGGTATAACTATTTCTATGTTATTTTGAAATATGTCTATTGTAATCAAGGTAATACTAGTATATACGAATAAGTAATCATGATAATTTTTGTTTAAAATGATATCAAAATTTAAAGTGAGAAGGGATATTTCATTTATGATGGGGTTGTAACAGCATCTAAAATTTTCTGTTGTTTATTTAAATGCAATTGAATTGTTTTGAGCTAATAAAGAAAAAGATGAGTATAAGAGTAACAAATATGTTTAATTTCAAATAACCAGTTCTGATTTTCCCGTTCGCTAATTCGAACCCTGGCGAGTGAAAATTCAGGTTGGCAGACAACAACATGGCGTCTACAGAGACAGAATACATAATAAATAAACAAAACCTATTTATTAATTTAGAAAAAGGTAAGTTTGTTAACAAAATATTATATTATTATGTTATATTAAGTTATTTTATATTGGATTTTAATATTTTAAGTGTTTGACAAGTGTATCAAATTTAAATGATACACAATTACTTTTAAATTCTGATGATGGGACAAGGGTCCCGAAACATGTAAATTTTATAAAGACGCTGTTTCTGAAAAGCCGCAGACGGTAAGTTCCTATATATTTGATTGAACAACACGTGGTTTTGGTACTAAACATTTGGGATTTATTCCTTTTAAACATGAAATGACAAACATACTAAATGTTAAAGTATGAACAGACAATTGTAGTATTGTAACATTGTTTATTGAAAGGTTGTATAATTATTAATCCCATGTTTGTTTTTCTTTAATTAGGCCAATGCCAGTAATTGTTAGCATTGATAAACTATGTGTAAAAGAATATAAGAAAAATATTAAGCCTGTAGGCAAGAATAGAAAGTATGTGTTACGGCATAATACCAAAACATACTTAAATAGAGGCCCATAAACAATATAATAATGGTCCATGAATAGAACCTAATAGTATGAGGGTGAAAATGGTATTATGACCAATTAAATAATTTATGTTATTGTTTGTAAATGAATGAATCAAATCTTGGCCATGAAGGCAACATTTTTAATTAGTATGTTAAGGGTTTTGTATTAGTTAATAAACATTGTTAGAATAAGTTAAAGAAAAAATAATGTAGTAATCTTTAAAACAAATGTAATCAGGCAAAAGGGTTCAAAACAGAAAACAATTTAATAATTAATGTAATTTAGACAATGAGTATGAAGTCAAATTTAGGCCTAGGCCGAACATGAAATATAAAATAAAATAATGTCAGGAATGATTAAGTTATCAAATCAATATAATACAATAATAACAAAATAGGATCAAAATTTAATAATGGACAAGTCTTAGAGTAATTGTGTATCAAATGAGATTAATCTTATAAAAATTTAAGTATTGTATCATAGTGAATGTAAGGGCTAGATTTTGAATAGTCCAGATTTATAGATTTTGTAAAGGTGAAAGGACACCTAATATGAAGTTAACTTATACAAAATTATATACCGAAATGTAGACCTTTAAAAAAGGAACAGAAATATGTACACCAATTTTAGTTTAAACAAAAATTAACAAGGGAGTATTTTTTGACTGTAAAGGCAAGGATATAATTTTAGTAATATATGCCGCTTGACCTCAAGTTCATGAAAACTGACCAATCAAAACCCGAGTTTGCTGGTCAAAAAGCCGTTACAAAGACGAGACGAAGGAAGAATTGTATTGTTAGATGCCACGCTGAAGAGATGAGTCTAATAGCTGACGCTTGTGAAAAAACTAAACCAATCAAGTAATACTCGACTAATGTTCTAAAATAAACCAGAGAAGTAAGAAAAACACTCCAAGAAAATTATAAAGAATTAATTACTGACCGATGGAAGCAAAATTCTACACCAAAACCTCAAAAAGATGCTAGCGAGGGATCGCTTGCAGTATTCCAGGAACGTAATTATAACTCCGAAGTATTTTCATTACCACAATACACACAGATCAAATTCACTACACCATATAAACAATTTACAGTGATAATTGGAATACCCGTTGATCACTAATACAGTGATTAATGATAATAACAATTTTATTTAAAACAGAAAAACATTCACTACATGACTTTGGTTAGCCGATTAAGCGGCCATTTTGTTTATTATTCTATTTCCAGTGCCAACAGAGTTCGTTACCGCTGACAGTGAAAAAACTTAATATTTTATATTTGTAAACATTAATAATTCAGTTTTATTATTTTATATGTAATTGTAATGTGTTGTACTCCTTTTTAAAGCATTTTCTGACTTCATAACTAGCCCAAAGAACCCAAGCCCTGAGATAAATATTTTATATTAAATTTACTTGTAAACCATTGAAGAGCAGATTCGAAGACGAATCGATTATTAAACTGTTAAGGTCGATTCAAGACCTAACCATTTGTTGTTTTGATAAATAAGCTGAAAAAATAATAAAAGAAACCAATGATTACCGATTCCAGAGTTGTTATTTTATGCGTGAAAATAGAATAAGAATTTGTTCACAGGCATTAGTGAGTGAGAGCAGGTGCACAGGGCGAATATAACCTGGCCAACAACAGAAAAAATAAACTAACCTACAACTGGCAACATACGGTTAGCGACTGCCGCTGAGTCAACCAGAAGTGCGGGAAAATTCGAAGGCGCTAGCACACGAATACAAACACTTTCTCTCATAACAACATTATACAAAACTTTATATTAAAGAATTGGTTATTTAAACATGTACACATAAAAATAAACTTTATAATATATATATATTGTAACGTAACGAAGTTAAGGTCCCATACGTTACACAAAAACTTTATCACTATCAAAATAAAACAATACCCAATGTGTGCAATAATTAAGGTCAGGAAGGTAAACCTTCGTATAATAAACAGATTAATAATACCTAGTAAGGTTACTAGGTAATAAAATAATAAAAATGTCTATAAATATAAAATATGGAGTGATCAGTGGAAGATGTAAACAATAAACATAGTGTCCAATGATGTGAAATTACCATAGACAGTTTGAACTGAGAGGAGACTAATTAATTCTTATTTAAAATGTTATGATGATGTGCATGTTACTATATTTTGTCATGTTATTTTGTTTGCATAATATTTATTCTGTATTTTGTATATAGCAGGTGTGAAGCAATTGCTTTAAGGAAGTATCAAGTAATTGATATTAATTTCATTCATGTTAAACTTTATAAGAATAACTACTTGTGTACTTACTGTGAGTAATTAATGGAGATATCGTTAGATAATATTTGTAAACTTGGCCAGGAAGGCAATAATTGTTAATAAATTGCCAAGGTGCCATTGTAATTATGTTATAAACAGATGAAGGGTTCAATAATAAAATTAATAATAATAAATTGAAATCAGGAAAATAAAATTAGAATAATTGGCCATAAGCCAGTGACTCATTGTACAGTAGGTCAGGTCAGAAAGGTTAAATAAAAAATAAAAAATTATAACACATGTAATAAAACAAATAGGCCTAAAATTAGTATTTTGTAAAAGGAAAATAATACCTTTTAAACTAAGTCGATCAAGAAGACAATGTAGTAAAATGTATATAGTTTAATAATGCATATTAGGTGAAAGTTTTATATGATTTAATGTAATTTTAATAAGGGAGTATTTTATTAAATAAGTGCAAGAATATTTTCTAATTACGGCTCTAGGATAACAAATATTATCCAATAACAGAAGAAGAAATGGTTGTCATGGACGACTGAATGCAAGATATCTTGTTGATTTCAACACTTAATTGTTATATGTGTGAATGGGTTAAGTTCAGTTAATACAAATCCAGAAAAGAAATTAAAACCTTATGAACAAAGTATAATAAATGAAAATTCAAAAATAGTAATCCATTAAAAGGACAGTGGATCGACTGCCAAAGCTATTCCTAAACAAATATAATTCGATCTACTAATAAATTTAACGAATTTCCAAAAAACAAATTAATCAACCCATTAATGGCAAATGAATAATAATGAAGAGCAACCAGAAATAAATGAAGACGATCCATAGCCTGGAGATGACAAATTAATTAAATATATTAAAAAACAGAAAGAAATTTAAATAACGTCCAAAACCTCACTTTACCAAAACCGAACGAAGTCTTAATACTACACAAATTCCATTAGGGCCTGTAACCGCCAGAACCGTGAAGATTCACGAAGATCGGAGCTGAAACTTCTACTACATCCTGGGACATCAATACCAAACTTTTATCGAGAAGACCGAGAAGGATATTTTCCAGACATTGAATCAACATACTGTTCTCGTCTCTGCGTAGCGAAACACGGCCATACTAAGTATCTTGGCAAAGTACGGTAAAAAACCTGCTTATGTTTGAACTTTATATAATAAGATTTTATAACTAAATTGTAATACCTAGTAACCTTAAATTGCATTACCTGACCTTACTAATAGTCAAAAGAACTACATGTACCCTGAGATAAAAAACAAATTAAAAAAATATAATTAAATTTTAAAACACCTAAAACCCGAATTCAATGACGAATCGATTCCGTCCTGTGTAATCGATGTGTTGTATCTGTAGCACGAGGAAACATCGTTTTGATTTGGAAAATATATAAAGTAAAGAATCCTTTTTGAATTTGACGATTTCTTATTATTTGTAGAGTAATTAGTGCATTTCGAATAAGTTGTAAGTTACAGAGAAAGGAACGTACGAAATACAGCAAGCGGAACAACTTAACCTATAATATCAGGCTAATTGTAAACAACAGCGCTCGTCTGCAGACAGCTGGTGAATACAGGAGAATACAAAACTAATTCGCTTTATCCGCTCTCCTCTCTCCGCTCTCTCGATAGTGTATGCAGGCTAGGCTTGGAGAAAAATATTGAATTACCCAATATATTAACTGGAGTAGAGCGTTATTCTTTGGTAAAGCACTTAAGAACTACCTAATACAGAGATATTATCAATAATTGAATAATATAACCCATATAAAAAATATTTTTTCTTTATAATTAGATTAACGTGGATACTCGGGAGACCTCTATTAATATAGTTGTAACAAATTGGCGTTTCCAACGTGGGGCGTATTTAAACCTTGTTATACATCAACTGTAGATATTACAATATATATATTGTTACGGCATCATGAACGATCTAAATGAACTGTACACGTTTCAAAACTCTTTAGTCTTATTTTTCACCTGTCACACAACATGGGAGATTTGATTTTACACTGTTTTAAAAAGAATATCTTTTAATTGTCGCCCTCCATTGTCAATACAGATTCAGTCGAATTCGGAAGTTTCGGTTCACTCTTTCAAGCATGTGGACCGGTATATTGTTCTGTAGGTGTTCCAGGGTGTGTGGACGATCGTTATAAACCAGGGATTTGAGATAACCCCACAGGAAATAATCACAGGGGGCTAAATCAGGCGAACGCGCAGGCCAGTTTACGTCCCCTCTCAGGGAGATCAGCCGCCCGGGGAAGGCTTCTCTCAAACAATCCATTGAAACCCTGGCTGTGTGGGCTGTGGCCCCATCTTGCTGAAACCACACATTATCCAGTTCCATTGCTTCGAGAGCAGGGAAAAAAACTCTTGGATCATTGTCAAATAACGGTCTGAATTCAAGGAAACAGCACCACCGTTTTCTTGAAAAAAGTAAGGGCCAATGATCCCTACTCTTGAAATTGCACACCATACCGTGACACGATCTGAATGAAGGGGCCTCTCATGAAGTTCCCTGGGATTTGTTTCACTCCAGTACCGCATATTGTTTGTTAACACAGCCACTAAGGTTGAAATGTGCCTCGTCAGAGAAGAACACAAGTGCGTCATTGGGTAAGGTGTCAACCAGCTGCTCATATGATGTTTATCGGTTTACATAATCACGTTCTATCAGTTGTTGGGTCACAACCATTTTGTATGGGTGCAAATGGAGGTCATCGTGAAGAATTCGACGAATAGAACGTGCCGACACGCCAAGGGCAACTGCATGTTTACGTGCAGAGCGCTTAGGAGACCGCAGCATAGCCAAATGAACTTGTTCGACATTTTCAGGTGTTGTAACGTTCCTCGGAGGTCCTCTCTTTCTTTTGGACACATTCCCCGTTTCCCTGAAGGCGTCCACCCACAATAAAATCGATTTCCGATCAGGAACATGGCCTCGTGGGGGAATTTCGAAGTGACGATGAAAGGCACGTTGCACCGCGATGACCGAGCGGCTGTTAGAAAAATACGCCTCTACGGCAAAAGCGCGATGCTGCCTCGACTAAAGCATTGTTGCGACTGAAACGGGTGGGGACACAAACCTCCCAACCTGGCCTCTTCAATTGAGACCTCCCCACCACTCTGTGACCCTCAATTAACTTCACCGCGCCATTGTCAAAAAAGGAAGTTCCCACGCCCCACCCTGTACAATACAGACTGTGACTGGAAGCCCCGTCAAGGTGCTAGGAAAGGTAGACGTACGTGTACGCCTGGGTCTTCTCGAGTTTAACCACCAAATGCTCGTTGCAGACATTGTCGAAGAAGTGATTCTTGGCACGGACATTATGAATGCCTACGGATTCGTTGTGGACTTAAGAGAGAATGTCCTGAAGGTTGGCCAAGAGAAGATAAAGCTTTGCATGGCTAAAATGACAGGGTCTACCAACCATTCGATTAAGCGAGTGGCATTAGTCGAAGAAAAAGTCAACAGGTCTGGTCAAGAGGAACCCTCCCTATTGCAAGCGGGAATGGAGGAAGAACTAGCAGAGGAAATACAAATAAGTGTAAAGACAAAAGAAGTGATTGGAAAGCCAACTATGGGTGTCGAGACAAAACTCTTGCTTGTTCCTGAGATGATAGAAGCGCCCGAGGGCAAAGTGGCTGAAGATGAGGTTACGGAAGAGGTTGTTGACAAGAACCAAGTAAACTTGGATCAGCCAGTGGTGTTTAGATCATCAGTACACGACACAACCGGCATGACTCCAGCAAATTTGGTGTTTGGGCGGGAGATTCGCCTTCCTGGGGACTTAATGTTTGGATCACCTGAGACTCAGTCCCATGAGCCAAAGAACTATTCCTCACAATTAGAAAACCAACTGCGAGAAATGAATCGCTTGGTAAGAGGACGGCTAAAGATTGCCAGTGATAAAATGAAAACTCGGTATGACATACGCAGCAATAGTGTGGGTTTCCAAGAAGGAGATCAGGTCTGGTTGTTCAATCCAAAGCGCCGTCGTGGTTGCTCACCTAAGCTTCAGTCTAACTGGGAAAGACCCTACACTGTAAAAAAAAGAATTAACGATGTTGTTTATCGGATTCAACAGGAAGGACAGCGAAAGTTCAAGGTCGTCCACCTAGATCGCCTGGCTACAGGAAGGACAGCAGAAGTTCAAGGTCTTCCACCTAGATCGCCTGGCTAAGTACAACTTTAGAGACGGTTTGCCAGTTCGGGACGAACAGGCTTAAGGAGGGGGCAGTGTTACGGCATCATGAACAATCTACGTGTTTATCGAATGTTCCAGAGACATCCAGAATGTAAGCGTGTGGTGTACGTGATACTAGACGCATTTTGCAAGAATCTTCTCGACTGTGCTGGGTTTCGCGGGACGCTCGGCCTGTGTCAAGGCCGTACTTAATTACGTAGTTCATAGCACGCTACGACGCAATTAGGAATCGTCTAGATATTCGACTAGCTATAAATACCTGTACTCAAACGACGTTCAGTTTAGTATGAGGCGAATTTTTGACTGTGTGGTTCGAGAGTATTAATGCGATATATTTACAGAGCGGTTCGAGTTATTACTGTGTATGTTCAAGTAGTTATTAGTGAAGTGTTGCGTTTTATATTCGGACGGTATAATTGTAATACAATTGAGTTTTAATATTAGTGGACATTTTATTGAGTGTGAACAATTTACATTTGATTTGTTGTAGACACCGTGTTGTTAATTACGAACTGTTTTACTGTAACAATTAAAGGTGTGATTAGTGATTTAATTGTTGTCTTGTACTTATTTTGTTTCCACTGTACCTACGACGATCGAGTAGACCGTCGTAACATTAATATAATCTATTCTATAATATATTATCATAATATATTCTATTTTTATTCTTTCATCCTGTAGTAGTTATATTAGTTTTCCTTGTGTGCAGATGAATCACAAGTTAAACCAATGGTACAAAGAGGAAGAAATCATGACAGTGACGTTGATACTGATTTAATAAGGTGGTTAAATTATCCACATCTATACTCTGTCCAACAGACACATTAGACTATGGGTGAGATACGGAAATATACTGTTCTTATGGAGAAACTGCTCGCTTATAATAGCTAATTTGAAAATTTTGTAATTGAGATATTAACTTCAAAACAATCATAGAATACTATAATGTATTATAAATATTGTTATTTTCTGACTTTCGGATTATTTAAAAAAAATTATAATTATGAATATAACTATAGAAAATAAAAATGCTATTCTGAGAAAAACAGGCATTTTAGTTAGTTTAGAAACTTAAGGGGGGCAGAACCAGTAAAAATGAAAAAAATTCTATATTTGTTTTTGCTTGTTTCTTATTCTTCCTTAAATTCTGTTTAAGAATATATTTATTATTTTGCTCTACAGGAATGTTAAGGCACAAAAAATGTCTTTTTTATAGGAACGTGTCAACCACGAATGTCAGTTTCCCACTTGAACTTTATGAAAAACAAGTTTTACTCCCTTATTTTTTTCATGTTTACTAAGGAAATTTTATTATGTCGAAGTTGGGAAATTTTACTATGTCAGCGTTGGTAAATCTGTTGTTCTGCATAGGACACATTCAGAAAAGAATGGGTAGTCGGTTGTGGTGTATTAAAAAAGATATGAAAAGCAAGAAATGGGAAGATGGGAAACCCAAATGGAGGCAGAAATCATCTCACAGATGCTGAAATACAATTTGCAATTATACTATGGCTTGGCTACAAGAAGTGATAGTAACAATTTAGAAACCATGAAAAAAAATGTATGAGCAACATATACATAAGTTATACATCTATGATCACTAGATCATAAGTTATCTAGTGATAATGAATCGCAACACGGCTTATACCTGAAGGGAGTCGAAACATGGTGTAAATATAATAAAGCATACGCATTAGGTACTGAATTCAAATATGAGCACTCTTTGCCAAAAGAAATAATGTCTGTTACAAAATGTATTTATTGGGACCTTACTAATCCTGAATTGTTAAAAAAAATGTTTGCATGGCCGCATACAAAACCTTAATGAGTTTTAATCATGTTGTGTGGAAAAAATTTTCCAAAAAATATTTTTGTGTGGCTAAATAGATTACAATTCGAATTTATAATGTACTTTTTTGACATTTAATGAAGGCTGTAGAAGCAAACTAGATGTTTATTCAAATCTGAATTTAGGAATTTGTAAATATACAGTTAAAAAACTAACAGTTGGATTGTATAAGATGACAAAAAGCGGGAGTAGCAGTACAAAATATAACCAAGGAGGCCATTAAGAAAAAAAGGCAACTGAAAAGAAGATTAGAAGAACAAGAAGAAGATCAAGACTATGGATCTGGAATGTTTTAATAGTAAAATAACTAAACAATATATCTAATGTCATCACCAGACTTTACTAACTTTACAATTAGTTTACCGAAAATTACAAATTTTTATGTTCATATCCCTTTTTCTCAGAAACCCTTTAAGATATGACCCTGAAACTTTAGCTGTTTGTTGTTGATGCAATTTTACACATCTGGTATCAAAATCATTAATAAACCTTCATTTATGTTTGTGTAATAGATGTTTTAAAGTCAAAAAACTGATAAGTTTTTTAAACCAAAGTTCAAAAAATTGTAGAAATGTGTTTTTTCATCCTATCAAGGTTATTTTGGTACAGCGTTCACAAATACTATGGTAAAATAACTGTAGAAATGTTCATGTTAGTATCTATTACCGTTTTTGAGAAAAAGGTACATACAAATTGCTAATTTAACATTGCTGAGATAGGGCGGTTCCGCTCCCCTTAATGCCATTACTTATATGTCATACACTTAGATGAAATTATTTTTTGCATGGTTGCAGGTCTATGTATTCTTGAAACTACAGCGCTATTAACTGCTGCCTTTAAGCAAGAGATTTCCTCAGAAAGCATAACAATTCTTTCTGAAACCCATTCCAGCTTATTACCTCTTTGAATAATGTAAATACAAAGCACCTGGTAACACTCGGCATACTTTGGCTGGCTGCTTAGGTGTTTCCGGATGCCACATGAATTTGTTTATATCAGGTCCAGTTGTAAAGCTATGCCAGTTTTACAGGATTTCAATTTTTTTATTTTCTCTGTGTTTATTACTTTTTGATTTAGTAGAATGGAGCATCAGGAAAAGCAAGTTTTGTGAAGTGGTGAACATAAAATAACATTAAATGTATATAATTATGTTAGAACACATCCGGGAAAAGTGACAATAATGTTGTTATCCATTTTAAAGGATTTACTGACGGACTTTAACGTTCTTATTCTAATTTTGACGGATTTACTGCCTCATTTTTCTCTCTTAAGTATATCACTAAGTATACTCCTATACTCCTATAAATGATTAATACTGCTATCTTCCCTTAACCAAATTTTACATTCAGCATCATTATTATAAATTCAACTAAACAATTTTAAATTTATCAAAACAACATTGTATTACTAACATGGAAAGAACTTGATAAATAATAAAAACACAATGAAGGTACAAAATACATAAGGGAAAAAGTATACAAATAATTCAAATGACCATAATTTACTAACTTTTTCTGAAGCACTGGCGAGCCGTGTTCCTTGCAGGTTTAATGCAATACATGTGAGTGGAGTCTCATGAGCAGGGATGTCAAGTGGGGGACGTTCAGTGTCTGCCAGATCGACTACTTGGACATGCCCAGTCTTTCTTCCAGGAAATGCTAACAGTGAATTGTTACTGTTTGGGCACAGCACACATAATCCTAAACATAAGCAAAATGGCCTGTTAAATGTCCTGTGTGTTAAGTTATAATTTTTGTCTATCATTAATACAGAATACCATCCCGATATGAACAGATCACACCTCATGGTAACTGATGATATATAAACATGTACTTGAATCTCAGTTTATGAGTTATTACAGCAAAAGAAATGTTATGTTAAAGATATTCTTTTTTTAATAGTTGGGATAAATGCTATATGAAGATGTTTTATATTATTGAATGTAACAACAATCCTCTCTTGGTGTTAATTCTATAGGATGTTGTAAGTCTTGGTAGAATAATTTCTTTTTTATAACAAATTATAAGATTTCGGAGATTAGCCATCGTAAGTTAAAGTTAATAAACACAATGTTTCAACCTCTACAGAATCAGAGGTTGTCTTCAGGCGAACAATAAATTAATACAAAAATAAATCTATCACTAATAAATAGATATCGTCAAAACTCCAAACCTTAGTTATAAAAATATAATTCTAAAATAATAATAATAATAATAATAATCCTTAAATTTTTAGTGACTGTCAATCAATAAATTTTTTAGTGGATGGTTAGTGAGGATCGGTCAAAAATAACACAAATTTTAACTATTTTGCGTTGACGTTTCGACAATATTGTGTGTTTGGCGTCAGCAACAATTGTCCTGAAGATGACAATAAATATTGTCAAAACGTCAACGCAAAATAGTTAAAATTTGTGTTATTTTTGACCGATCCTCACTAACCATCCACTAAATAATAATAATAATAATAATAATACAACAGTACTCATTATAAAATATTAATACAAAATTGTGCCATCGATTAATAATAATTTTATGAATCGCATTAATTTCTTACTCATCTGCATCTGTTGTGCAGGCACAGATTTGTAGAATTATCGTGAGATTGAATTGAAGCCTTACAGAGATTGTTTGTCGCTTATGAGACTGAATCATATATTGAACTCTAGCTCTGATTATTGGCTACGAGTGCTACTCCATTCTTCTTTATGACTTCATGCCCGCTTAAATAGACCATGTAGCCATTTGCAGTAAATTTCCCCATTCCCATTCCCATTCTTAATCATTTCCTAACATCCAAGATGTCAATGTTTATCTCTGTTATCTCACTTCTGACCTCTGCTAATTTTCCTCATACATGATCTCACATTCCAGGTTCCTAAGCAATATTATAACTCTTTGCAGTAGCACAGGTTTTTCTTGAAACTCTACAACCCCCCTCTCCCATGAGATCCAATTGGGGGACTTGAAACTCTTGAAATGAGTGAAGCCATGTGGTTATTATGGGAAAACATTTAGCGGTGGTTTCCAGTTGTCTACCACTGACCTCCAATACTGTTTGCTCACTGATTGAGTTTCCCACTGCAATTGTTTAACCAACCTTCCACTGGATTCCTCAGCTTAAAAGTGGCATCATGGGTAGGTAGCATTTGGAGAACTGAGGTGAGAGAGATACACTCTTATACTGTAGTGCTCAGACTTCCCGAAGCCAAACACAAAATTTTACAATTACTTGACCTCCTAAAAGCTGGCACACAGGAGTTCTATCATATGCAAATTTCTTGTTGTTTTCACTTCAATCACTGCCATTTTTAGTACAACAACTATCCTACCAGATACACGTGGTGTGTACATCTCACGGTTATCATATCTGTTGTTGTCAGTAGAACCTGAACCACAAGCTTCTACCTGACCAGCACCCACAGATATCTTCTTATTTGTTACATCAATTATGAATTTTCCGTAAACAACTCCAAATGTGCACGTGGAGCCTTTCAGGCTGATTCCGTAAATATGCGAGCTCTCCTGGCCAAAATCATCCTACGATCATCCACAGCAGTCATGACAACTTGAACAGGGCATTCGTTCAGTCTGACGGTTTGTTCATTCAGTAAGACTCTTCTATCTACCATGGGCTACTTCAACTTCAACGTTGGTAATTGTTGGTTACTTTTTGTAGACCTAACTCGTAAAATTTCAACAACTCAGTAAATGAACCTAAAATGTTTTTGCACTTCAAATCTCTTTTGAACTTAAAATCTTTCTGTTTAAATATGAATAACAAACAAAGTTAACGCTTGGTTACTGAATTGATTGCTTAACTGGTTACTCACTGTTAACTGAAACATTTGCACTGAATATTACAACTTTTCAAGATTGATATTATGCAATTAATAAAGTTTGTAACAGAGTAATCACTATAAGTTTGATTTAGGATCTAGTACCACGCCTTCTCACTATCCTGACAATTCAATTCTTCAAGTTAAACATACAATAATAAGTGTCACTGTATTACAATTTACCACAAAATAACATAATAATAACTGAACTGCAAGTCAATAACAATCAATCCGAATTGCACTGTAATATTGCTGGTCTAAAACTGAACGTGGCCAGCCACTGGATGTTTATTATATGCTGCTGAGGTTCAAGAAAATCTGTAGTTTCTGGATGACGCATCGAGAAAAACTATATAGTTACACCCACTCTGGAACTCACTAGAAACTGAGTCAATGTCTGGAACAAACTCAAGCATTGCCTGTTCAACTTGTGTGAAGTGCCACACAGTTATCTCTCATCTCAAGTAGTAGAGGTCTCAGAGGTCTAAGTGGATCAACAGGATTACTGAATCAACAAATAAGGGTATAGAAGATCTTTGAGAATTAGTGCAAGAAAGAAGGGTTTGGTGAGACATGGTTCACGGAGTCGGAAAGTGTTAGGTGAACGACTGAACACATACAAACACACAATTTATAACATTATAAAAAATACTGTAAATATAAAAAATTACTGTTTTTACTTACTATATACATATAAAAATTACTAGCAATAAAAATTTACAGCCCTTACCTTTGGGATTAGGATTTGTTTCAAAAACATGTAACTGTTGTGGCGCCTGTGTGAATGTATAGACTTTGATGACACCTTCAAGTACCACTACTATTCTGTCACGTCTCAGCCTGACACCACGTACTGGTGCATTAAATTCTAAACAGATCACTGCTTGTTTTTTCAGGTCATCCCACACCATTACTGGAACAGTTACAAAATAATTAGCCCAATTTCTCACAAAGAAAAACTGACTGAAGGAAAACATTTTTGTGCAGTCTAAGGAATGAGGATAGTTGGTTTTTGGCTTCCACCACAGATTTAAGCAACTGAAAGAAAAAAGAAACGTTATCCACATGTATGTTTCTAAACATGAAATTTTTTGGTTTACATGGTTTGTTTCTCCATATTATCCTACACAAAATTTTAAGATTACATTTTACAATTGAAGGTGTCAGTGCTATAGTGGGCTAAGCAACAAAATAACAATTTTGAGAAAATAAGCCTCAAAGTTTACAGAGCAACATAAATCACTGGCATATCTCTATTGGTTGAGGCTTATCTTCTCATATTACTAGCATCACAGTGTATCCTATGAACAAGTTTTAATACAAAGAAATTGTTTTTAAACTAACTATTGTTTAATTATTGCTTTGTAAGTCATCTTTATTGTAGCTATGGCACCAAATGTCTGACAACGATAAAAACATTACAGTCATTAGTTTATTATTTTTTTACTATTTATTTAAAAATTATTTATTAACTTAAAATTTAATAGTCACTTAATATTTGAAAAGAAAGTCACAGAAATAAGCACTGTAAAGCAAAAGATAGTTTTCATCATTAATCGTAATCAAAAAAGTCATTATCACTCTCACTATGACCAAACTCTGGCTCTGGTTGTACTGTTTCTTGAACACCTGTTGGTATTGTTTGCAAATTATTATATAAACTGTGGATACACTGGTGGTACAAAAGGCAAAAGATCATTTAAGTCTTTTTTCTTTGCAGCTGGTATTGGTATTTTTCCTTCATACTTCTTTGGAAGTACTTCGTTTGCAAAAATCAGGTCCGGACTGTGTTTTGATCGTCTTCCTTTACTTTTCTTTCTTACATCAACTTCCTCCCAAGTAACTAAGTCACTGTGGTTCCACTTGATTTGGTATGATAAACGTTTGTCTTTAGAAAATGACATTACCATTATTTTCCTGAAATCTAACTTGTCGCCAAACATTGTCACTGTTTTTATAAGACTACCTAATGAAACAAAATCATTGCTGTTCATAAGATATGCAATAAATGGTTGCGATCTTCTTGCCTTAAGAACAACATCAACGTATTTTTGTGGAGTATAAATATTCTGCCACCGTTTTTTCTCTTGCTCTATTAAGCCAAAGTCACGGACACAAGGCATAAACGTATGTCCAGAAACAAGAAACTTATGCTGTATAATATCAAATCTACCTGAATGTATAAAAAACAAGCCCGAAAACTACAACCCCAAAATTTTTATTTTTCCCACAGCATGAATCAGAATAGATGGTAAGGTTGCGGACTCTTGGAGGTATGGTTGATAAACAAACTTATAAACACATGACATAATCTCTACGGACCCTTGTTTTGCTGTATCTTCTGACCACAGAAACAATACCCAGCATTGTTTGATGTCGTGTATACCGAAGTTACATGTCCAGAGTTAACGTTTTTAAAAAACTACAATGTTTCTAATTTAAGTGTGGGCAAAGGTCTGCTGCAGATCCATGCAAATAACCATACTATGAGGGTCATTCAATAAGTAACGAGACAAATTGCTCTAGCTCAAAAACTACTTGATAAATCAATACGATACTTTCAGGAGTACAAGTTGGCATCCTTGTAATGACTTCTGATCAGCTGTTTAATAAAATATCGTAAACATACCCTGTAATTTACTCAGTCAACAATGGCGAGTCCGCTTGATAATTGCACTGCAGAAGAACAACGTTCAGTTGATCAGATTTTTAGTCGCAGAAGGAAGGTGTCAAACCTTCTGAAATTCATGAAAGGACGTTAAAAGTGTACGGAAATCATTGTTTGCACCGTTCGAACATTTACAAATGGGTAGAACAGTTTAAAGTGGTTCCAATGAAGAGGTCAAAATTCATGTGCAAAACTGGCTCCGTCAGCAACCCACAGAATTTTATGCCAGGGGCATTCGGAAGTTAGAAAAACGATGGGATAAGTGTATTACAGTTGGGGGGGGGATTATGTTGAAAAGTAACCATCACTTTGTATTGATTCAATAAACAAGTTTTAAGCTAGAGCAATTTATCTCGTTACTTATTGAATGACCCTCGTAGTTGGATCAGCTTTAGCCTTTTCAGTGTCAGAATCAAGAGATGCTTTTACTGCTTCTACTTTTCTGAGATGTAACTCTTTAGTTTGCATGTAATGGTTTTTGTCTTCTTCTGTCATAGCTGCTCCTATTTGTATTTCCAGTAAGTTTCATATCTTACATGTGTCTGTTTTAGGAGTTGTAAAAGACAAGTTAAAATGTGTGTTGAAAACCATTCCTTTACTGGTCTGCGATTGGCTGCAGTTTCCTCTTCTTGATACATAAAATACATCCAACCTATACCTTGTAAAATAAAAAAAAATTCTTTTGAAAAATTTAAGCATTCCTTATTTTCTGTCAACATGGTATTATTTACTTTCAGACTTCTGTACAAGTTTTTATGACAATTTTTAAAATTATATCCACTATAGCAAATTTTCATTAATTTCTGTATAACTAATGAAAAAATCGGTATGGAGAACTATACATGAGTTCCATGTCCTAAAATTTATATTTAAAATCATTTAAATATTAATTAAATAAGTTAAGTGGATGCTTGAGTTATGAAGAAATTACGTATCAGCTAAAATGGTACCACCATGTCAGGTGGATTAAGACTTTCCTCAACCTTCGTGAGGAAGGACTGTACTTTTGGATAAAACGTCTGTAGGTCGAACGAAGAGCTAGCTAAAGGTAGCTGCGATCTGATTCCTGTAATGAAATTGGACTCTCGCTGCGAGGGGCTGAGTGATGTCTATAGTGTTATCAAAGTCTTTCCTGTCAATACTATACTAGTCATTTTTCTTTTTTAAAACCGAGTCTTGATTTCTTTTTTTCCATTTGTCTTCTGATTTCCTGAACGACTATTCTGTTCACCCGTATAATTATAAATTTCTCAGCAAAACATTTCTTCCTTAATACGTTTGTGTCTCCTGTTTAACACCCACCATTCTGATCCATGTCATAATGCTATATTCCACATAGGCTAGTAAATAACTAGCCATCAGGCAGGTCAAAATATTTTCAAGGAGGAGCAAAGAATTTTCCAAAGGAGAAAAATATTTACATATTTTTCATACACACATGCACATATTAGTTTATAATTCTCATATCATAATAGAAATAAGTACACAGATTGTATTAATTGCTTTAATACAACAACACTGCCCAGCGATCCACAGGAAGCAAATCAATGTCCATCTTTTCGGCTTGCACGCGTTGTGTGGGTGTTGGTTTCGGCACTTTCCATTTAAAAAGCGTGCAAACATAAGAAAATAAACATGAGTGAGGCCAGAAATAAACGTGAATTTGTATGTGTGTGTGTCCTGCCGGCCTTTTTATTGCGGTAATCACAATAATAAAACTTTGGAAAAGTAAATATTATATAATTGAGATATGCTAGCCTGCCAGGTACGATATATTTTCACTCATATGTGATTTAAATTAAAATGAAAAATATAGAATTTTGTTAAAGTGAAATGAAATGTTTCCATAGAAACTACTTCTTTGTTGTCAATAACGTAGTACACATATAAAACTTAAAAATTTACCTCCTCCATCATCAACTACCATTTTAATTTATAAAAAAAAATTACCCCCTTCCCCTTCAACTACCCTTTTCATTTATAGATATTTGATCTACCTTTCTACAGTGGATTATTATGACCTTCTTTTCAGGATACTTTATTTATCAAAATTAAGCACTTTACTCTTGTTAAAACGTAAAACATTGCAGGTAAACTACCCCTTTCCCTTAACCGATCTTCACCAAAAACAATAGGCCTTGAGTCCTCTACAATTCAGAACTATATTCAAAAAATTATTTGATTCTGTTTGAATTTGCGGCTGTTATCGTTTGCCATAGAAAAAAATTCTACACACACACTTTTTGAAAATATCGATATGGAGAACCATACATGATTTCCATATTCTAAGATTTATATTTAAAATCATTTTCAAAATGAAATATTACCATAGAAACTACTTCTTTCTACTTACTGCTTCAGCCTTAACCACAGTACTGTGGTCACTAACGTATACCACCTCACGTTATCACACTCGATTTTCACTGATGATGGAAGTCGATGGCATTGCCGAAACGTCTGGTTTTGTAGAAAACATTGGACTACGGCCAAATATCCCGGGAAGGAGTTTTAAGAAAAACTACTTCTTTGTTGCCGATAACGTATACATATATATAAAAAATATGCACAAAATTAATGGCTCGTATAAGTTAATGATTGATCTCCATTAAGTAGTGCTCAAGTTTCCAAAGTTTTAATATTATGATGTCCGTAATTAAAACATCAGAGCAGGTTTAGTGTGTATGAGGGTACACCGTGTACAAAAATTTTCAACATTTCCTATTGAGCGCTGCTTAGAGTAAAGCTGCGAATCTACAGTGTACGTTTCACAGAACAAACACGCGGAAAAGAAGGAGCGCTCCGAAGTCACTCATGGACCCTCAGCATTTTGCAGAGGGTTCATTCCCTAAAGACGAAAACTCTGTCTATGAGTCGTTCCTCTGTAAACACGTGCAGTTACACTGTCCAGCGATCCACAGGAAGCAAATCGCCATCCACGCTGGACACTTTTTCGGCTTGCACGCGATATGTTGGTATGGGTTTTGGCACTTTCCATTTAAAAAGCGTGCAAATGTAAGAAAATAAACATGAAGAAATAACGTGAATTTTGTGTGTGTGTGTCTTCCTGCCTTTTTATTGTGGTAGTCATAATAATAAAATGGAAACGTAAACATTACATAACTGAGATATGCTTGCCTGCCACGAACGATATACTTTCTCTCATACATGATTTACATTAAAATGAAAAAATTATAATTTTATTGCCTGGCAACAAAATTATTTTATTTTTAACAATTACCATTGTTTGAAAAAGTTTAAATGAATTTTCAAGTACTTTACTGTTGTTAAAACGTAAAAGGTTGCAGGTAAACTACCCCTTCCCCTTAACCGATCTTCACCAAAATCAAAAGGCCTTGAGTTCTCTACAATTCAGGGCTGTATGCAAAAAATTATTTGATTCTGTTTTAATTTGCGGCTGTTATCGTTTGCCATAGAAAATACCCTTGTTAAAACATAAAACGTTGCAGGTAAACTACCCCTTTCCCTTAACCGATCTTCACCAAAAACAATAGGTCTTGAGAACTCTACAACTCAGGGCTGTATGCAAAACATTATTTGATTCTGTTTGAATGTCTGGCAGTTATCGTTCCTCATAGAAAAAATTACCCTTGTTAAAACATAAAACGCTGCAGGTAAACTACCCCTTTCCTTTAACCCAGATACCCAGTTCATATTTTGAATAAAATTCTTCATAATTTGATGCCCTACATAGACTTTTACACTCCTGACTCCGCATAAACAGTTTAAAAATCTTGACTTCCATTTGTGGTTGTTGGTACCCTGTGTTGCCCTTAAAACTGAACAAATTTTTAAAATAAATATTACATTTGGATTTAGGTTAAAACTCCCTTTTGCATGATAATCGTCACACAATTTACTTCCATGTTCCATAAGGAAATTGGAAGTATGGTGATGGCAAAAAAAAACCGTGTTGGAGATAACGGCAGATTCTGATTGTACTACCGTCAAAACATGAAAAAAGTCATTTTTCGAAAAGTGTATGTGTGTAGAATTTTTTCTATGGTAAACGATAACAGTCGCAAATTCAAACAAAATCAAAATATATCGTTCCTGGCAGGCAAGCATATCTCAATTATGTAATGTTTACTTTTCCAAAGTTTTATTACTGTGATTACCGCAATAAAAAAGGCCGGCAGCACACACACACACACACACACACACAATTCGCGTTATTTCTGGCCTCACTCATGTTTGCACGCTTTTTAAATGGAAAGTGCCGAAACCCTCACCAACACAACGCGTGCAAGCCGAAAAGGTGGACATCGATTTGCTTCCTGTGGTCGCTGGGCAGTGTTGTTGTATTAAAGCAATTAATATAATCTGTGTACTTATTTCTATTATGATATGAGAATTATAAACTAGTATGTGCATATGTGTATGTACAAAAAATATATACATATTTTTCTTTGGAAAATTGTTTGCCCCTCCTTGAAAATATTTTGACCTCCCTGACGGCTAGTTATTTACTAGCCTGTGTGGAATATAGTGTTATGACATGGATCAGAATGGTGGGTGTTAAACAGGAGACACAAACGTATTAAGGAAGAATGTTTTGCTGAGAAATTTATAATTATACGGGTGAACAGAATAGTTGTTCAGGAAGTCAGAAGACAAATGGAAAGAAAGAAATCAAGACTCGATTTTAAAAAAGAAAAATGACTAGTATAGTATTGACAGGAAAGACTTTGATAACACTATAGACATCCCTCGGCCCCTCGCAGCGAGAGTCCAATTTCATTACAGGAATCAGATCGCAGCTACCTTTAGCTTGCTCTTCTTTTGACCTACAGACATGTTATCCAAAAGTACAGTCCTTCCTCACGAAGGTTGAGGAAAGTCTTAATCCACCTGACATGGTGGTACCATTTTAGCTGATATGTAATTTTTTCAGAACTCAAGCATCCACTTAACTTATTTAATTAATATTTAAATGATTTTAAATATAAATTTTAGGACATGGAAGTCATGTATAGCTCTCCATACCGATTTATATAAATAAAGTATCCTGATAAGACGATAATAATAATCCACTGTAGAAACGTAGATGTAATATCTATAAATGAAGAGGCTAGTTGAACAGGGTGGGGGTAATTTTCTATAAATGAAAATTATAGTTGAAGGGGGAGGGGATAATTTTTTATATGTGTACTACATTATCAGCAACGAAGAAGTAGTTTGTTGTTAAAATTCCTTTCTGGGCTGTTTGGCCGTAGTCCAATGTTTTCTGCAAAACCAGATGTTTCGGCAGTCCCATTGACTGCCATCATCAGTGAAAATCGAGTGGGATAACGTGAGGTGGTATATGTTAGTGACCACAGTACTGTGGTTAAAGCTGAAGCAATAAGTAGAAAGAAGTAGTTTCTATGGAAATATTTCATTTCAAAAATGATTTTAAATATAAACTTAGAACATGGAAGTCATGTATGGTTCTCCATACCGATATTTTAAAATTGTAATTCTTTTCTGGGACCCTGATATCCTAAAATTTGGAATTTCTAAAGTTGAACATTATATTTAGATTTTGGCTAAAATTCTCCTTAACTAATAATGCAAATAGACTTCAGATTTTTAATTTTTTTCCTCACATTTTTGCCTCCACCACCCTACTTTAGGAGGAGAGAGGAATCAATGTTAAAAACAACTTACATCTTTACAGTAAAAGTATGGACACTCATGCTAAGTGATACGAAAATCATCTGCCACACTGAAAGTTACTTCGAAACATCTCCAAAACAGACAGGCAGAAAAACATCAATCGAGTTAAAGACGAGAATTTGCTTTGGTTGTTGAAATGCACATAGCACAATCATGTTCAGAATGAAATTCTCTTTGTTTTGATACCTTGCCTGGTATTACTTCCATATTCCTTAAGGAATGGAAGTATGGTGATGGCAAAAAAAATCGTGTTCGAGATTATTGCAGATTCTGATTGTACTACACTCAAAACAAGAAAAAAAGTCGTTTTCCAAAAAGTGTCTGTGTGTCTGTCTGTCTGTCTGTGTGTAGATTTTTTTTCTATGGCAAACGATAACTGCCGCAAATTCAAACAGAATCAAATAATTGTTTGCATACAGCCCTGATTTGTAGAGTACTCACGACCTATTGTTTTTGGTGAAGATCGGTTGAGGGAAAGGGGTAGTTTACCTGTAATGGTTTTTTTTTATAAAGGGAAATTTTTTTTTTGGCAAACGATAACAGCCGCAAATTCAAACAGAATTAAATAATGTTTCGTATACAGCCCTGAATTGTAGAGTTCTCAAGACCTATTGTTTTTGGTGAAGATCGGTTATGGGAAAGGGGTAGTTTACCTGTAACGTTTTATGTTTTAACAAGGGTATTTCCTATGGCAAACGATAATAGCCGCAAATTCAAACGGAATCAAAAGACTATTTGCATACAGCCCTAAATTGTAGAGTTCTCAAGACCTATTGTTTTTGGTGAAGATCGGTTGAGGGAAAGGGGTAGTTTACCTGCAACGTTTTTTTAACAAGGGTATTTTCTATGGCAAACGATAACAGCCGCAAATTCAAACAGAATCAAATAATGTTTTGCATACAGCCCTGATTTGTAGAGTACTCAAGACCTATTGTTTTTGGTGAAGATCGGTTAAGGGAAAGGGGTAGTTTACCTGCAACGTTTTTTTAACAAGCGTATTTTCTATGGCAAACGATAACAGCCGCAAATTCAAACGGAATCAAATAATTTTTTGCATACGTCCCTGAACTGTAGAGGTCTCAAGGACTTTCGATTTTGGTGAAGATCGGTTAAGGGGAAGGGGTAGTTTACCTGCAACCTTTTACGTTTTAACAAGAGTAAAGTACTTGAAAATTTATTTAAACTTTTTGAAACAATGGTAATTGTTAAAAATAAAATAATTTTGTTGCCAGGCAATAAAATTATAATTTTTTCATTTTAATGTAATATAATATTTTTCATTTAATACAGCAATAAAAAGGCAGGTAAGACACACACACACAATTCACGTTATTTCTGGCCTCACTCATGTTTATTTTCTTACATTTGCACGCTTTTTAAATGGAAAGTGCAGAAACCCACACCAACATAACGCGTGCAAGCCGAAAAAATGGACATCAATTTGCTTACTGGCGAAGCTAGTAGTTAATGAATGGGTAGGCAAAAATCTTATCTTAAATTTTTTTTAAGGAATCACTAAAAGGATGGTGGTTCAAATCGGACGCTGAGGTAGAGTTTGCTGTAACCGAATGGTTCCACAAACAGCCGTAAGAATTTTACTAGCAGGGAATCTACAGGTTAGCGCAACAGTGGAACTCATGTCTTACTGTTATTGGAGACTTCTTTTAAAATCGTTGAATAAAAAATGCTTTACAGCTCTATACGTGTTTCTATTGAACAATCCTTGTATTAGTCATACACAATAATACAACTGATTGAACTTCAAATTTTTAAACTTGATTAGTTTCTATATATATGTTTAATGTTACAAATAATTCAAATAACAATCTTGATCATCTGTTAGTTCAGCGGAATAACAGTGACACTTTTAATAACCGCATAAAATAAACACTTAGAAACAACACAGGCGCTTTAACTTAACTGTTTGGACCACAGAAGTGAGGCATGCCTCAACGCTCTATGTGTACAGCGCGGGACAATCCCCCCTCCCTACACTTCCCTATCACACCACTACATTGCTTACATACGATGTATACAAAAAACGCTGAGGCAAGTTCAGGTTGCCTCATTCGCTTTAAACGAACTATGCCGAATCTCACCTGTCACCATCTAGCGGTCGCTCAATAAAGCACGTTTCAGTTTAATAAATTTGACAGTCGCAGTAACAATGTATAATCTTTACGTTATGTAGTTCATACGTATTTATAATTTTTATTCTACAGAATTTTTTAGGGTAGGCATTGCCTCCATGTAACTTCGCCACTGATATATATGTGTACAACGTTATCGGCAACAAAGAAGTAGTTTTTATTAAAATTCCTTCCCGGGATATTTGGCCGTAGTCCAACGTTTTCTACAAAACCAGACATTTCGGCAATGCCATCGACTTCCATCATCAGTGAAAATCGAGTGCGATAACGTGAGGTGGTATACGTTAGTGACCACAGTACTGTGGTTAAGGCTGAAGCAGTAATTAGAAAGAAGTAGTTTCTATGGTAATATTTCATTTCGAAAATGATTTTAAATATAAATCTTAGAATATGGAAGTCATGTATGGTTCTCCATACCGATATTTTTTAGATGTAAAGAAGACAAATATTGTAGTGTTTTATTTTATGAAGTAACCCCTATCCTCCTTTCTTAGTAAGCACATAAAAGTAACTTATAATACATTTTAGGTTAGTTGTCTCCAAGTCGCTTATATTAATATAATAGATATTTACCATATATCCGTCGTGCGACTTCGTTTTTCTCGTCTTATTTTGATGCGTTTCGGCAACGAATTGCCATCTTCAGAATCTTAATCACTCATATGAGATCGTTAAAAAATTAAAAACACTAAAATCATTACAGTAAAAGTGCACTTTTACGATATTGGAAACTCACAGACGCGAACATGAAAGTTTATGTTTCTCGCGTGGACTATATCGATCGACTGCTTTCGCGTGGACAATATCGATCAACTGATTCACTGTTTATATAGCCACTGATAAACCTGTTTTGCTTATTATAGCCCATATGTACTGTGACATTTCATTTACTGGCGCCCGTGTGCAAGTATTGCCGTGTCGTACAACATGTTATGTGAAAATGTAAGTTTATCATTCAAGACATAATCACTGTTGATTTTGACGGCTTTATATATTTCGTATTCCTCAAGCGCGTCCATGTATTTTCCTTTCCTGCAGCAATGCAAAGGCTGGAAATTTGTCTCAAAATCACTGTAGTTATGATTACATAGTATCAGGTGCCTGGCAGAATTAGATGTTGTTTTATGTAATTCCCTTCTGGGAAGATGTTCGTTATATCTTTCTTCAAATGGTCTGCCTGTTTGGCCTATGTAGAACATGTCACATGAGCTGCAATTCATCTTGTATACGCCGGTTCTTTTTCTTTCTGGTATACTGTTTTTTCGGCTAAGAAGTCTCTGAATGTTGTTATTTGTACGAAAGGTTACAATTACATGGTGTTTCTTGAGTTTGTTAACTAGAATATTTGGAAAAAGGTTTGTGTAATCTGCAGATATGTATTTATTAACCGGAAGTGTGTTATCATTGTTCGACTTTTTTAATTTCTTCTCTTTGTGTTTACTTATTAATTTATCCACTAATGAACTTTTATATCCGTTAGCCGCTGCTATGTGCTTGATGGTATTAACCTCTTCAATGTAGTCTTTTTCACTTAACGGTATAGTTAGCAATCTATGCACAAAACTATTGTAAGCTGCCATTTTATGCGAGGTGGGATGATATGAATCGGCATGAATTGTGACGTCCGTTGTTGTGGCCTTTCTATAGATTTTACATTGAAGTTTTCCTTCGTTTTTTAAAATGGGTAAATCTAAGAAATTTAATTGATTTTCTTCTTCTATTTCAGATGTGAATTTAATCTTATGGTGTATGCTGTTTATGTGACTATTTAAGTTTTGTATTTGCCTTTTTGTTCCATTAAATATCATAAACGTATCGTCGACGTATCTACAATAAAAAATGATTTTATTCTTGTATAATTTATTCGATATTATGTTCATATTCTCATAATAATTTAAATATATATCAGCTAATAGTCCTGACAGTGGCGAACCCATAGCCAGACCGTCATCTTGTGTAAAAAACCCGTTGTCAAATGTAAAGTAATTTTGTTCCAAGACGACTGTAAGTAGTTTTATAAGTTCATTGATTTTTTGCATGCTAAGTTGAGCTACTTCCTTTAAATTGTTATTTACAATTTCTATAGTTTCCCTCACGGGGATATTAGTGTACAAATTAGTTACGTCTAACAATACTAATTTATATTGTGGTAGTATTTCTATCTTTTTAAGTTTTTCAACAAACTCATAACTGTTCTTTATACTGTAATTATTTGCTATCCTGATATTATTCTTAATTAAAGTCACTAACAATTTAGCAGCTTTGTATCCGGGAGCTGTGGTGTAGTTTATTACTGGTCTGATTGGTGTACTTTCCTTGTGGATTTTAGGTAGTCCTGTGAATTTTGGTGCCGTGGCATTAATTGGTTTTAAATATCTGCGTGTTTTCTCATCTAACAAAAAATTACATTGATTAATGGTGTTATTCAAAGTTTTTACATAAGCCTTTGTGGGATCCCGGTCTATTTTCTTAATATTATTATTATTTATGAAATCAAATACCTTTTGAGTATACTCTCTTTTCTGCATGACCACCAATGTGTCACCCTTATCTGCCTTACTTATAATTGCATCATTTTTCTCAAGTTTACTTTTTATGGTTTTAAGATTCATGATATCCTGCTTATATTTACTTTTTAAAAAATTGTTTTGACTTTTACATTTATTACTATTAATTGCGTTATTGAGTTTGTTGTTGATAAAAACCCTTGCTTCATTCTGTGCAACGGAACCATTTAATCTTTTAATAGCAGCTTCAGCATTAACTACCTCATGGACAATTTCGTTTGTCGTATTAAATCTTGGTACATTATATTTCAGACCTTTATTAAGCACGTTTATTTCTTGGTTAGTGAACTCTATGTTGGTTGTATTCGTTACACGTTCATAGAACACATGTTTACAATCTATTGGTCTATTGGTCTGATACTATGTAATCATAACTACAGTGATTTTGAGACAAATTTCCAGCCTTTGCATTGCTGCAGGAAAGGAAAATACATGGACGCGCTTGAGGAATACGAAATATATAAAGCCGTCAAAATCAACAGTGATTATGTCTTGAATGATAAACTTACATTTTCACATAACATGTTGTACGACACGGCAATACTTGCACACGGGCGCCAGTAAATGAAATGTCACAGTACATATGGGCTATAATAAGCAAAACAGGTTTATCAGTGGCTATATAAACAGTGAATCAGTTGATCGATATTGTCCACGCGAAAGCAGTCGATCGATATAGTCCACGCGAGAAACATAAACTTTCATGTTCGCGTCTGTGAGTTTCCAATATCGTAAAAGTGCACTTTTACCGTAATGATTTTAGTGTTTTTAATTTTTTAACGATCTCATATGAGTGATTAAGATTCTGAAGATGGCAATTCATTGCCGAAACGCGTCAAAATAAGACGAGAAAAACGAAGTCGCACGATGGATATATGGTAAATATCTATTATAAAAGTAACTTCCTTGAAAAATTTCAACTTCCTATGTCAACCAATTCAGCGATCAGTCAGTCAGTGAGATATGTTTCATATGCACAAAGTAGAAAGTAGAAACAGGTGCACAACAAAAATGTAGGGTGAAATCTTACACAATCTTATAGGTTTTGTAGATTATTTTCTATAAGACCACAACTGTAACAGAACTTTGATAAGGCACAATCCACGTTCCATTCTCACAAATTACAAGTTTGTTGTTGAAAAAACTAAACAGTCATATTACGTTTCTATTCTCTTTCCTCTATCAGACGACGTGGTGTAAAAAACACAGCTGCAAAATATATCTTGGATTTTGAACACAAATTATTTAATACATAAACTATGTACAGAGACTGCATTCTCTAACATGTAATTTCACTATCTTGTAATAATTAAACAGAAGATATGAGAATTTAACACACTGCCTGTAGATAAGTTGGTAATATAAAACAAAGACAATGAATAACATACGACTGTACACTTTAAGTGAAACAAGCAGTTAAGTGTACTGCAATGTAAATAGGAAATAAGACAAAGTCCACTATAGAGTATACCATAGGTATTACAGATCCAGTACAATCCAATTTGAATTTACAAAAGATTGACAGTCCATTATAAATTATACATCACTGAGTAAGTGGCGTTAGCCAAGAAGATACAATTTTAGTGATACTATAGCAATATTAATGATATCCACATTAGTGCAACTACCATAAATATATGACTAACTATTTAGCAAAAACACTAAACGCTCGTTTACATGGTTCAAGTTTACTGGCTTCAAGCACTTGAAGTCAAGCTACTTTCCTTATACTATCCCTGTGTAAACGGTTGTGGAAACTATAGTTGGCCTAGCGTCAAGTTTTGTTGCCACTTGAAAGTTACGTGACTCACTTTCCCGCCCTACTGTCTCCATCTAGACGGATCCTTGACTACTTGCCTTCAAGCAGTCAAGGGAATCGGTCTTACGTCTTCAGTGTGCAGTCGGCTGTTAGTGTATTGTTTTCTCTGTGAGGTGATTTTGCAGTTCTCGTTAAAATATTATAGTCATTAATTTTAATATTAACATGAGTAAGTGGAATGCAAATGATATACACGAGTTTCTTGCTACATACAGAAAATATGACACTTTGTGGAATATTAAGCGAAGTGACTATTCTAACAAAAACGTAAGGGATGTATCTTTTCAAAAACTTGACAGTGAAGTTAAAGAAACAGGTTTAAACGTCACAATTACTACTGAACTACTGCTTAAAAGAATTAAAACCATAAGAACGGTTTATCGCCAAGAACTTGCAAAAAACCTAAAGTCTGAAAAGAGTGGGGCAGCCACTGATGAAATAAGTATATGAACCAAAATTAAGTTAGTTTAAAGCAGCAGACACAGTTGATTTCCAGCTTTGTTCTTGAGGGAATTGCATTTCTCATGGTAGTATTTGTTCTACTTATTTCTGCTCCGTTTCCTAATAGCTCCTTAAATTTCTGTACTGTCATCCTTAGATGGGTTTTGTAAGATGAAGGATCTTCATCTGCCAACTCGCGTAACAGTATTGAAGAGGCACCATACATTTCCCTTCTAGCTATCCATGTTCTCACCCACCTCCGAGTTCGCTTTCTCTGTCTGTTGACATTTTCCATTGTATCATCGCGTAGATTTTTGCACAATGAGTTCACTAACAGTTTAACTGCAATACGACGCACCTTTCTATTCGACATTTCAAACAAAAGTGAATGTAGTGGCGGCAAGTACTTGACGCTTCCACTTTCCCCGTGTAGACAGAATTCAGATGTCAAGTTTACTTGACTTCAAGTACTTGAAGCCAGTAAACTTGAACCATGTAAAAAAGCCTTAAGCTTTGTGGAGCACTTCATAAGACAATACAGTACAGATACAGGCCTACTAACAATCTGCTGAAGATGGATGGTAAAAGAAGAAGTTGCAACTACAATGGCAACTACACTCAAGTTGTTATATCTGACATGAGGAATGCTGAAAACCCAGGAGAGACAAAGGCAATACTTTTTAGATAAAACGTCTTCTTTCAATTTGATACAAAACATGACATTCAGGTTCCAAATGCATTTTTGTAATTTTTTTTTAAATTGTCATCTGTCACATTTTTTAGGGATCAATCTCAATAATAATACGGTGTAAAAGGGATATGCATGCTAGGTTTATGAAACGTGGTTAATGCATTCAATAGTTACTGTGAGACACCTCCCAAACAGCAAACAGACAGAGGTGTCACAAGGAAGGAGAGTTGGCTGCCCTCAGAAGAGGTGGACATATCGATTCCAGTCTGCTTGAAATCAGACGAGATACAATTATCTACAGTCAAAGTTGGATATGATGATGACGATGACAAAAACATGGAAACAATGAGTACAAGAAAGATGATTAAGAGAATTAAAAAATTCTTAAAGGGAAGAGACGCAACAGGTTTCAAAACTAGTTCCTGAAATTAAATGTAAAAGAAAACAATGTTACTTACTTAAAACGTTTTTAAGTTTTTCTCAATTTCTTCACGCAGTTGTTTCAAACATGTTTATGCTATGCTATGCCTACTATTCTATATATTAGACTTCCAAAATGATGCACATAATATGCATTCAACCCCTTAAAACGAATTAGTCTTTTTTCTTCTAAGTAAATTAAACAGATTAATCACACACACACACACACACACACACACACACACACACACACACACACACACACACACACACACACACACACACACACACACACACACACACACACACACACACACACACACACACACAGTAGCAAAACAGTTCACAGAGAAATTTCAAATCAGACTCACTCAGGTTTGTTTTGGTTTTTGTAGCCAAAATGTCTAACCATACAAGATACTATGGCCCAAGACTTGGAAAACTTAAATGAAGCATTCCTATCTGTTATAAGATTTTTTGTTTTAAGTTTTTGAAGTACATCATCATTCCGTGGCTTTCAATGTCCACCAAAAGTCTGCTGCCTTTGGTGCTCTAGTCGTTCAGTTTTACAAAGTATGGCACTATCTTAGATGATATCTATCACCAGTGCTTTTCTATCTACTGTTCTCCTTACTTCATAAAAAAAAAAAAATACTAACATTCATTCTCTCCTTTTTTATTCTTTCTATTCTCTTCTGATAGTTCATCTCAGTTCCTTGTAACCAAGCTCTCCAAGCCGTTTTTTCAGACCAAGTTTTTTATATATTTTCCTATATACTGTGGAAGTAGATTTTGATAGGAAAGAAAGTAGAAGTTCTACACAGAAGTAAAAAAAGAAAAGGCTTTAACCAAGGTTGAATACTCTACAGGACCAAAAGCGAGATCTGCTTGGTGGAAAAATGAACTATTACAAAGGTGGGTTGAATATTTTTAATGTATTTAAATACATTGGTCAATGAGACAATGAAGAAGAAGCCGAGGAAGAAAATTTAGAGGTGGAAGAAGAGATGCCACCACCATCCACTGAAGAAATTAGGACATACAGTAAAACCTCTCTAGTCCGACCGCGGCTCAGGAACCGACTTGTTGATGACTCACCAGCTTGTTTACATACTTGTCAGTTGTTTTGCTGCCTCAGTGAGCCGGCATCTAGTGTCTAGTGCATGCTAATTACTTGTCCTGTGTGAATTGGTGTATGTAGTAATTGGTGACAGTTTTAGTGTTTACAAATATTTTTTTATACTTTTAATACTGTGTGTGCATACTGTTGTAGTTTTTGTATTACGTCAGGAGCAAAACGTAAACACGTTACTCTTTCTTTAAGTGAAAAATTCCTTGTGAGACTGGACAAGGGGGAATCACTCCAAAAAATTCCTAAGGAACTCAATGTGGGAGTTACTACAATAAAGGACTGGAGGAAAAATAGAAAGGATATTGAATCTTGTACAGTGACGGTAGAGGGTGAGAAAGCACTAAAAAGTAGCAAAACACTAAAAAAGCCAAAACTGGAATTGCTAGACAACGCGTTATGGATATGGTTTTGCCAAGAAAGGAGGAAAGGAACCCCGCTGTCTGGGCTATTGTCAAAGAAAAGGCACTAATTCTGCACAAAAAATTGGAAGTTGAAGGTGAGTTCACAGCTAGTGAAGGTTGGTTAGATCGGTGGAAAACCTGTCATGGCATTAGATATGTTGCAATATCAGGTGAAAAACTATCAGTTGATGACAAGGCAGCAAAAGTTTTCTTTGAAATTTAAAAAAAATTGTTGAAGAAAATGAATTAGCATCTGACCAAGTCTATAATATAGATGAAACTGGCCTAAACTATAGAATGTTACCGACAAAAACACTTGCTGCATCAAATGAGACCATGATACTAGGATCAAAACTTGCCAAAGACAGGCTAACCGTTGCAACTTGCAGCAATGCTAATGGTACACACAAGCTTCCGCTTTTTGTCACTGGCAAGTCCAAAACGCCAAGGGCATTCAAGAACATTAATTTATCATCGCTACCAGTTTATTACCGCAACCAAAAATCAGCTTGGATGGACTGTACACTTTTTAAGTTATGGTTTTTTGACAAATTTGTGCCTGTTGTTGAAAAAAACTTAAAGACCCAAAAACTTCCTGTTCGCGCTCTGTTGGGGTGTTAGATAACACACCATCACACCCTTCTGAAGAAGAATTGATAAAAGGAGAAATAAAAGCTGCATTCCTTCCACCCAATGTAACTTCCCTTATCCAACCAATGGATCAAGGAGTGATCGAGTGGCTGAAAAAGCGTTACCGCCGAAAGTACATCAGCTCGATTTTGGAAAAGACAGGAGAAGGCTGTAACCTTGTTGAAGCTATGAAATCCCTTAGTATCAAAGATGCAATTTCCACAATACCCGAGTCATGGGATGAAATGAAATCTGACACACTGCAAAAATCTTGGCGTAAACTTTGGCCGGAAATGATGATCGAGAGTGAATAAACTGGGAATGAGGAAGACACAGACATCCCGGAAATTGTCAACGACTTGCAAACTTTGCAACATGATATCCAAGCAAATGTTGATGAGTGGATTGCTAAATGTGATGAAGATTGTGAAATTGCCGCTATTTCGCAAGTTGATGAAGAAACCGTAAATGAAGACCCTGATGATGATTACGAACCGCCTGTCCGTGTATCGCATACGGAAGCCAAGAAAGCTTTTGATGTTGCTCTTCAGTACATCGAACAGAACTCGTCCTCTACACCTATGGATATCTTGTGGATCAAGAAATGGATGAACATTGCAGCTAAGTTTAGACAGTCGTCTGCCAAACAAAGAACATTACAGATTTTTTTCACCAATAAAATGTGTTTCTTGTTTTTTATTACACTATTGCTGGACTGTACATATTATCATTTGTAACAATTAAATTTTCTAAGCAAATAAATTCGTCCCAGTTCGGACGCCAATTGTAACAATTCACTATTTACTTTATTATTATTGCACAAATATTACAATTTACTACTTTTCTTACCTTATGTTCTCCTCCAGGGTTCTATAGACGAAACTGTTGCAGAAATGATTATTTGGGTTTGAATGACGAATACATTCTATAACGAAAAATTTGAATACGATGCAATTTTATGGAGATTAATTCATATATCATAAATAACAAATGTAAATATGTAAAAAACGATGTTAAGTAAATGCAGTTAGAAGGTACCAGAGCAGTATTTGTTCAAAAGGAACAACGCTTGAGTTGGCGCCAGCCGCCCAGGAAGTACAAAAAGTCATGTAGAGGGTCGGCTATCATAAAAATGCATTGTAAGTAGAAACTAACAAGAAATGTGTAAAGGTTGGCAAATTTTAAGTGCTTTCAACAATAAAGTACCGTCATGTAAGACAGAGAGCGTAAACAGAGAAATGCCTGTAACGCATATTCCCCACCACGTGTACGCGCGCCGTTGGGTCGACGAATAGAAAAAAGCGTCATTTTTTTTAGCGGGTGAATTCTCGTGGTAGATTGGGTAAATTTGTATTTCGCGGTACATGAAACCAATCAGAGTGTATTCTGTAAATAGTTGGTGAGGGTAGTTTTAAGTCGAGTATAAAAAAACGTAGATTGGAAAAGTGAAGTCAGTCAGCGGAGATATTACAACAATTAGACTCGTAACCTTTATTTTCAGTCAGCGGGGTTTTTACAACAGTTAGACTCGCAATCGTTATTGAATAATATAAGTAATCGTAATTTCTGAAGTTAAATCATCGGAGAAGTTACAATCGTTAAAGTCGTAATTGTTAATTCAGTCATCGGAGAACAGTTATTAAGCAGTTAAAGTGTTCAGTCTTTACAGAATCTACCGTAATTCGTCTGAGACATTATCAAAGTTCGAATTGTGAATTAAAAGAGAATCGGAGAAATAACACAGTGAGACTCGTCAAGTTACTAAATAATCCGACGGTATTGGTCTGTACTATCCGTGTTGCAAGCACTTATCTTAAATAATATACATACCAAGGTGTTAAGAAGATATACTGATTAATACGATATATACGTAGTTTAACTAAGATAATTAGAAGTGAATGTGATACCAGTATATATACAAATTTGTGATAATCAAACGAGTGCAACCAACGAGGATATACAGTAACAGCGGATGACCACAGAGCGACAGGACAGGCGACGTTCGAGTGGATAATCCTCATCGTAGATTCGGAATTCAACTGTCAAGTAAAATTTATATGAACATTCATTTTCACATTGTTATTAAAGTCACTTCTGTTGGTAATTCAAACAGTTTAAAAAGAATCCACAATTAAAAAGAGAATAATCATAAAAAACTAAATATTGATATAGTAATGTAATCTGTGAATTCAAGAAAATCATTAAACGTATAATTTGTCATATTTATATTTGTTTTATTAATTAATAAACCCTGAGATTGATTATAAGAGTCGCTACCCCAAAGTAAGAGCTAAATTCAATAGTTGAATATCAACAATTATATATATATATAAATAAATAACCTTTGTTTTGAGAGTTTAGTTGTAAAAATTGACCATACAACGAACAAATTAATATTAATGAATATTCAACATTTAGTCTTGCTTTGTGTGGTGTAGTATTTTGGTTCCCAAGACTTTGGAGCTTATAAAAACCAAAATCCTATGCGAAGGTAGTATTTGGCGACCAACGCGTGGCTTTCGGGGGTAGTATTTGGCGCCAACTTGTAAGGCTTAATTTAGAAGCTTGGCAAACTGTGTTGAGTTACGAATAGAATAACAAAAATAAGAAAAGTAGAGAGTAAGGAATATAGATTAGATAAGTGAAACATTGTATGATTACACGAAGTAGAAGTAGGCAAAACAAGCACATACACCACAACACAAACAAGTTAAACAACATGAACACAGAAACAGCAACAATTCACAATAGCGAAATCGAATTTGATGTTAACAACCAGTTAGGAGATCCTAAGACACTTGCACAAATTACCATGGAGAATCAAGATTCAGGGACGCGGGGACAAGACAACGGAGAAACAGAAACACAACAGACAGTACCAGAGACACCCAAAGAAATCGATATACGTGCAATACTACAACAAATAGCAAGCCAAATGCAAGAACAATCGTTACAGCAGGCACAAACATCTAAACAAATCCAAGAACAACTGGCAAAACAAATCCAAGAGCAATCATTACAACAGACACAACAGATACAACAGCTAGCACTACAGATTACGCAACAAAGTCAAATCATAAAAGACGAGGTAGCCGCACAACTTAATGACTTCAAAAGAGAAAACCGAGAAGTTCTCAAACAATTTAGATTAGAGACTAATATTATTATTAGGGATGAAATTAATAGTATTAATGATGGAATTAATAATAGGTTTAACGATACGAAAAAACTAATTAAAGAAAGCGATGAAAAGCATAGCAATGATATTAAGCTAATTAACAAGAAATTAACTGCGAATAGTAAGCGTCGTGACGAGAGTTTCGCGGGACATAAATTAGAAGCCGAGAAATTAAAAGAATTAGAAACAAAAATCGATAATAATTCGGACAAAACTAACCTTAAATTACAGCAGAAATAAAGTGACGTTCGAACAAAAATAGCATTAGTAAACGCTTCACCAATAACCCGAAGCATTACTCAGGAACAAATCAAAGAAATAAAATATAATGGGACCACAGATTTTCCTATGGAATTTGTCAAAGAATTAACTGAAATCTACCAAGAATCACATGAAATCAAGATAGCAATAATATCACATGGACAGCAAGACATCTCGAAGGAGAGGCCGCAATCTGGTGGAGGTTGGTGAAGGATAGTATACACAACTTCGTGGGATTCACAGAAGCATTTATCAACAAGTATTGGAACGTCGTGATCCAAGAACGCGTGAGAGATCAACTGGAGTTCGGGAAATACCACCCAGAAAACGCAACGAGTATGATTCAACATTTGGAAAGAAAGCTACTGGAGAACCGACAACTAATCCCTCCAATATCGGATAGGCACTTGATAAGAAAAATTGCAAGGCACTATCCACATGAAATTGAGGTCGCTATCATTACCCATGGCATGAGTATGATAAGTGAGTTCGAGCAGGTACTGTTGGAATTTATGAGTATAGGAATGACTGTAGGTCAACGAACCGGGGACACTTTGATGGTAGAAGGGAACACAAACACTGGCCACGTACGGAGGAAGAGAGAGAAAAGACTTTTGAACACGGACTGAACAATGAAAAAGGTATTGAGGATCGACAGCCCTAAGCCAGGTATCCCAAGCATCAAAACCAGTTTAAAACAGAGACAACTGCAATCCCGTCGACAAGTGGAACCAATAATAATAAAGCTGTTGTCACGCTGCCAAAAAACTAAACAAGATTTGTAAATATGAATTAGATCTAAGCGGTAATACTAAGTATGTGAACACTACATTTTTGATTTAAGGGATGAATTAATGGTAGCTGATAATATAGATGTAATTTTAAGAAACAATAAATGTCCAGAAATCAAGATTATGTTGAACGGCGTGCTGACTAATGCATTGGTAGACACGGGAAGCCAAGTTAATGCTATCTCGGAACGCTGGTTCAGCAATAATAAAAAGAATTTAGGCAGAATAGAAATTTTAAAGCTGTCCAACACCGTAATCAAGGGAGCGACGGGTGACAAATCAAAAAGAATCACACAACAAGTACTGTTGACCATTCAAATTGGAGAGTTAAAATTTGACAGCGTTTTCGTAGTTGTACCTGAACTGATCAGAGAGTGCATACTGGGGTTTGAACTGTTAGCGGAGAATGGATGTGTGATTGACCTGAGTAACAAACAGATAAGAATTCAGAGAGATCATACCCATGAAGAAGCGACTACAGCAGAAATATTACAGGTGGAACTCTCAGCATTAGAGGAGGATATTGAAGAATCTATATCTATAAAAAGGTGCAAGATATCGAAGAGATCACAGAGGGAGAAATGAGTGAACTACGAAGAATATTGGAGGATAACAAGATCGTTTTTCGGGATACACCAGGAAGAATTACAGCATATCACCACAGATTCGAGGTAACTGACCAAACACCATATTGTCAGAAAGGTTGGCCAGTCCCGATGAAATATCAAAATGCGGTAAGAGCGGAGATTAAGAAGATGGAAGCGCATGGCATCACTGAAAGAGGACAAAGTCCATACATTAACACGATGGTTACCTTAATAAAAAAGGACCAGATGGTGAGATTATGTTTGGACGCTCGCAAACTTAATTCGGTAACAATTCCTGATTTTGAAGGCGCCATTCCTATCAACGAGGTGTTAACCAAATGTGGGAATATCAAGGTAATGTCAACCATTGATCTTCGGAGTTCCTTTTGGCAGATTCCGTTGCACCAGGAGTGTCGAGATTACACAGGGTTCCTGTATGAAGGGAAATGTTATCGATATACCGTGACGCCATTTGGCCTGAAAACTAGTCTTGCTAGCCTGACCCGCGGATAGATCTAGTACTATCTGATGAAGTAAAAAATTTTACCATCTTATATGTGGATGATTGTATGTGTATATCGAACAGCGTAGAAGAACACTTACAGCATTTAAAACTATTATTTCGTGACTTGAAGCAAGCAAACCTAACACTAAATTTTAATAAATCACAATTATTCCATAAGGAGATCAATTATCTAGGGTATTGTCTGACAACGCAAGGTATTTCAGCTGCACCAGATAAAGTGAGGGCAATTCAGGAATTCCGAAGACCGAAGAACCAGAAACAACTCAAGGGGTTTTTAGGACTAACTAATTTCTACAATAGATTTACGAATAAGTATGCCGAAGCCACGCAACCGCTGCTCAATTTATTAAAGAAGAATTCTACATTCAAATGGACCAACACTTCGAGACAGTTAAGGAATTGTTTATCGAAACGGTCATTCTTAAACATCTGGACCCAAACAGGCGATTCTACCTTCAAACGGACGCAAGTCGCTATGCACTGGGAGGACAACTGTACCAACTGGACGACAATAATGAAATCGGCGTAGTCGCATTCACCAGTCGTGTGTTACGAGGCGCCGAGCTAAATTATTTTACCACAGAACTAGAATTGTTAAGTGTAGTGCATTGTCTGCAGAAGTTTCGGACTTATGTATTGGGAAAACCTTTAACCATAATTACAGATAATAAGGCCCTAATTTTCATAAAAAAATGCCATTTGAATAATTCACGTATCACTTGATGGATTCTTGCAATACAAGAATGTGACTTTGATATAATTCATTGCAAAGGGCGAGACGTCGTTGCAGATATCCTTAGCAGACACCCCGAGGACATCTACGATGAGCAATTAATAGACCACACAGAAGAATTAGAAATAAGCCATGTAACCATCAGGATCAGCAAGGAGGCAAAGGAGAAATTGAAGAACATCAAACAGTACCAACTAGCAGACACAAAGTTAAAACAAATTATTGACACCCTGCTAGCAGGTAAGAACCACAAAATCGCCGAAAGATACGCTTGGCACAATAATAAACTCTACAGAAAGGAAAACGGAGCGTGGAAGCTTATATTGACAAAGGACCTAATCCGAGCTATGATTTATGAGCTGCACCATGCCTACAGCCACGTGGGGAACCGACGAACATACCAGCTATTTAAGGAATACTTTACAGGAAATTCCGTCAACAAAATCACATAACAGATTGTTAAAACATGTCAAACCTGCCAAAAATGTAAGGACTATTTTAAGAGGATGATGAGAGAAACCCAACCTGTCATGCCCAAAACCAAAGGAGAATTAGTTAGTATTGATTATTATGGCCCGTTACCAGCATCTACGGGCGGAGTCAAATATATGCTAATTATGGTAGATAATTTCACCAAGTTTGTAAAATTATACAAATTACGAAAAGCTACTACAACCGTAACCATCAATAAGATTAAACTTTATTGCGAAGAGATTGGAAAACCAGCAGCAATACTAACCGATAATGGGACCCAGTTCACGAGTCAGCGATGGACAGCATCATTAACGGAATTGAAAATTAAGCCAAAGTTTACTGCTAACCGCAACCCCTGCACAAACTTAGCAGAATGAGTTAACAGACAATTGGGCAACATTTTCAGAGCACTTACAGCTGAAAAACACTCAAAATGGGTGACACATCTAAAGCTGGTGGAGTCGTGCATAAACCAAACATATCATGAAACAATAGAAACCACTCCATACAAAGCTCAATGGGGAAGAAAGCCGGAACGTGATTGGACCAGATATATTGACCGGGAGATGATACCGGAAAGTCAGCCAATCAACTACCAAAACATTTATCTGCGAATCAAGGAGAAAGGAAAGAAGCGGATAGACCAGATAAACGCATCAAACAAAATCATGAAGTTTCAGATAGGGAATCAGGTATTATTGCGCACATACCCGATATCTGACTTAAATAAGAAAGTGATAGGTAAATTCTCCAACCTATTTGAAGGACCTTATAAAATAGTTAAAGAGTTAGGAACGGCCACATACCAACTGGAAGATGTTCGACAACTGGGACGGATCCGGGGAAACTTCAATATAAGGCAGCTAAAACCATATTATGAAAATTAACAGATTACAACACACAGACAACAAGCATAACACAGAAAATATCGAACAGATTGTAAAAACACAAAACGCAGATTTGTATGTAATAGTCATAAGTAACTATAACAATTCTGTAATAACAAGATGATAATTGCTAATTAACTAACAATACACTTTAGTTCAAGTTGTATAGGAGTAAAATGTTACAAATTTATGTATGTATTCTAAAATGTATAAGAGATAATAATATGCAATAGCATAGAGGGAGAAAGTAGGTCATAAATAACAATGGCAGAGCGAAAGTAAATGTCAATAACCTACCCTACTGTCAATTTGACAAGCAGGTAATCTGTTAAAAGTTGAGGGTGTGTTTGTAAACAACAGCTGATCGCCGGCTGGCACGTTGTAAACAACATTAGTTAATGATTTTAGTGAAGTAACCAAATATATCTAGAGGTACAAGATATAAATGTACATTATTGTGTATAATAGAATTAAGTTACATAAAGTAATTAATGTATAGGTAAACATGTATCATAGCATAATGATAGATTAAGAGTTACAAATAAAATGTGATTAGAACCTTCATAGGGATGCAACAATAGAATTAGCCTCTATTTTCAATCTAAAAAATCGATATAATTCTATTGGGGGACATATATACCGAAAAATTTGAATACGATACAATTTTACGGGGATTAATTCATATATCATAAATAACAAATGTAAATCTGTAAAAAACGATGTTAAGTAAATGCAGTTAGAAGGTACCAGAGCGGTATTTGTTCAAAAGAAACAACGCTTGATTTGGCGCCAGCCAGTCGCCCAGAAAGTACAAAAAGTCAAGTAGAGGGTCGGCTATCATAAAAATGCATTGTAAGTAGAAACTAACAAGAAATGTGTAAAGGTTGGCAAATTTTAAGTGCTTTCAACAATAAAGTACTGTCATGTAAGACAGAGAGCGTAAACAGAGAAATGCCTGTAACGCATATTGTAACTAAACGAAATCCCCCTCTATAAAATTTGATATAATTTAATTATCAATTGTTGTTTAATGGATTCTCGTGTATTACATGCAGTAATTATCTTTTATGATACTTGATAAATATGATTTAATTAATTATAGTGTGATAATCTATTATGGATAAATTATTAATTTGCTGGTTTGTTAATGAATGTAACGGTAGCGCCGAACTTGAAGTCGAACTCCTCTTCTGGAAAAATGTCGTCTGTGTAAGTAAAGTCAAGTGTTGTCTGGACAAATAAATTAATATAAAGAACACTTTTCACGTACCTGGTTGTCGTACTAGATGTTCAGACGTTCACCGCCACTGTATAAACTGTCAAGGTTATTTTGACCAGTTTAAATTTTATAATCAAGGTTATGTAGCACCTTGAAGGTTATGTCGGCGCCATATGGGTTTTCTTCGAGAAAAGTTCCCATAAAAACAAATTTTTAAATTTGAAATTGTATGTATTCACTTTTTCTGTTGTTTAAATGCTTATGGCATTTAAAATAATTTAAATAGTGTATTGAAAAATTACTGTTTCAAATGTACCTCAGCGGATGCTATACTGTGAGGTTTACTTATCTAAATTGAAATAATTGAACACAAAGGTTATGCTGTATAACATTAGGGGTTTATTATACCCTCAAAAATCAAATTGAATAAAAATACATTTACAGTAATACAGTCGGATTTCAAAGTATCTGTCTGCTATCTGCTCTAGCTCAGTTAAGAACAATATAAAAACTCTTTATGTTTATTAACAAAATTTACTATTATTTAACTAGACACCTCATGGGTAGGTTCTTGTAAATACAAAATAGAACGTTATTAATTGCTTTGATAGATATTACTATGATAGTAATTCATTTTTGGCTTCTTTAAAACTTGCAATTATATTTTATGTTAACGATAATTTCGTCTGCTTGGATCCTAATTAATATTATAATAACTAATTCTAATACATAAATTCTTACGTCGGATTATTAAAATCCTCTAAATAAATGAATACAATGTTCGTTATTAATTGTTTGATTGTTTTTGCGCCAGTACAAATGTGTGATAGTAACGATCAGTGAAAGACAGATAAACAATAAAATTGGTCACTGTACTATCTTGCTTTTTAATCTTATAGATTAAAAATTAAACACTTTAACGATCGGATTATATTGATCGCTATATAACTGCACTTTAATTGCACTTGGAACGAGAAATGACCCTCTTCTTAATGAAACTGGGTTGTTTACTTTACAGGTTAAGTTCAATTTGCTCGTTCCTTTTACACGCACTGTCTAAAAAGATTCACTATTACTTGTCGATGCATTCTGGTATGATGAATCACTGTTCTAATAATTATTTTAATTAAATTTAAAGTATTTACTACTATGTTGTAGTAGATTAATAAAATATAAAACGACGTCGAGCCGCAACTGTTTAGCTCGAGATGATGGAAGCGAATGTGAATTTTTCAGCGTTTCTCTGATTATATACCCCTGTCTTAGATCGCGTTTAGGGACAAATCTCGCTGAGTAAACTCTTTTGTGATTGGTACAAAATACCGTTACAGTGACGTATTGTTTTTGTTAGTCGCCACCAATAGTCGCTCTCTGTACCCGATTGTCGTTGTTGATGGTTTTCACCGGTAATTTCTTAAATCTGGTTAAGAAATGATGCTAACACTCACTATTAAATTATCACTATTCCAATCTCTAAGTTATCATCATCAAATTAAAGCTTATTGTCTGCTCTTTATTTTGATGTGGCTTAATGCTGGTTTGCACCTAGCTTTCACTGACAATACATAAAAATAGTGTTTTGAAACATGGTTTCTTATTGTCGTCTCCTAATAATAATGCACAATGCGACCATTTCCCTATCTTTTACATTTTATTTATTGCTGTGTTCTCTTTTGAACGATATTACATGAATAAAAATACATATATTATTACAATTAAAAGCTGTTTATAGCTGAACAATATCAAATCTTAGTCTAATTATGACAATACCTTATTATGAAAATTCCTTACTCTCTAAATACATTTTTACTTGGCCTACTCATTTTAAAGGCATACAATATTAATTGAGTGGTGGTATTTCACACCTTATTCGTCACTTTTACTATTCAGTAAATTTAATGTTCATTAGGGGTCCTGTTTCCCTATTAACTTACTGACATAGATTCGTTTATGCATGGTCTAGATACAGTTATGGTACCAGGGTTTATTACCTGTTTATTATTACTTCTAATCACATCTCATTTAATTAGGAAGTTGCTTATACACATAAGGCTTCCGTTTACAATTATCTTTATTCTATAATGTTACATCTGGGTTGGTAAAGCTAGTCTTTTTGTAGCTTTGTGGCTACAGCTAGTATAGTAATAGGCTTTGTTATTTATTTATCATAGTTCTTCTAATTTCAGCCAAAATGCTGTTATTGTTATTGCTTTAAGTCATTGGTCATTTAGTTTCTATTTACATGACTCTACACATTAATGTCATGATCTGGCTCGCTTGACAGCTTATTGGTGAACTTTGCATGTCCATTAGTCATGGTCAGTCATTGTTTTTAAGTTGTAGTGTCATGCAGTGTATTCATCACGGCTTCTTAGGATCCTTCCTCTTCTTTCTTCTTTGATGGTCCCTTCTCTTCTTGGTTACATTCATTACAATGATTCACTTTTTAACTTTAGTGTCATAATTTACCCTTCTGGTGTGTGTTTTGGTTATGTAACATTTTGTGGTGTTACAATATTCCCCACCACGTGTACGCGCGCCATTGGGTTGACGAATAGAAAAAAGCGTCATTTTTTTAGCGGGTGAATTCTCGTGGTAGATTGGGTAAATTTGTATTTCACGGTACATGAAACCGATCAGAGTGTATTCTGTAAATAGTTGGTGGGGGTAGTTTTAAGTCGAGTATAAAAAACCTAAATTGGAAAAGTGAAGTCAGTCAGCGGAGATATTACAACAATTAGACTCGTAACCTTTATTTTAAGTCAGCGGGGTTTTTACAACAGTTAGACTCGCAATCGTTATTGAATAATATAAGTAATCGTAATTTCTGAAGTTAAATCGTCGGAGAAGTTACAATCGTTAAAGTCCTAATTGTTAATTCAGTCATCGGAGAACAGTTATTAAGCAGTTAAAGTGTTCATTCTTTACAGAATCTACCGTAATTCGTCTGAGACATTATCAAAGTTCGAACTGTGAATTAAAAGAGAATCGGAGAAATATCACAGTGAGACTCGTCAAGTTACTAAATAATCCGACGGTATCGGTCTGTACTATCCGTGTTGCAAGCACTTATCTTAAATAATATACATACCAAGGTGTTAAGAAGATATATTGATTAATACGACATATACGTAGTTTAACTAAAATAATCAGAAGTGAATGTATTATTGTGAATGTGATACCAGTATATATATAAATTTGTGATAATCAAACGAGTGCAACCAACGAGGATCTACAGTAACAGCGGATGACCACAGAGTGACAGGACAGGCGATGTTCGAGTGGATAATCCTCATCGCAGATTCGGAATTCAACCATCAAGTAAAATTTATATGAACATTCATTTTCACACTGTTACTAAAATCAATTCTTTTGGTAATTCAAACAGTTTAAAAAGAATCCGCAATTAAAAAGAGAATAATCATAAAAAACTAAATATTGATATAGTAATTTAATCTGTGAATTCAAGAAAATCATTAAACGTATAATTTGTCATATTTATATTTGTTTTATTAATTAATAAAACCTGAGATTGATTATAAGAGTCGCTACCCCAAAGTAAGAGCTAAATTCAATAGTTGAATATCAACAATTATATATATTGTAACATTACATAACCCATGCTCAGTACGGATTAGAAATAAAGAAGTATTTATATAATAATAGTAATAAAAAGTCAGTAGGTACCCATTCACAAAGTCAGAAATGGGGGATTAAGTATCATACTATGAAAACCTTTGTACCATAAAACACTGTAGCAATAAAAAACAATGTACTAAGTGTTATAAAAGTGCGGTGTGTACAAAGTGAAACATAGTATGTTATGTGGAAGCTTTAAAACTTAAAAAGACATCAATCACAAATAAGTGAAGATGCAGTATTATAGTAATAAACTGTAATTTTAATAATAAGTTGTTATAGTTTTGTGTTGTTAGGCCACAAAGGCAATATCAGGGTAATTAATATATTATTTTTGTTTATGTTTAAGGAATCCAGGGTTATATCAGAAATTAATAATGGCTAATTAATATAAAATAAAGAGATGGGGTGGAAAACAAAATAGTGTAGAGTAAGAATACATTAACTGAAATATAAGTCAGAAATAAACCAAGTTAAAAATCATTAAATTATAAAATACAGGTAGCCAAGCTTAAATAAAGATGTGAAGAAAAACCTTATATAAATTAAATTTAATTATAGCTAAAAATTGTAAAGGAGTATTTTTTCTAAAAGAAGGAAAGAAATAATAATAATTAATACTAGCCTATTTACTAAAACTGTACCTCGGTTAGCCAATAAAAAATCATCAATTTCTTGGTTACTAAGAGTAACTAATCAACAAGAAATTGTTTAATTGTTCACTGGTATTCAAAGTGAGCAGATGAAAAAAAGTAATGTCCAGTAAAATTTTAAAAAATTTAATAACTATCATTCGGAAAAAACCCCTACAAAATTAATGAAACGAGTCAGCACCAGCCACTACATCTGAGACATCCTTGGAACCACAATAATTCACGTCAGAAAATCAATGAAAACCGTAAATCCAGCGAAACATCTCTTGGCCTAGAATTTGGAACTACAAATCTTTGGGTGAGATCGCTTCCTTTAATAAGTAAAAAATTGCACATCACCAATAAGTAACGAAGACTAGAAACAGTACCACATCTTCCAATTTATAAGATAACTGAGTGTGAACATTATAAACTTTATTTTATTTAACCAAAAATTTGTCAAACATGGGTACATAGTGAATCTACAGCAGCCATCTTTCCTTTCTTCGCTTTCTGTGAGGACACGTAGTCTGTGCTCTGGCGGTTAAAAAACAAACTTGTTGAATCAGATTTTAAATAAACAAATATTAATTAATGTAAAGTATGATACTAATCAATATGTATTTCTGACTTTCTTAGAGTTCAAAGAACCCTCAAATAACCCTGCGATATATATAATTAATTAAGTTTTTTCTAATAACTGTAACTGAATACATCTGTAGCGTTATATGTATGATAAAGCTAATATCGAAAAAAGGTTGTGATTTCGATAAATAATCAATTGTAAACTCATGATTTGGAGGCAATAATTTCCATTGAATTAAAATAAATTCAATAAATACCTTTCATTTAGGTAACTGACTGTGTATTATTTCTGGTAGATAGCAGTTTTGTTACAGGAAACGAAGGAATAGCAGAGAAGAGTAAGAAAATTAGCTCCGTCATCAGAAATTATTAAGTACTGCCAATAACATAACCTGAAATGGGTTTGTAAATAGAAAACAGCTGATGCAACGCGCGGAAAAAATAAACGATTAAATCGTATGTAAAGAGAGGAATTCTCTCGCTCTCTCTCCTACCTATTTTCAAACAACTGCACTGATATAATACGGAATAAAGAAAACTTGGTCAATATTTTTCATAATCACACACTCTCGATTAAAAATAAATAACAATTTTAGGATACAAACGTATTACGCATTAACAGATAGATAGACGTAAATTCCGTGGAAGACGTTAAAGCGTAAATTTCCGTGGGAGACGTTACAAATGGCGCTCAACTTAAAGGGCTTGAATTAGGAAGGAATTTCGAGATATACACAAATTAATATAACAAAAAACCTAATTTTTGTCGGCAACTATGAGAAGACAAGAAATGCATAATACCAGAGGCAAGTCAAAGAAGAGGGCAGAAGACACGGAGAAGAAGGTGGACAGGAACAAGAAATAGAAGTAGTCACGGACAGTGAAATGGAACAACCGACGGGCGATAAAGAAGAAACCGAAGTAGTTATGGACACAGAAAAGGAGCAACAGGCGGGTGACAAAGCGGTAGCCAGAGAAGAACCAAACTGGCAAGAAATAATGAAATTTATGGCAGGACAAAGCAGACAAAACAATGAAAACTTAATAAGACAGATAAATGAGGAAAATAACGAAAACTCAAGGAAACAAAATGAAACCTTGAGCGAAAAATTTGACAGGATCGATGAAAATTTTAGGAAACAGGAGGAAACTTCAAAGAAACTTTGAAGGAACAAAATAAGCAAATAATGAGGAAATAGATAGTAATCAGGAAAGTTTAGTAAAACAACTAAACGAAAAAATTGAGACCATTCATGGAGATATCAGACAAACCATGAATGAACAATACCACGAATTGAAAGAAACTATTAACGGACAAAGGGAATATATGAACACAAAATTTGAAGAAAATAATAAAAATATAAAGCAAATTCATGAGAAGATTGAAATGATCAGTAACACACTTAGCCAAAAAGCAGATGAATACAAGGGGGAGACAAATAAGCAAGTGGATGAAAGTTTCAGAAAGTTAGAGGAAACAATGGACAGTGGTTTCAAGAATTTGAATGAAACACTAGACAGCACCTCCGAAGGTATTAAAGTAAGTCAGAAAACAGAAGAGAGCAGGAAGGAAATAGAAATTAGAGAATACCAAGGTGTAATATTATCCGAGAATAAAAATAACAGCAAAGTGGATAACAAATACCTGGAAAAGACGACCAAGAAAATAAGAAAAATATATAGAAAGAAAATAATAAATACAAGGGAAGAATTGGAGACGAGGAAGAATGGATTAGTAAAGGTATTTAATCTATCAATTACCGACCATGAAGAAATCATAAACTTCCAAGATTATAGGAGGAGGTCAAACAAAATTTTAGAAATGACTTACTATAAAACTACATATAACAACTTTAAAAAATCAATAGGTAATTAAATATCACAGAAATAGAAATGTGTAGCAAACGGTCAGTAATGTCATCAATAACTCAAATGCCATTAAAATACCTGTTCAATAAAATAAATGGGAAAGTGATGGATATAGGCATAGATACAAATGAACATGTAATATTAAAAGAATGGCAGTACAGGGTGACAGAAAATTCAGAAAACAAGATAATGAGCGGTATCTCAAGAACCGAAATTATTATGGACACTGCAGTAATCCGAGGAAGAGGAGTAACTGAATTAATGGACCATGGTTAAACCAAGTAATAATCAACCAGAAAAAAAAGGGGACTGATTTTCTGTATACCGACTAAGCAACCCATTGGAAAGAAGGAACCAAATAAATAATATTAATTAAAATAAATCAACAAAATTCAAAAAGAACGTAAGGACAACTTACTTAATATATTTAGAAACAATGTGATTTAAGATAAATGACACAATGCCAAGAGAAGGTGAGAACGACTTACATAATTTATTTATAAAATAACATGATTTAGAATGGAATAAGAGAAAAAATAATATTTTAATGGAAACGAGAAGAAAAAATAAATTAAAACAATTAATGGTAATGTGCTCAGATAAGATGATAAAATAAGAACAATGGATAATTTAAGGACTATAATTACAATGAAGCTAAAGAATGATAATAATTAATACAGCTACAATTTACAATTTCTTGGAGTTGAAAATGATAAAGGAAAAAATAATACGAAGAATATCTGTCACAAGAAGGAAAGTCAAAAGGATTTATTTATAAATAATGCCTGTCAATAATGTTATCTGAAATTAGCTACTGAAAATAAGAAGGAATCAAGAAGAAAAAGAAATATATAATTACATGTAAACAGCAACAGCGTAAAGAATCCCAAAAGTGTTTTTTATTTGTCAAAAAATAGACTATTACGGTATAATTTTTATTTTAATAACTGTCTGTAGATGAATTCCAGCAGTATTATACCGGGTGGCCCATAAGTCAGTTGGCACTAGCAGTATGTAGACGCTCGATTGACTAGCATAGTAGTTACTTGACTTGACTAGAGCAGTAGTTCCCAAAATTCAGTTATGTAACTGGATTGTAAAAACAAGCAATTTTAATTAGTAACAGAATTACATGATAAGAAAATCCATATAAGAAGATAAACTGACGTCCAAAACAGCACGAGAGAGAGAGAGAGAGAGAGAGAGAGAGAGAGAAAGAGAGAGAGGGGGGGGATATAGGGAGGGAAGGAGAGAGGGGGGAGGGGGACGGATAGGGAGAGAGGGAGAGGAGTGAGGGAGGGTGGGTGGGAGGGAGGGAGGGAGAGAGCTGACGACTTAGTTCCAGAGAGCGAGACGACGCTGGGCAAGAGAGAGACGATGCTGGACTCTAGAGGTGACTGCGCTGGACAAGAGGAACACTACTGAAGTCTAGAAACGACGCTGGACAAGAGGAGCGACGCTGGACAAGAGGAATCGATGCTGAGTTCGAGACGAGGACGATTACAGATGGATCCAATGATTGAGTATGATTGACGACAATAAGGTGATAAACAACTTATTTATCTCTTAATCGAACAATTAACTCAAAGACAATTAAAGACATTCTTGTTCTAAGTAAGAGCCAATGTTTATTATAAATATAGAGAGTTAAAATCATAGATGTTATTGAAGTAAGATTAACGTAAACAAGAGCTCAAATTAGTATTGAAATGAAAAGAATGCAAAGCATTTAAATAAAATTAGCATTTTATAAATCGGTACTGATAAAAGAAAGATAAATTCAGTAACTATTAATATTTTTGAGTTTCCGTTACAATATCTAAAAAGATATCTAAACATTGACATTTTGAAGCACACTAATTGACTGAGTAGTCAGAAAATGATATTTTTTAATAAAATAATTAGTAGAATAGAATATTTAGTCAGTAAGGATGTATATAGCATACGCCTTAAGACATAGTAACAAAGTAATAATGAATGTTTTAAGTCGAATCAAGTGCCATGCGCACAATTTTATTAGTACCAAATAAATTTGAAATACCGTTACAAGTTACGTTGAGTTCTTATTACATATACACCTGAAACCCAAATTAAATTGTATTGTTGCATAAAATGGCGCCCAACGTGGGGCACGACATGCCTACATTTATGTACAAAAATTTGTTGCATAAATTGTCGCCCACGAACGTATGGCCCGATCCCCACCATTTAACTATTAAATTTTTTTATGTAGCTATAAATGGTTGCTCTAAAATATAAGGGTGTGTTAAATGAAAAATATTATATGTAATAATAATTATTTATATTAAACATTAACTGAATGTTATGTTACTTGTTGTGTATTAAAACACAGCTGGCGCCCACAAATAATATTGTTTGTATATGTAACAGGTGTAACTGTAATGAGTATTAATAATAACTATTAATAAATAAAAGAAATAAATAAATAAGTAGGGAACGGTCATCAATAATAATTGTTAAAGAATAACTACGAAATAAATATTTTAATAATTATTCAACATGGCAGAACCAGGAGGGTTGAATTTAGAAGCATTTAAAAATTCGATACTGGCCATGATGGACGAATTAGTCACAAAACAAGCCGAAAAATTTAAAGAAGAGTTGAAAGAGGAGAATGTCAAACAATTAAGAAAAATAGATGAAATAAATACAAAACAAACAAAGTTTAGAAAATAAATTAGAGCTACAGTCCGAAAATTTTAAACAGGACACCATAAAAATAAGAGTTAAAAATTGATAAGCTTGAAATAAAATGAACGATAATAGACAGTACTGCACAGTTAACCGAAAAGATTGTTAATACAAATTTACGTATTGACATGATCGCAGAAAATGTCTGTGAAATAATTGATAAACAAACAAAGCTAATATGTGAAGAATTCATAGTAGTTGAAAATACGTGTGTAATTAATAACGATAAATATAAAAAAGTAATTAACATTAAGGAAGAGAAGCAAATAAAGGTTAATAAAACGTACCTTATTAATAGCGATATCCCAATTGTGAGACACACACACACTAGTAAGTCACATAAAATGACGCAGGTGAAACACTTAAGGCACCACACTTACGGAGATAAATATCACTGTAGGCCTAACAAGAAATGTAGTAAAATATCTAGACGAAACACTACACAAAATTGTGGTAAATATGACGGTAGGTATGCACACGAAAAATATAAAGTGAACGATAATTATAACTATAGTAATTACGATGAATATTATCACAAAAGACACACGAAAATTGGTTCAACTGTTTATATAGGCCGCGAGCAAACTGTTGCGACAGAATGAGACCGTTACGAGAGAAAGAGAGGGAGAATAAAGTTTTCACCCTGTAGACAAGTGGATCACGCGATAAAGGCAGCAACAATTCAACGCAGCGACGAACAGGTGAATTACAATAGAATGTTAATGAGGGTGAGAAGCGGAAATTGTTGTATGACGACGGATATGCTACAAAGGCTAATATACGTCCGGTAGATGACGGACAATGCAATGGTTATAATGAGGGGTGTAAAATCAAACCACACACCGAACTCAAGGCAAATGAAAATAAATAATTATTTTTAAATGAGAAAAATAATATTACTATTAATTATTAATAATAAGATAAGAGAGTATAATTAAGAAATGTTATTTATTAAGGTTATGATAGCAAATAAAAAGAAATATTAGTGAAAAGAAATAAAGAATCAAATAATAAGGAGTGTTATGCTAAATAAAAGGAATATTATTTTAAAGGGTTAATTAAGAAATGTATTATTATTGGTAAGGAATGATAGTGTAAAGAAATATTTAAGAAAGTAATGGTAAAAGATGTTAGTGTTGTTATTGGTATAAAAGAAAGGATTAGATATGAGCAATCAATGCTATAATTGTCAGAACGGCTGATCAAGCGAACACTTAATGAAGATACAAGGACACAGAAGAAAGCGAGAGTGAAAAGTCAAAAGGGCAGAGACTACTTAGGATTAAGGACTTCGAGAAAAATATCGTTGTTTTCCAAGACAGTTCCTCTGTAACCGATCATGCGATGCACTACAAAGCTAAAAGAGTATTCTGTTACGGAAGTGTATTTCAGTAAAGTAGTAGCGATCAGTAAGGTAATATTAAAGAAATGTAATAAAAGGTAATAAATGTTAATGTATTGTATAAGTAATATAAGAAAAGTTAAGAAAGATAAAGTAATGTCATGTTAAGAAAAGAGTTAAGGAAGATTAGAAGCGAGAACACGGCAAAGAAATTCTTCAGACTTTATAATGGACCGTATACGTTAAGACAGCGAGTAGGACAACACACTTTCATCGTATATGATGAGACACAGAAGAAAGAAATTGGTAAATTCCACGCAACGTCATTTAGGAAGTTCTACACATAAAAATAACCAGGTCAATGAAACCAGTCAGATCAGCTGTTGTGAAGCCACCCTACAAGTGTAACGTGACAAATACAGGGGATTTTATTTTATTAAATTTTTGGGATGTATAAAGAATATTCATGGACATAATTTCCAACTGTGACCAGAACACGTGGTGAAATGAAACAGTGGTATAACAAAGGAACGATACGTCTCAACAGTTGTGCAATCGCTAACAAGGAATGCACCCAGCATCATTTTCTAAGAACTTTGCGAGTGTGTGGTCGTGCGCCCAATCGCACCCGACAACCATGCGCGCGGACCCACGCCGACTTTTGAAACACAAAAAATGGCCAAGAGAAGAATCGCTGTTTGCTTCCTTGACGAAGTTGCCGGATATGAGCCTAAGTCCAACCCTTCTCGTGACGTCAGCCAGTGCTGCACAAATATCCGCTAAGATCCACACACAAACACTTGCATGGGTTAAATAGGACATATCTGTGACGACGAAACAAAAGGCTTTGTCTTCCATCAAAAAAGACGTAATCCAGTTGGCCGTGAACATTGTAACATAACAAAATGTTACCTAACCTAAATGTATGTTATCAGATTTTGTAAGCACAAAACAACAATGTAAATAGTTTAAATAGTAGTAAGAATAACCAAGAAAGGAGAAACCAAGAAAGAAGAATGAAGCAGAAGTACCACATGAAGCAGTAAACCCAAATACTGTTTGACACTACAACCAGACAAAGACTAACACAAACTGATGGATAGAGTAAATTTACATTCAGCTGTCAATCAAGTCAGTAGTTAATGTAAACCGAATATTATATGTAAATAAAAAAGTAAATCAATAAGCATCTGAATACTGTGAAATCAGAATTAGCATTTTGCTGATAATAAATTTAACCATGACTAGTAAATTATGAATGCCAAAACGAACATTAGCAATGGCTACAGAGTGAGAACAAAAATATATTTCAATCTCAAAGATACTGATGAGAAAGAAAAACCATCTGTGTGAGGGAACCTTATACAAGTAAAGTACCTCAACAAATTACCGAATTGAGAACCAATAAGTGTTGTTAAGGCAAAATTCCAATATGAGCGATATGTCTTGGCAACGTCTAGACCAAGCATTAGTCAGTGAATTAATTATTAGGAGTTAACGTAAGTGTAAATTAGAATACACAAAACAATTTACTGTTATGCTCTGACATAACAAAAAACATTATTAAAATGATAGATTTAATCATAATTCAATTGTTAAATAGTAGAATAGAACGAGTTAGCATAAACCGAAATGTCATAGTAATTAGGATCGTTCAGTACAGTGTATATAGTTTAGGTGTACTCAAAATGTTCAGTAAAAATGTCAGTACAGAGTTAATGGTGTTCCCACATAAACGTTTGAATAATAAAATGATATGTGAACACAAACAATATTAACCAAAGTGTAAAATCGGCGATTCAGAAAAAGCAGACGACAGTGAAAATGGTGTACCCGAACATTGATTTTATAACAATGTCGGTCAAAGTGAAAGTAATTCGATATCGAGTGACATCAAATTAAAGAAGAAAAAATGATCTTTAATTTGATAATGATATCGACCCAATCGCAACTGTATTAAGTGCGGGAAAGATGTTAGCATCATTTGCAAAATATGCATCAGAAATTGGTTTATGAATAACAACAACAATGAAAGCTATCTGTCACATCAGCGTTTGACGGTTAAAAAACCGTTATCAACGGCCAAAATAAAACTACGTCATACTCGTCACACCTGCCAGGACCAATCACAAAATTAGTTAGTAATTAACATTTTTACCTAAGACCGATCGACAAGGAGGGTATATAAGAGGAAGCAACGAATTTCTCGACAGACTCTTACCAAACTTCATACAGCACAGACGTGTGCTCGCTATCTCTACACTTTTAATAACTATTAGCGTCATCTACATAATACATCGAAATAAATAGTTCAACACCAAGAAACAACTACTTCAAGTTAATCTACAGAAAACAACAGTGATTATGTGCAGTATTATTTCAATTTTGTGCGGGAAATAATGAACAGAAAATAATTAATTATCATCATTCACGATCCATTTAGTCAGAAGAGGATCGCAATATTCTGTTCTGGTGCGTGTGTTGTGCAAAACCCGGTAATCATTATAATCCGATTACCGAAGTGGTTAATGAGTTTTAATTAAATAATTAAAACCAAAAGGTAACAGTGCAATCATTATTCACTTTTTATCAGAGCGCCATAACCTGTACAATTTTTCTACACTGATCTGTACTGACGCAAAACACAGAAACATTTCAAGATTACACCACGTCATATATTTATTATATGAATTTGTTATTATGAATTAAGCTGTATGTTAGTTGTAAGTGTTCTCACATGATAAATTTTGTAAATCAAAAAGCAAGCGTTGACGAACGCGCGACCTCTCAACAGGTCATTTTTTATTTGTTTACTTAATGAAAGTAACCTCAAAACATTACCAACCAATATTTTATCAGCAAATCATTAGATATTGTGTAGGCATAATTTTCTTTTTCGTGTCTCAAAGAATTCACATCTGAGATTTTCATAATTGTAATGTTAAAAATAAATAACATCTGGACTTAGCCAGATTTATAATTCATGTTCTGAGCAAGCCGTATAAGGCATATAATAACTGATATATAATTGTACAACCTTGTATGTTTTCATTATATTTGTTTTGAATTCTCTAAAAGGGTGTAAATAAAACCCATTATTAACAGCATCACTCGATTTGATTTATTTCTATATGATAATTAAATATTTTATTAAGAAAACTCGAACAACCTTCAGTTGTGTTTTAATATTTTGGAATAGCATTGCCATAAAGGTGATACACAATTATTTTAAATTTTTTAATCATTCAGTAATTCTATTTGTGGGTTTTACACGGGATTTTCCCTAAATAAATCCGTGTGGCGCCCACTAACTAGCAAACAAGGCAATCTAACCTTGCTACTAAAGTAAGTTGGTGTTTGTAAACTGAGTTGACAGCTTAGTGAACTTCTAGAAAACACGACCAGGTACGTGAAAGTATATTTAGTTATTTATATTGTCCAGACATTACGAGACGTAACGTACTAAGACTATCAGCAACCTGGAGGAGAAGTTTTACAGCCAATATCAACCAGACATTCATCAATATCAAGCAACCAACTATTGTATTTTACATTTCAAATTAAGCAAAGTTAGCATTTAATTATTATCAACTCAACTATTTTATTTGTTTCATATAAGGGGATTCGTTTCAAACAAGTATAATTACACCATTGTAAACACACTGTGAGTAACCTCGAATGTTACATTGTAAATTACTTTACCACGTTAGTAACCTTCAATTAGAAACAACTATTTCAAACTTTGATTTATTTCAAAAGAATAGTTCACACATAATTGAACTTTGTTTAAACAAGACCTTTAATATTTTAAACACAAACATAATTTTAAATAACAGCAGCAACACTTTTATTTTATTACAAGTTAACGTATACACCGTATTCGATCGATTTATTTACAATATAAGCATAAAAATAAACACACCGGATTTTAGTTTATTACAAATTGGCTGGCCCAACAGTGTGGCTTTTAAACGTAATTAAATTTTATTTAAAAACAAGTTGTAGTATTATTAAATACACCGGTTATTACATTATTACAAATTGACGCATCCAACGTGTGGCAAAAATACACCCCACGCGAACACCTTTATTACGTGCTATTACAAATTGGCGCACCAACTAGTGTGGCTTAAAAAATATTAAATAAAAATATTTTTTATATATTATATCAGCCCGGTAGACACGAAAGAATTAACATGCCGCACACCCACCAATATGATACGAGATATAAGGACAGTAGGGTAGGAGAAATACAACGGGATACAGAGGCTTATGAAGCACAACCTGTACACGAAATGGAAGTGATTACCATAAATAATATCGAAACTAGTACCGACGAAATACCTCATGTAGAACCAGAGATGGAAATAATAGTCAGCGACCGACCAGACAGACCATCCGAAGAGGCAAGATGGGATCAGATGATGAGAATGATGGAACAGATGACTAGAAATAATGACTCAATGAATAAAACGACGGAGTCGATCAACAAAAATATGGAAGCATTGAAGGAAGATAGTCGAACTCTAAGGGAAGATGGTAGGAAATCCCGGGAAGAAAATCAAAGGAATATCGAGGTATTAAATAAAAATATGGAGTCGCTTAGTAAAAATATGGAGTCACTGAAAGAGGACCTAAATAAAAGGATTGACAATACTCATAAATCCATGGACACGCTGAACAGTAAAATCGACGATAACAGTCAAGCCATCAGAGAAGAATTGAACACCACCTTAATGAAAATTAGCCAAAAAATGGATGAAATGAATAACCGGAAGTGGAGAGAAGAACGGAAGGTATCTGAAGACGAAAACATGGAACAAATGAGTCCAGAGTCTGAGAATAGTGAAGAAGGAAAGGACGACAACGACTCAAAGATAGAAGAAGTACAAAATGATGAAACCATGGAAGAATTAAGTCTACAACCTGAAGACACTGGTAAACAAACTGAGAATAAAGAAGACTTGAAAGCATTGGTGCCTGAGGATACACACCAGAGGAATGAAGAGAACATTCAGCATGAAGAAGCCATCATTAAAAATGTAAAGAACAAGATAATTAAGAAAACAGGAGAGAAAGAGACAAAGATAAAAAGAATAATACGCTCTAGAAAGACAAGGATTACAAAGGAAATATTAGAGATGACTAGGAGTGGATTAATTAACGTCGTGGACAACCCAACTATTCGTCAAAGAGTAAGAATCAACGGTAAGAAATATGAACAGGACTTCATAAAAATATTAAAAGTAAATCACCATAAAACCGTGGGTAAAAAATTAAATAAGAATCCAATTAAATTAAATATACCAATAAATGAAATACACCAAACAAGGTCAATTGATTCCTTAATGAATAACCAACCATTAGACTATTTAATTAATAACCCAGATGACGGAACGATTAAGACAACGTTACATGCCAGTGACTATGTTATGGCAGAGAAGGTTATAAACAATGAGGTATTTAAAGTGAATACTCCTAGAAGAAAGAAGCTTCACTGGAAGAAGGAAAATTATCAAGAACAACTGGACCAGCTCATTGAAGGGTACGCCCAAAGAATAAGGGAAATGCGGAAGAGGGACCAAGCGATGGAAGAATCCAACCAGGAAATGAACGGAGGTCAACCCGGATTAGAAGAAGGGCCAGACATCAATAACAGCCAAGGCCCAGAGTACAATGGACACAGAGATACCAGAGATGATGAGAGGAAAAAGGCAAGGAAACGGGGAGCCAATGACTATCTGGTAGCCGCCAAGTGGAAGAACCGCATGATAGGAATAGAGTGGAAGAGCACAAAATAACCCCATGAATACCAACCATAAAAAATGATTACTATTAAGAACAGATAATATGTAGTAGTAGACAACATTTATCACCCGAATGTTTAGGGTATAAACAAAAAATATATGTTTAAAAACAATTACTATAAACAAACTCATTTAATGTTTAACAGAATCGCATATTAAGCTCCAACTTATTGAAGGTAACTAATTGACTATAACTAATCAATTTGCCCTATTGAGTTACAAAAGTGTGTAGGATTAAGATAAGCCAAACTATTTGTTACTTGTGAAAAAAGAACCAGATCTATCACACCAAGGGATAGAAAATTATGTAATATCAACTAAATGATTTAATAAGAAAAGGGACATCTATTATGTCACAAAGAGCCAGTAGTGGCATATAACTACCATTACTATACTATACTTAGAAAAAAGAGAAAAAAATGTGTTTATCCAAATGAATATTATATGTAAATAAATTTTATAAAATGATTATTGTGTACCTCTCATAAAGCTCAAATATTAATTAAAATCGTCCAGAATAAAGGTTCACCCAACTAACCTTTGAAGGAGTAGAGAGGCAGTATAACAAAGTGTGTAAAATAAAAGAAGGATATTATTATGGAAAGTAAGGAAAGAGAAAAAATGTTTATAAAACAAACCATACACCCCAAGAATGTCTATAAATTAGATATTAGTATGTCATTATATTATCACATGAAATTGTAATTATAGAATATTGTATATTATATAAAATCATCCAGAATAAGTGAGAACCACCATCACTTGAAGGAGTAGAGAAGAAAAATAACAAAGAGTGTTAATTGTAAAGATAACTATTGTTATAATGGAATGAAAGGAAAGAAAAATGTTTATTAATTATCAAATATGGTACATCACCAAATATGTCAGAGAACATCAAACAAAAAACCATTTAGTATACGAACATTGTACGCCCTGATAATTCAGGATGAATATAACTTATTAAGAAAAACTTAATGAACTATTGTGAAAATAAAAAATAATGTAAACTCTAGATAGAAAAAACCAACTGCATAAGTACTATAAGCAGCAAAATAAGTGTATAATCTTAAGAATACTCAAGTGAACCAAAGCAAATTGTCAACTAGTACAAAAAGTAACAATATAGCTGATAAAAGCATAGCTAAAAATGTCAAGTCTAAAAAGAAATAATTACCTGTAAGAAAGAAAGTATGTTAGCTAGTCTAAAGATGGAGATGTGATATAAATGAAAACCTCTGATACCTTGAATATTATAGTGAATATATATTATATTATTGAATATGAATGATATGTGTTATATTTTTTTTGAGTTGTGATAGTGCAACTATTGCCAGGTGCAATGTTTATTTTTTTCTCAGACAGAGAAGAGTAATGCCTCTGAATCTGAGAATGTGTATTGAGGAACGGCAGAGGATGTTAGCCACAGTGAGCCACCCTGATTCCGAACCCTCTACAACAGTTAGGGAGTTATATTGTACTAATGTATCAAGGACTATTATGGAAGAATCTGTGAGGTATAAATTATAATAACCATTAAGATAATCACGAATGTAAAGATATGTAATAAGAAAGTAGAATGTGAATAAGACAGGAAATTGTTAACTCAAGAAACGAGATCTATTGTAGTTAAATGACTTAGAAAGTAAGCAACTTGAAAATACTAGTAAGTTAAGAATTGTATCACTAGACAAAAAAATCAAGCTAGAGTAATACACCAATAGTATGTTTAAAAAATCAGAGTACAAGAAAAAAAAATTATAGAAATATACTAAGAAACTGACGTGAATTGTATAACGAAATGAGATTAGGGGTTTTATTGTTTATTATTATAATCAAATTTACGTTACGTTTAAGTTAACTTGAAACAAAATAAATGTGTGGTTATTTAAACTTATATTCGTGGTTAAAATATTAAAAGTCTCGTTAAAGCAAAGTTCAACTATGTGTGAAGTATTCTTTTGAGATACCTCAATGTTGAGAATGGTTGTTTCTAATTGAAGGTTACTAATGTAGTAAAGTAATTTAAAATAAAACATTCAAAGTTACTCACAGTGTTTACAATGGTTTAATTATACTTGTTTAAAAAAAATCCCCTTGTATTAAATAAATAAAATAGTGAGGTTGATTATACTTAAGTGCTAGATTAACTTAAGTTAAAACATGAAGTATAGCAGTTGGTTGCTTGATAATAGTTCTCGTCTGGTTGAAACTGGTAGTAAAAACTTCTTCTCCAGATTGCAGGTAGTCTGAGTATGTCACGTCTCGTAAAGTCTGGACAATATCATAAACAAATATATGCTTTTACGTACCTGATTGTGTTTACTAGAAGTTCACTAAACTGTCAACTCAGCTTACAATCACCAACTCCCTTTGGTTGCAAGGTTAGGATACCTTGTTTATTAATTAGTGGGCGCCACACGGATTTATTCAGGGAAAATCCCGTGTAAAACCCACACATAAAAATTACTGGATGATTAGAAAATTTAAAATAGTTGAGTACCACCTTGTGGCAATGCTATTCCAATATGTTAAACACAACAGAAGGTTGTTTAAGCTTGTTGAAAGAAAATATTCAATTATCCTATAGAAATAAATCAAAATCATGTGATGCTGTTAATAATGGGTTTATTTACACCCTTATAGAGAATTCAAAAACAAATATAATGCAAACATACAAAGTTGTACAATTAAAAGTCAGTTATTATATGCCTTATACGGCTTGCTCAGAACATGAATTATAAATCTGGTTAAGTCCAGATGCTATTTATTTTTAATATTCAAATTATGATAATCTCAGTAGTACAAAGTTGTAGAATTAAAAGTCAGTTGTTATATGCCTTACACGGCTTGCTCAGAACATGAATTATAAATCTGGTTAAGTCCAGATGCTATTTATTTTTAATATTCAAATTATGATAATCTCAGTAGTGAATTCTTTGAGACACGAAAGAAAACAATTATGCCTACACAATATCCAATAATCCTTTGACATAAAATTGATCAACAAAGTTTTAGGTTACTTTCGCAAAGTAAACAAAATTAAAAAAAAAACGATCTGTTGAAAGATCGCGCGTTTCATCAACGCTTGCTTTTTTAGTGACAATATTTATCAGTGAGAACCCTTACAACTAACATATAGCTTAATTACTAATAACAAATTTGTATAATAAATTGAGACGTGGTGTAATCTTAAAAAATGTTTTTGTGTTTTGCGTCAGTACAGGTTATTGTTGAAAAAAGTACAGGTTATGGCGCTCAGATCAAGATTAGTAATGATTGCACTGTTACCTTCTGAGTTTTAATTATTTAATTAAAACTTATTAATCACTTCAGTAATCGGATTATAATGATTACTGGGTTTCGGCACTAAACTCGCACAAGAACAGAATAATGCGATCCTCTTCTGATTAAAATGGATCGTGAATAATAACAATAAATTATTTTCTGTTCGTTATTCCCGCACAAAATTAAAATGATACTGCACTTAATCACTGTTGTTTGTTGTAGGTGAACTCGAAGTAGTCGTTTCTTGTTGTTGAACTATTGGTTCCAATGTACTATGTAAATGACGCTAAGTGTTATTAAAAATGTAGAGATGACGGGCACACGTCTGTGCTACACGCTAGTCAGTAAAGGTCTGTCTCAAAATTCGCTGTTTCGTCTTTATATACCCCCTTCTTTGAACGGCCTTAGGTAAAAATGTTAATTACTAACTAATTTTCTGATTGGCTTTGGTAGGTGTGTCGGTGTGACGTGTCACTTTTTGGCAGTTGATAACGGCTTTTTCTAACCGTCAAATGTTGCGATGACAGCTCGTTGTCGTTTTTGTTATTATTCTTAAACAGTTTCCCGATGTACATTTTTAGAATGATGCTAACATCTCTCCCGCACTAAATACAGTTGCGATTGGGTTAATATTACTATCAAATTAAAGATTGTTTTTTTTCCTTTAATTTGATATCACTCGTTCTCGAATTACTTTCACTTTGACCGACACTGTTATAAAACCAACGTTCGGGTACATCACTTTCACTGTCGTCTGCTATTTCTGAGTCGCCGATTTTACACTTTTGGTTAATATTGCTTGTGTTCACATAACATTTTATTAATCAAATGTTTATGTGCGAACACCATTAATGCTGTACTGACATTTTTTGCTGAACATTACTTGTACACCTAAACTCTATACATTGTAATGAATGATCCTACTGACTATGACATTTCGTTTTATGCTAATTCGTTTTAAACTACTATTTAACAATTAAAATTATGATTAAACCTATTGTTTTAATATTTTTTTTTTTTTGTTATGTCAAGGCATAACCATAGTTCTGTGTATTTTAGTTTACACTTGTGCTAATCCTCAATAGCCATTTTACTGACTAATGTTTGGTCTAAGCTTGCTAAGACATATCGCCTACATTGAAATTTGGCCTTAATAATGCCTATTGGTTCTCAATTCGGTAAATTGTGGAGACATCTTATTTGTATAAGATTCTCTCTTATAAATAGTTCTCTTTTCTAACAAGTATATTTGATGCTGAAATGCATCTTTGTTCTCCCTATGTAGCCATTGTTAACATTAGTTTTGGCATTCATAATCTACTGGTCATTGTCACATCTATTATCAGCAAAATGCTAATTCTGCTTTCACAGTATTTAACTGCTCATTAGTTCATTTTTTGTTTACATATTACATTCGGTTTACATCAACTATTTACTGAATTGACAGCTGAATGTAAATTTACTCTGTCCATCAGTTCGTTTTAGTCTCAGTCTAGTTGTAGTGTCAAACAGCCCTTGGGTTACTGTTTCATGTGGCACTTCTGCTTCATTCTTCTTTCTTGGTTTCTTCTTTCTTGGTTATTTCTACTATTATATACCTATTTACATGGTTGTTTTGTTTTTATAAAATCTGATAACATACACTTAGGTTAGGTGACATCTTGTGATGTTACATATACACCCTCTTTAAAATTGATCATTTGAAAAAAATTTATTTTTTGTAAAATTATCAATTCATGTCAGTTTCTTAGTATACTTTAATAAAAAAATTTTTCTCTTGTACTCTTTGATTTTTTTAAACATACTATTGGTGTATTACTGAAGTTTTTTTTTTTTTTTTTTTTTTTTTTTTTTTTTTTTTTTTTTTTTTTTTTTCCAATGGTACAATTCTTAATTTACTAGTATTTTCAAGTTGCTTACTCTCTAAATCATTTAACTACAATTGATCTTGTTTCTCAAGTTAACTATTCCCTGTCTTATTTACATTCTACTTTCTCATCACATATCTCTGCATTCGTGATTATCTTAATGGTTATTATAATTCATACCTCACAGATTCTTTCATAATATTCCTTGATACAATAAAACAATATAATTCCCTAACTGTTGTAGAGGTTTCGGAATCAGGGTGGCTCACTATGGCTAACATCCTCTGCCGTTCCTCACTACACATTCTCAGATTCAGAGGCATTACTCTTCTCTGTCTGAGAAAAAAAATAAACATTGCACCTGGCAATAGTTGCACTATCACAACTCAAAAAAAATATCACATGTCATTCATATTCAATAATATAATATATTCACTATAATATTCAAGGTATCAGAGGTTTTCATTTAGATCACATTTCCATCTTTATACTTGCTAACATACTTTCTTTCTTACAGGTAATTATTTCTTTTCGACTTGATGTTTTTCAGCTATATAGTTACTTATGTACTAGTTAACAATTTGCGTTGGTTCGTTTAAATATTCTTAAGATTATACACTTGTTTTGATGTTTACAGTACTTATGCATTTGGTTTGTTCTATCTAGAGTCTACAATATTTTTGTTTTCACAATAGTCCAATAAATCCTTCTTAACGAGTTACATTCATCCTGAATTATCAGGGCTTACATTGTTTGTATACTAAATGGTTTTTTTTGTTTGATGTTCTCTGACATATTCTGGTGATGTATAATATTTGATAATTGACAAACATTTTTCTTTCCTTTCATTCCATTATAACAATAGTTATTCTTACAATTAACACTCTTTGTTATTTTTCTTCTCTACTCCTTCAAGTGATGGTGGTTTTCACTTATTCTGGATGATTTTATAAAAATACTATATACTATGCTGTAATTACAATTTCATTTGACCATATAATAACATACTAATATCTAATTTCATAGACATTCTTGGGGTTTACATGGTTTGTTTCACAAATATTATTTTTTTTCTTTCCTTACATTCCATAATAATGTCCTTCTTTTACTTTACACACTTTGTTATACTGCCTCTCTACTCCTTCAAAGGTTAGTTGGGTGAACCTTTATTCTGGACGATTTAATTTAACATTTGAGTTTTATGAGAGGTATACAATAATCATTTTATAACATTAAGTTACTTAGACTATTCATCTGGATACATATTTTTTCTCTAGGTATAGTACAGTAGTTGTATTTACAAGCCACTACTGGCTCTTTGTGACATAATAGATGTCTTTTTCTTATTAAATCATTTGATTGACATTATATAATTTTCTATCCCTTGGTGTGATAGATCTGGTAAGTTTTCACCAGTAACAAATGGTTTGGGCTTACATCTTAAATCTACACACTTTTGTAACTTGATAAGGCAAATTGACTAGTTATAGTTAATTAGTTACCTTCAACATTTTGTAGCTTAACAACAAATGAGTTTGTTTATAGTAATGGTTCTTTAAATATATATATTTTATCTTTTATACCCTAAACGTTCGGGTGAAAAATGTTGCTTACTAATACATATTATCCGTCCTTAATATTCATCATTGTTTACTAATCGATATTCATGGGGTTATTTGTGCTCTTCCACTCTATTGGGTCTATAATTGGGGATGATTACGTTATACAGGTGTCCTTTCTCATATCAGTTTTTTATTATTACATCTTTGGAACATTTGGTATTTTGTAACCACTTATCCTCCTTAATTTCCTTTAACTATAGTACTTTTTTAACGATGTTTGATTGTATGTCCCTCTAACTTTTTTATTTACTGTGTCAGTGAGTTCATAGGTATTGTTTTCATTGTCCTTGGTAATCACATAGGGACCTACATATAACAACAATAATTTCTTTGTTATGCCCTCCATTGTGCTGGGCAATTCTCTATTTCTTAATAGTACTTGTTCTCCTACTTTATATTTAATTATTCGGGCTGGTGCTTGCCGTTTATACTTTCTCCTACGTTGTTCTAACTTTTCTATGATCTTATTATGGTATTGGACTTTATCAAATTGATATTCGGGACTTGGTGGGAATTTAATAAGGTCACTGATCTCTCTGGGTGGAGGCTTTTCAAACATGGCATTGTATGGGGTTGTATCAATTGATTGGTGATATGCTAGATTGATAAAATCCTCTGCAGCTGAGACATACTCACTCCACTGTCTTTGTTGAGTTGCACAATAAGTTCTAAGTATTCGTCCCACTTCTCTTAAATACTCTTTCCGAAGGGTTACTACTGGGATGGTACACTGCAGTTTTGTATGTTTTTATTCCACATTCCATCAGTGTGTCCTTCCACCTCCGTCCTTTAAATTGTGTACCGTGGTCGGTGATCAATGTTCTCGGACAACCTACCTCGGGTAAATAATTATGTATTATTAAGTCGAGTATCTTTTGGGTAGTTGCTCGATTCATAGGGTATAGTTTTATATACTTAGTGTAATGGTCTAAGATAATCAATAAGTACTTGTACTGGTGGCGACCTCCGCTCCTAGGAAATGGGCCGCAGATGTCTACAAAAACTTTTTCTAGTTTCCTCGAAGATGTTATGGGTATCATCTGTCCCTCCTTTCTTTCATTCGTGCATTTTACCATCTGACAAATTTGACAGGTTCTGATGCACTGCCTCACTCTTCTATTCATATCTTTTATATACATATGTTCTTCCAACGCCTTGATTACCTTGACAGCACCCATGTGCCCATAGCGGATGTGGTAATCTATGATTATTTCTTTCTCTAAGGTTTTAGGTACACATAATTTCCAACCGTGATCGTGATACTTAGTTTTAATGAATAATATATTATCAATTGCACAGTAATATGGAGTTATCCTTACATCTTTATCATCCAACCTCTGGAATATTTGTGCCAGTCTACCGTCTTGTCTTTGATGTGACTCTATTTCTTTGATTACGCTTTCCAATTCTGTCCGGCTTTTTAATATGCTGTACACTTTAGCTAGTGTCTCCTTTTCGCCTTCATAAGTCTGATTTGTAAGGTTTACCCGTGATAGTACGTCGGTGGCTATATTCTTTCTGCCAGGGACATATTCCCAATTAATGTTATACTCTTGTAGGACCAAAGTCCACCTTGCTAACCGTCCATGACTTAATTTGCAGCTCTTCAAAAAGGATATGGACTTGTGATCTGTTCTAACAGTAACCGAGTATCCTAATATGTATGTGCGGAATTTATTACATGCGAATACTACACTCAGGAGTTCTTTTTCAGTGACATTGTAGTTTCTTTCACATTTGTTTAAGGTACGGCTTGCGAAGCTTATTACCAGGTGGTTTCCTTCGTCGTCTTCTTGGTATAATGTGGAGCCTAAACTGATGTCACTGGCATCACAATTCAAATAAAAAGGTTTATCAAAATCTGGATGGTGTAAGATTACTGTTTCTAGAAATTTCGTTTTGATCTTTTGAAATATACCTTCCTGTGCTGGACCCCATGTCCATCTATACTTCGAGGACAATTGCGGAGACAATTTGGTAGTTAGTTCCGAATAATTACTTTGAAATTTTAGGTAGTAGTTGCACAATCCTACAAAAGATTGTAATTGTTTTTTGTTCTTGGGGGTGGGGAACTTTTGAATAGCTTCGATTTTTTCTGTCGAAGGAGTTATCCCTAATTCGGTGAGCTGAAAACCTAAAAACTGTACTTCCCTTGCAATAAGTTGGGATTTCTCCAATTTTAGAGTAATATGATTCTCTGATAGTTTGTTCAATACGTGTTCTACTCTCTGACAATGTTCTTCCCAATTGGTGGACATTATGAGCAGGTCGTCCACATAGACGGTCGTGAATTTCAGTGCTTCCTGACCTAACACCTGATCCATACATTGTATAAAAATGGCTACTGAATTTATTAGCCCGAACGGCAACCTCTTAAAATGATAGTTGCGTCCCTCAAATATAAAAGCAACATATTTTCGACTGTTGGGATGCAGCTCGACCTGCCAATACCCGCAGACCGTATCCCACGAGCTTATGTATTGTACACCATGGAACTTCTTTAGAATCTCTTCAATTTCACCCGGAGATGTTCGGTTATTGACTAGGTGCTTGTTTATTTCTCGTGCGTCTAAACAAAGTCTTACCTTACCGTTCTTCTTCTTAATAGCCACTATAGGGCTGGTATAAGGGGACTGACTGGGTTCTATTATGTCATCCTCTATTAACTGATTGATTTCGGATCGAACAGCCTCCTTAAGGGAATACGCAATGGGGTAAGATTTGCGATTTAAATTTACTGGTTCCTTGAAATGCAATACACATTGATAATTTTTAACCTTTCCTGGTAGGTCTGAGAATACATGTCTATATTTATTATATATTGTTATTAATCTATTGAGTTGGCCTGAACTTGGCGATTTATTTCTATCAGTTGACTGGAATTGTCTTATTTCTCTGATTTTTTCTGCCCATAGATCATTGTTATCATTATTGTACTCCCGCTCGTGCCTAAATACTTGGTTTCTAGGGTTGGTCGTTCGCTGTATATGGAATATCATTCTTTCTACGGGAACTTCTCGGTTTCCTACAATGTCTGCAATCCAATCCGCGTCAGTCGTTTTCAGAGTTAATTTGTCTGAACTTAAATCGATTATGGCTGAGTGTTTACGTAGAAGGTCGCAGCCGATCAAGCTACGGAATGGTAGACCTGTTGCTACTAGAAAAATCATTGGAATGGTCACACCTTGGCTGGTTACTTCCAACCTAACTTGCTTTTTTACTGATTTATTTTGTCGTCCTGTAGCCCCTATCAGGATGATGTTCGTAACAGGTAACGTCGGTATGCTGACTCTGCTCTCCTCCTGAATACGATTGAGCTCGGTGCTATCCATTAGGGAAACATTGGCCCCGGTGTCGACCATTAACATGACAGTTACATCGTTAATGGTGGCCGTCACGTATACTATATCGTGGGTGTGTTGCTGGTGATCGGTTACTACTTCCTCTAGCAATTCCTGTCGTATATTTTTCAAGTAATGGTTAAATAAGATAGTGATTTTATTCGTATTGTTACCGTAATCAAACCCAATAGAGTGGTTCAGCGAAGGGTTTATGTTACCATAATTTTTCACTGCCGCGAGGAGTTTAAAGAGCTTGTACTCTCCTCGTTGCGTCGGTCTTGATCATTCCCACTGTTCCTATCATCCATCATGGTACGTCCTCCTTGCTGGACGGGTTCCTGGTCTGGAACAAAATGTACATGCGGTCGGTAGTCGCTATTGCAGTCATCACCCTCAATGCTACTACTCCTCCATCGTCCTCCTCTCATGCTTCCTCTGTCTCCACTGTAACTGTCTCTACGTTGGTATCGTCGCCTTCTATCGGAGTCGTAATTGGCTTGTACATAATTTGCTTGTCGATATTGCGACGGTTGGTTATTCCTGCCTTGGTTTGGTGGTCGATTGGTGTTGTTATTAAAATTGGGTCGCCGGTTATTGTTATTATTATTGTTATTTTGGTTGCCATTATTACTACTGTTATTATTATTACTCGGGTTATTATTGCTATTATTACTGTTATTGTGATTAGCATTATTATAATTTTGGTTTGTCTGGCCATTATTATTAAAGTTACTTCGAGAATTTCGATGGTAGTTATTATTATTATTGTTCGTATTGCCGCCCATGGTATTAAACTGGTCATTTCGTCGACGACTCCTACGGTAATATCCCTCGTGCTCCTGATCTTCGAGCAGCGCTGACATAGCTGCTATTGTCTTAATCTGTCCCCACTGACGTGCTTTTGCGACACCCTCCTCAAAGTGATACGACAATTTGGTGACAAGACATTCCTCCGGTATCTTTGTTTCTAGGTTTCGTGCGAGACATACTTGACCTAAGAAGTATGAAGTCATGGTCCCTCCTCGGTTCGCATCGTATCTTCCGTGACATATATGGTCTCGTACGATGTTTTGCGTCGCCTCGGACCAATATTTTGCGCGGAATTGAGTTTTGAATTCATCGTAACTATGAACCTCGTGGCGCGTTGCAGTCCACCAATTGTCGTAGATTTCTTTGAAGTATTCGTCAATCAAACTTTTTATGTTATTCCACCTAGTTTCTCTAATCCGCGCCAAGTGTTCTTCCACACGCGCTAAAAATTCGATGGGATTACGTCGATAATTTCTAAAATTGATAGCGTCGCGGTTATCATTCGGTAGTAAGTACTGACCTGGTATCGGACGGTTGCGGATAATCTCAATCTCCTCCCGCATTTGCACTATTTCCTGCTGTCTGAGTTCTTCAATCCTCTCTCGATTTGCGACAGTTAAATTCCTTACTGCATCTACTGAGGTACTCACTTCTTCGCAGCGCTCACCTACGTCTAACCTTACCCGTTTAATCTCATCTTGATTTGTCCTTTTCAAAGACTCTATCCTTGCTTCGGTCACCTCCTCCATGGTATTGAGTCTCCCGTCGACCTCTTCTCTGGTTCGCTGCAAGTCCTGGTCGTGTTGTTCGCACCTTTTATTTATTTCGACGATTTCCTCTCTCACAACGGCAATCTCCACGTCTATTCTTGTGTTTATTTTACCACTGCCTTCTTCCATCCTCCTGCTAATTTCAATTAAGGTGGTGTTCAATTCTTCTCTAATGGCTTGACGGTTATCGTCGATTTTACTGTTCAGCGCGTCCATAGATTTATGAGTATTGTCAATCCTTTTATTTAGGTCCTCCTTCAGCGATTCCACATTTTTACTAAGCGATTCCAGGTTTCTATTTAAGTCCCGATGGTCCTCCCTTATTGACTCTATATTTCTATTCAATAGCTCAATATTTCTTTGGTTCTCTTCCCGGGATTTCCTACCATCTTCTTTTAAAGTTCGATTATCTTCCTTCAATGCTTCCATATTTTTCTGGCTGTCTTCCTTCAATGCTTCCAGATTTTTGTTCATCGAGTCATTATTTTTCGTCATCTGTTCCATCATTCTCATCATCATACTCTCCATCCTCGTCCCTTCTGTTGTTTTGTTCGGTTGGTCGCTGACTATTATTTCCATCTCTGGTTCTACATGAGGTATTTCGTCGGTACTAGTTTTGATATTATTGATTGTAATAACTTCCATCTCGTCTGTGGGCTGCGCTTCGTATGTATCTACCTCCCTTTGCATCTCTCCTACCCTACTATCCTTATATCTTGTATCGTATTGGTGGGTGTGCGGCATGTTAATTTTTCGTGTCTACCGGGCTAATATAAAATATAAAAAATATATTTATTTAATATTTTTTTAAGCCACACTAGTTGGTGCGCCAATTTATAAGAAAATGGTTATCTGGTGTGTTTATCCTTCTTTCGTAAAGCCCCACGTTGTATGCGTCAATTTATAAGAAAACGCTATTTGGGGTTTTATTGTTTATTAATATAATCAAATTTACGTTACGTTTAAGTTAACTTGAAACAAAATAAATGTGTGGTTATTTAAACTTATATTCGTGGTTAAAATATTAAAAGTCTCGTTAAAGCAAAGTTCAACTATGTGTGAAGTATTCTTTTGAGATACCTCAATGTTGAGAATGGTTGTTTCTAATTGAAGGTTACTAATGTAGTAAAGTAATTTAAAATAAAACATTCAAAGTTACTCACAGTGTTTACAATGGTTTAATTATACTTGTTTAAAAAAAATCCCCTTGTATTAAATAAATAAAATAGTGAGGTTGATTATACTTAAGTGCTAGATTAACTTAAGTTAAAACATGAAGTATAGCAGTTGGTTGCTTGATAATAGTTCTCGTCTGGTTGAAACTGGTAGTAAAAACTTCTTCTCCAGATTGCAGGTAGTCTGAGTATGTCACGTCTCGTAAAGTCTGGACAATATCATAAACAAATATATGCTTTTACGTACCTGATTGTGTTTACTAGAAGTTCACTAAACTGTCAACTCAGCTTACAATCACCAACTCCCTTTGGTTGCAAGGTTAGGATACCTTGTTTATTAATTAGTGGGCGCCACACGGATTTATTCAGGGAAAATCCCGTGTAAAACCCACACATAAAAATTACTGGATGATTAGAAAATTTAAAATAGTTGAGTACCCTTGTGGCAATGCTATTCCAATATGTTAAACACAACAGAAGGTTGTTTAAGCTTGTTGAAAGAAAATATTCAATTATCCTATAGAAATAAATCAAAATCATGTGATGCTGTTAATAATGGGTTTATTTACACCCTTATAGAGAATTCAAAAACAAATATAATGCAAACATACAAAGTTGTACAATTAAAAGTCAGTTATTATATGCCTTATACGGCTTGCTCAGAACATGAATTATAAATCTGGTCAAGTCCAGATGCTATTTATTTTTAATATTCAAATTATGATAATCTCAGTAGTACAAAGTTGTACAATTAAAAGTCAGTTGTTATATGCCTTACACGGCTTGCTCAGAACATGAATTATAAATCTGGTTAAGTCCAGATGCTATTTATTTTTAATATTCAAATTATGATAATCTCAGTAGTGAATTCTTTGAGACACGAAAGAAAACAATTATGCCTACACAATATCCAATAATCCTTTTGACATAAAATTGATCAACAAAGTTTTAGGTTACTTTCGCAAAGTAAACAAAATTAAAAAAAAAACGATCTGTTGAAAGATCGCGCGTTTCATCAACGCTTGCTTTTTTAGTGACAATATTTATCAAGTGAGAACCCTTACAACTAACATATAGCTTAATTACTAATAACAAATTTGTATAATAAATTGAGACGTGGTGTAATCTTAAAAAATGTTTTTGTGTTTTGCGTCAGTACAGGTTATTGTTGAAAAAAGTACAGGTTATGGCGCTCAGATCAAGATTAGTAATGATTGCACTGTTACCTTCTGAGTTTTAATTATTTAATTAAAACTTATTAATCACTTCAGTAATCGGATTATAATGATTACTGGGTTTCGGCACTAAACTCGCACAAGAACAGAATAATGCGATCCTCTTCTGATTAAAATGGATCGTGAATAATAACAATAAATTATTTTCTGTTCGTTATTCCCGCACAAAATTAAAATGATACTGCACTTAATCACTGTTGTTTGTTGTAGGTGAACTCGAAGTAGTCGTTTCTTGTTGTTGAACTATTGGTTCCAATGTACTATGTAAATGACGCTAAGTGTTATTAAAAATGTAGAGATGACGGGCACACGTCTGTGCTACACGCTAGTCAGTAAAGGTCTGTCTCAAAATTCACTGTTTCGTCTTTATATACCCCCTTCTTTGAACGGCCTTAGGTAAAAATGTTAATTACTAACTAATTTTCTGATTGGCTTTGGTAGGTGTGTCGGTGTGACGTGTCACTTTTTGGCAGTTGATAACGGCTTTTTCTAACCGTCAAATGTTGCGATGACAGCTCGTTGTCGTTTTTGTTATTATTCTTAAACAGTTTCCCGATGTACATTTTTAGAATGATGCTAACATCTCTCCCTCACTAAATACAGTTGCGATTGGGTTAATATTACTATCAAATTAAAGATTGTTTTTTTTCCTTTAATTTGATATCACTCGTTCTCGAATTACTTTCACTTTGACCGACATTGTTATAAAACCAACGTTCGGGTACATCACTTTCACTGTCGTCTGCTATTTCTGAGTCGCCGATTTTACACTTTTGGTTAATATTGCTTGTGTTCACATAACATTTTATTAATCAAATGTTTATGTGCGAACACCATTAATGCTGTACTGACATTTTTTGCTGAACATTACTTGTACACCTAAACTCTATACATTGTAATGAATGATACTACTGACTATGACATTTCGTTTTATGCTAATTCGTTTTAAACTACTATTTAACAATTAAAATTATGATTAAACCTATTGTTTTAATAATATTTTTTTTTTTTTTTTATGTCGTGGCATAACCATAGTTCTGTGTATTTTAGTTTACACTTGTGCTAATCCTCAATAGCCATTTTACTGACTAATGTTTGGTCTAAGCTTGCTAAGACATATCGCCTACATTGAAATTTGGCCTTAATAATGCCTATTGGTTCTCAATTCGGTAAATTGTGGAGACATCTTATTTGTATAAGATTCTCTCTTATAAATAGTTCTCTTTTCTAACAAGTATATTTGATGCTGAAATACATCTTTGTTCTCCCTATGTAGCCATTGTTAACATTAGTTTTGGCATTCATAATCTACTGGTCATTGTCACATCTATTATCAGCAAAATGCTAATTCTGCTTTCACAGTATTTAACTGCTCATTAGTTCATTTTTTGTTTACATATTACATTCGGTTTACATCAACTATTTACTGAATTGACAGCTGAATGTAAATTTACTCTGTCCATCAGTTCGTTTTAGTCTCAGTCTAGTTGTAGTGTCAAACAGCCCTTGGGTTACTGTTTCATGTGGCACTTCTGCTTCATTCTTCTTTCTTGGTTTCTTCTTTCTTGGTTATTTCTACTATTATATACCTATTTACATGGTTGTTTTGTTTTTATAAAATCTGATAACATACACTTAGGTTAGGTGACATCTTGTGATGTTACAATTGATAATTTAATAAAAAATAAATTTTTCTCAAATGATCAATTTTAAGGAGGGTGTATATGTAACATAACAAAATGTTACCTAACCTAAATGTATGTTATCAGATTTTGTAAGGACAAAACAACAATGTAAATAGTTTAAATAGTAGTAAGAATAACCAAGAAAGGAGAAACCAAGAAAGAAGAATGAAGCAGAAGTACCACATGAAGTAGTAAACCCAAATACTGTTTGACACTACAACCAGACAAAGACTAACACAAACTGATGGGCAGAGTAAATTTACATTCAGCTGTCAATCAAGTCAGTAGTTAATGTAAACCGAATATTATATGTAAATAAAAAAGTAAATCAATAAGCATCTGAATACTGTGAAATCAGAATTAGCATTTTGCTGATAATAAATTTAACCATGACTAGTAAATTATGAATGCCAAAACGAACATTAGCAATGGCTACAGAGTGAGAACAAAAATATATTTCAATCTCAAAGATACTGATGAGAAAGAAAAACCATCTGTGTGAGGGAACCTTATACAAGTAAAGTACCTCAACAAATTACCGAATTGAGAACCAATAAGTGTTGTTAAGGCAAAATTCCAATATGAGCGATATGTCTTGGCAACGTCTAGACCAAGCATTAGTCAGTGAATTAATTATTAGGAGTTAACGTAAGTGTAAATTAGAATACACAAAACAATTGTTATGCTCTGACATAACAAAAAACATTATTAAAATGATAGATTTAATCATAATTCAATTGTTAAATAGTAGAATAGAACGAGTTAGCATAAACCGAAATGTCATAGTAATTAGGATCGTTCAGTACAGTGTATATAGTTTAGGTGTACTCAAAATGTTCAGTAAAAATGTCAGTACAGAGTTAATGGTGTTCCCACATAAACGTTTGAATAATAAAATGATATGTGAACACAAACAATATTAACTAAAGTGTAAAATCGGCGATTCAGAAAAAGCAGACGACAGTGAAAATGGTGTACCCGAACATTGATTTTATAACAATGTCGGTCAAAGTGAAAGTAATTCGATATCGAGTGATATCAAATTAAAGAAGAAAAAAATGATCTTTAATTTGATAATGATATCGACCCAATCGCAACTGTATTAAGTGCGGGAAAGATGTTAGCATCATTTGCAAAATATGCATCAAAAATTGGTTTATGAATAACAACAACAATGAAAGCTATCTGTCACATCAGCGTTTGACGGTTAAAAAACCGTTATCAACGGCCAAAATAAAACTACGTCATACTCGTCACACCTGCCAGGACCAATCCTCGTCACACCTGCCAGGACCAATCACAAAATTAGTTAGTAATTAACATTTTTACCTAAGACCGATCGACAAGGAGGGTATATAAGAGGAAGCAACGAATTTCTCGACAGACTCTTACCAAACTTCATACAGCACAGACGTGTGCTCGCTATCTCTACACTTTTAATAACTATTAGCGTCATCTACATAATACATCGAAATAAATAGTTCAACACCAAGAAACAACTACTTCAAGTTAATCTACAGAAAACAACAGTGATTATGTGCAGTATTATTTCAATTTTGTGCGGGAAATAATGAACAGAAAATAATTAATTATCATCATTCACGATCCATTTAGTCAGAAGAGGATCGCAATATTCTGTTCTGGTGCGTGTGTTGTGCAAAACCCGGTAATCATTATAATCCGATTACCGAAGTGGTTAATGAGTTTTAATTAAATAATTAAAACCAAAAGGTAACAGTGCAATCATTATTCACTTTTTATCAGAGCGCCATAACCTGTACAATTTTTCTACACTGATCTGTACTGACGCAAAACACAGAAACATTTCAAGATTACACCACGTCATATATTTATTATATGAATTTGTTATTATGAATTAAGCTGTATGTTAGTTGTAAGTGTTCTCACATGATAAATTTTGTAAATCAAAAAGCAAGCGTTGACGAACGCGCGACCTCTCAACAGGTCATTTTTTATTTGTTTACTTAATGAAAGTAACCTCAAAACATTACCAACCAATATTTTATCAGCAAATCATTAGATATTGTGTAGGCATAATTTTCTTTTTCGTGTCTCAAAGAATTCACATCTGAGATTTTCATAATTGTAATGTTAAAAATAAATAACATCTGGACTTAGCCAGATTTATAATTCATGTTCTGAGCAAGCCGTATAAGGCATATAATAACTGATATATAATTGTACAACCTTGTATGTTTTCATTATATTTGTTTTGAATTCTCTAAAAGGGTGTAAATAAAACCCATTATTAACAGCATCACTCGATTTGATTTATTTCTATATGATAATTAAATATTTTATTAAGAAAACTCGAACAACCTTCAGTTGTGTTTTAATATTTTGGAATAGCATTGCCATAAAGGTGATACACAATTATTTTAAATTTTTTAATCATTCAGTAATTCTATTTGTGGGTTTTACACGGGATTTTCCCTAAATAAATCCGTGTGGCGCCCACTAACTAGCAAACAAGGCAATCTAACCTTGCTACTAAAGTGAGTTGGTGTTTGTAAACTGAGTTGACAGCTTAGTGAACTTCTAGAAAACACGACCAGGTACGTGAAAGTATATTTAGTTATTTATATTGTTCAGACATTACGAGACGTAATGTACTAAGACTATCAGCAACCTGGAGGAGAAGTTTTACAGCCAATATCAACCAGACGTTCATCAATATCAAGCAACCAACTATTGTATTTTACATTTCAAATTAAGCAAAGTTAGCATTTAATTATTATCAACTCAACTATTTTATTTGTTTCATATAAGGGGATTCGTTTCAAACAAGTATAATTACACCATTGTAAACACACTGTGAGTAACCTCAAATGTTACATTGTAAATTACTTTACCACGTTAGTAACCTTCAATTAGAAACAACTATTTCAAACTTTGATTTATTTCAAAAGAATAGTTCACACATAATTGAACTTTGTTTAAACAAGACCTTTAATATTTTAAACACAAACATAATTTTAAATAACAGCAGCAACACTTTTATTTTATTACAAGTTAACGTATACACCGTATTCGATCGATTTATTTACAATATAAGCATAAAAATAAACACACCGGATTTTAGTTTATTACAAATTGGCTGGCCCAACAGTGTGGCTTTTAAACGTAATTAAATTTTATTTAAAAACAAGTTGTAGTATTATTAAATACACCGGTTATTACATTATTACAAATTGACGCATCCAACGTGTGGCAAAAATACACCCCACGCGAACACCTTTATTACGTGCTATTACAACATATAGACGCTTCTTCCCAGTTCGCTTACAGACGCCTATAGTGTTGTATGGGCCCGATCGGCCGAATTTCATAAAATGTGAATAATAACATATACTAACGTTTTAATACCGACTGGGACCCGAGGAATTAACGGACTTAACAATTTTATAACTGGTGACGTGGAGTGAATTGACAACAAAGTGAATTAACGGACATCGACTAGGTGGACAAAGCACGTGTTCGGCCGGAATCGCGGCAGTGAACAGTTTATATAAAACAAAAAATAAATTTGTAAAATAATAAACAAGGGGTAAAGTATTAAATTGTGTGAGTGTGCGTGTGAGCCGAATGGGCTGTCTAGTATAATATAAGAGAATATTTAAATATGA